>CM068370.1:21445503-22045503 GCA_034769895.1 Magicicada septendecula
TATCTAGGGAAAATAATTCAAGAGAATGGTTTAGAAAAATCTGCTATAGAAGAAAGGATTCATAAAATGGAAAGAACATATGTATAACTAAAGATATTTACAATAAAAAGTGCATATCTAAAAATGCGAAAATAAGGCATTACAGTACAGTAGTGAAGCCAGAATGCCTATATGCAAGTGAATGTCTAGAATTTAATTAGAATTTAGACAAACTAGAAATATTGGCAAGACGAGTTATTAGGAAAATAATAATAGGCCCACGAAAAACCTTCAGAAGGTTGGAAATTAAGAAGTAATGATGAAATATATCAGAGTAAAGAAAATATAACAGAAACAATGAGAAAAAGAAAACTAGTATATTTTGGACATTTACATAGAATGGACGACAATAGATTAACAAAACTGATCTTCAAATACCTGTGGGGAAATAAGTCAACATCAAGTTGGATTAAAGAAGTTAAAAAGGATTTAGAAAAAATAATATAAACCCAGAAGAAGCCATTGAAAGAGACGTTTATCGGGCAAAAGTGTTAAAAATTGAAGGAGTCCAGGGTAGGAGAGAGAAAAACGCATGTTCAAAGTAGACTGAAGACAGGAAGAAGAGACAAGGTGAAAAGAAAAGAAGACTGGAGAAAAAGAAACGAACAAGGAATAAAGAATTGAATTGGCGTGTGGTCCTCAGATGGCCGATACAAATAGAACAAAAATGATGTAAAGCGGTACAGATATCTACATAGTCAGGATTAATGATGTAAAGCGGTACAGATATCTACATAGTCAGGATTTTCCCTCAGTCTATTATTTAGGTCAATATTTTGTTTTAGTGAATCTGTCGTTTAACATCGGACGGATCCAGCGTTGTCTGTTACGTCTCGTCGACCTCAATAAACAACTAACGGTGCTGTTATATTGAGCAAAAACATCGGTATATAATGCTACAACAGTATTGTTATTTACTGAAGTTCCGTATGTAATATAATTACATAGATGCAAACGTTTTGGCCAATTCATACGCTAAAAACATTTTGAGAAACTCGACGTGTGACCACATAAAATTTCTACCGATGAGAGAAAACGCGAGTGTGGGCATTGCAGGATTTCCAGCTGCGTTTTTATCCCCGTAGACATGGCCGGCTCTAGTAGAAAGTCGGAATGTTAAACGTGGCAACACTGGAACAAGCTGATCTTTGAGGCCGACTAGACGGTCTCTTAATTTATGTATGCCAACAATCAAATCGCGTCATTTTTCAACGCCGGTTACCAGCAGTTTTATAATTCTTTGTTTTTTTGCAAATTAAAAGTTTATAATGTAAAATACTGTTACATTGTTTAAGAAATATAATAATTACCTCATTAATATGATACGAATTCAATAATTCGAAGAAAATTAATTCATTAGGCCTAATACTAATTCAATAATATCTGCAACTTAATCCTATAACACTCATCTAACTTAAACCTAAGTGCGCACAGACCTGTAATTTAAGTTTAGCTATAGAATAAATATAGAATAAAAAACTCATGATTTTAGTAATGTTACAAAATTAAATCAAAATCTAAAATGGTCGCTTTAGCTATTTTATTACACAATGCTTATAGGCCTACTTAATATTACTCATCTTTTACTTTTTAGATGATGAAAACTAACAGTGCTTTACTTTGAGACAAAAATAACAATAAATTAAAAATCAATGCTGCACTTTTATTATAGTATCGTGGATTCTATTGTTTAAAATGTTAATTACTTTAGGTACAGAAATGACATTCATAATGTCTTTGAACACCATTTAATTATAAGCGTTCCGTCTCATAAATATTCATTACTGTCAACAAAATAAAACTCGAGAATTTGGTAAGAATAAAACATATACATAAGTTCATAAAATCTTCGGATTTGTAATTACTTTTACAACCAGGAACACAACACTTAAGTGGCATTATCACTGACAATCCTACACTAAATGAATTATGTACAATTTGTTATTTCCGTCGACTAACGTTTTGTTATAAATTAATTGCGGAAGGTTACTGTAAGTTAAAAATTCTAAGCACCTATCCTAGTTAAGCTGTATAAACACGTGTACATTTTTGTTTAGGTTATGTTTCAATAAGTACGTGGGTTGGTCAACACGTGTTTGAATCAACTTAAAAAAAAAACACACACACAACAAACATAATAACACTGTAGTATTATAAACTACCATATTAAACACACAAGTTCAATGGTTGTGCGGGAAGAAGGGCTTGCCCGTCGCCTGCTCATATACTGCGTTCCGAGCTTCAAATAGAGCTCCTGCCGCAGGGACGACTGATAGGTCTGGATTTAAGGTGTGGCCTGCTACCGGCCGTGTCCATATTAAACAGTACTACTGCACTACAAAAACAGCCACTACCAACAAACTGTAACAAGACGTTTGTAAATTTTACTAGAAAGTTATCCGCTCACACGATACAGATCACAATCTACTCAACTGCCGCTTCGGCCTCAGACGCAACGTTGCCACGTTTCTACCTTCCGGCCTTCTACTAGAGCCGGCCATGGCGTAGAACAACGCAGGAGGGGTCGCAGTGTAACACCTACACGGGACTTTGACTTAAAATTTGTTAAACTTACTCTCTTAGTTCTTGAATTCCGCCACTGGAACAACACCTGTTTTCGACAATGACTAGGTTACCAAAAACACAACAATAAAACGTAAACACACACACACACATACACACACACAAAACATTGTTAGAGTATACAATAATTTTTAAATGTACTACATACAATGAGTTGATTTTAAATCTACTTTTTAACAGAGAAATCCGGTCAGCATTGCACCAGTGTCGCCAATCTCAATCAAACGGTCAATACCATGGTTAATAACTTTGTTCGTTGAGTATTGTGTATGTGAGCATTATCTCGACTATCTGAGACGGACCTGGCCGGCCGGTCACATTCGTACGGACCAAACATCTTCGTTTGCAATTCCCAGCACGTCACCGCTGCTGCTCAGGCAGTCCGGTCACGCGTGCCAAACTGGCCAAGCTTTTATCGTCGCTTTCATCTACAAACGTATACATGGCGAGCTCTCATATCAAATGAAGAAACGAAAACTGACAGAAAATCCAGACGAATTAATTATTATATCTGATTAAAAACTTGGAAACATCTAGTGAACCCTGGTATTAAGTTGTCGCGAGACAGATATTTGAATGTGCTGTTGTTTGCTGACGACTTGCTTGTACGACTTCGGAATACAGAATCTGATTTGCAAAACTCTATTTTTAAGCTTCGTCAGATTTGCAATCAAAACAATATGAAATCTCCACTGTAAAAACAAAGGTTACAGACATTTCGAGGCAAGGAGCCAACAAGAACAAAAATAATGATTACTGATTTGAAGAATAATTTGTTAATTCTAGAACAGGTGAGCCACTTTAATTATTGGGGAAATGATATTGGCTATGACAGGAATTATGATATTGATGTTAAGTTAGGTAAGTTCCAGACGATCTGTTGGACAATCAACCGTATTTTTAGGAACAAGGTACGTCAAGATACAAAACTAAAGTTCTACAAGGATATGACAGTCCCTGTACTGTCCTATGGGTATGAATTATGGACAACAACCAAGAAACAAGACAGTAAAATACAGGCCTCGAAAATGGCGTTCTTGAGAAGAGTTAAAAGGTGTTCTAAACTTGACCGTATAGGAGTGAGAGTATAAAAGAAGAGATACAAATTTTTAACTTAAATGAAAAATTGAAAGATTACAAACAACGGTGGAAAGAACGCTTAGAAAGAATGTCAGATTCCAGACTGGCCAAACAAATCTGGAAGTACAAACCTACAGGACACAGGTGTGTGGGTAGACCCAGCAAGAGATGGCTGGAGGATCTTTGAAGGCGGAACAGGCAGCACCTTGCCTATGCCGCGTTGTGAAGGTGATGACGACGATAGTTAATTAATTAAGTTTAAACGTGAGTTGTCATTTTGACGGAATAACCGATCACACTGAGTTTTTGAGGCGTTGTAAATTTCAAATTTCAGCACTGCATCCACGAGTCGTTCTTTTCGAAAAATACGTCTGCTTCGAGTTATTATTTCGACAACTAAAATAGTTATGGTAGAACTACCAACGTGTTACGTGTATTGAGTACAACACTACAGAACAATCTACGTGCTTCTCGAATGTTCCAGTGGAATCCGGCTGCAATGTGTGTGTGCGTACGTGATTCTCAACGCGTTGGCTAGACTGTGCAGAAGTCGCGCGACCTCGCGGACTGTGTCAAGGTCGCAATAAATTACGTTCTGGTGTTTCCTAGTAGCATTCTTGATGCGTAGTATGGATGTTTCTGGATTTTCGGAGGAGAATAAATACAAGTACTCAGCGACGCTTAGTTTCAGCTGAGTTGCGATTTACACAGTCCGGTTCGACGTATTGTGGCGAACTGTTCTGTGTTTTATAATCGTTCGGGACAATCGTATTACAATTGTGTTTTATGTTAGTTGACATTTTTTTATTGCGTGTGAACAATTTTTATTTGATTTGTTGTAAGAGACTATTTGTGTTGATTACAAACTGTTTAATTGTGATAATTAAAGCTGGTGATTAGTGACTTAATTGGTGTCTTGTATTTTGTTTTCCACTGTACCGTACGACGATCAAGTAGACCGTCGGGACAGTATTATTGAGTCAATAATGTGTTTGCTTGTCTTATTAACATTCCTGATATCAAAGGTCCCCCGCAACTATGTTAGAAAAATAATCTGTTGTGACGATTTAATATGCCTAAATCCCACAATAAAATTAAATAAAAAATTATAATACTAAAATAATTTTATAAGGTACAAAAGAACCCTTTCTTTATGCCCCAAACCGGTAGTAACATGCCGATTTGGCGATGTATCAGTTAATAAAATTAGATTTAAGAAACTCAATAAATCCATAACGACCTCGCGTTACATAAAAGAATAATAAAAGTATAGAGTGATGTAATTAAATTGTAAGCAAATTTAAGGAAAATAATTAATAATAATTAAGAACTACTTTTCGCGCTAAGAAACTACCCACGCGCGGACAGCCCCATTACCCCTATAGTTAGTCCAGTTGAATCAGAGACTCCCCTGGTGATACAGCGTACAGCACATTATGTAGACCGCTAGAAAATATTAAACATGTAGACTAAGTAAAACTTACGTAATTACCGGATGATGTGAATGTTGTGAATGACTTGAGTGTGCGGCGATGACATCTCTATAACTAAATAACATCACCTAAATGTGATGTTAAACTTCTAGAATGTAACTGTTAACCATAAGCAATATGTGCGGTACAACAATGTGAACACTAGTGAAAGTTACCACGAAGAAACACACCACAAGAATCTACAGAAGAGACAGCCTACTCATGTTTAAGAATGACACCAAACTTCACCAACACACGATAGACAGAAGATCTCCCAGACACCCTGCACGACATATAGAAGCCCCGATTCGCCGAGGATATGTTACACACAGGTGACACGGAAGTTCTACTTCTGTGGTTCAGAACTTAACTTTAACTAATATGTGAAAGACACTTAAATAACAACATAAGAGTAAAGTAAAACACAAAAGACTGACCTAATTAGCATAAAATTGTAATTTCATGATAAGTAATAAGATGTGTTAAGTTTAATGAGTTTAATGAGTATAACACGCTAAAGTTAAATAAGCCCATTCTTCAGATGGCACAAAGTAAAGATTATTATTTTTAATATCATACACAGGAACACACAACTCGGATCCGAGGACAGTAGAAGCTATGTTCACCCATGACTTACACTAATTACAATTGTACAAAATGCGCAAATATTATTATCATTAGTATACACATTACTAATTTTCTTCTATGATGCTAAAACAGTATGTAATAAAGAGATGTCATGGTCCAAAAAGGTGAGTGAATAAATCTACAAACCCCAGTCAAAAATTCGTCAATTCGCGGGATCCTATTTAGTGTTTGTTTATATTTCAGATAGTTATGAGTTTGTGAATATTATGGCAGCCTGTTTAATTGACCTGAGCCAATTAACCAGGTTCCCGATATTATAACGTCGTTCCGACGTTATACTGTCTTCTGTCACTCTTTCCTGTCTCGCTAGTGTGTGTTATAGAAAAGCTACTGAAATCACCAGGATTTAGTTTTACATTCTACAAAGATGTATTAAAGGGTATTATTGTAGTATGTATTAAAAACTACTATAGAAGCCAATTAAAAAAAAAAACACGTAATGAACTATTTCCGACTACGAAACGTTAATTTTTAAGAAATTATTAAAAGTTTTAAATAAATTATTTTTCTTTAGTTGGAAGTACTTGAACACGTCGTAGACAACAAAGTCCAAAAATGTAATAAAAACACTTTGGCATTATTCATACAAAACGGATACCACCAGACAATACGTAAACATATTCATATAATTGCGTGGATTACGATAAAATCCTCTGTTCCGACTGTTTCCGTCGTCATATGTTCTTCGCTTGTCGTTTCGACCCCTAGAATCTGAATCGTCTTCAGAAGCTAAACAACATAAAACAACGTAGAACTTCCGGGAAAGTGTCCGTATAGCGTCCGCTGTTCAGAAAACGGACACGTAAGGCGTTTGGGATAGTAAGATCGAATGCCGGGTGCAGCGCAAACCTTTGTCCTAGCTTTCGTTTGCTACAACCTCAGCTTGGGGTACGTTCGAACACTTTTTACACCTGAAGAAGGTCTCCGGTGGATGGCTGAAATGTTTAGAGAAAAATATGTCACAATCTTCAAGCAATTGTCCACGGCCCAATAGCCTGGTAGTTTTTAACTCTCCTAATTCTGGCTGTGATAGCCACCGTAACATTATTAAAATGTCCGGAATAACAAAACCATTATTGCAGAGTAGCATAGTGGACAAATAATTAACTTTGGCTCTAACATACATCCAAGATCTGGATAAAGCATTAGGGAGAACAGAAAAGAGAAAAGTTATGGGCCAAATTGGAATTAATGCAGAACTTATATGTAATATATTATATTTTCAGTTTTATTTTCTATACCTGATACACTTGTGCTGGCAAATTTGTATGGTACAGAAAAAATACTTCTAAAACAATATTAATTTTTAAGGAGGAAAACCGAATGACTTTATGATTTACAAGAATATAGGTAGGCCTATACTTAATATAGGTGTAAGGCATACAGTAGAATTCTCAGTCAAAGAGTGCAAACTATGTCAGAATTCTGGTACAGAAAATTTAAGAAATTACAGTTTTCTGGACATCTTGCTCGGAATGTGTCCGCCAGATGAGACGTCTATCGAGGTTATGCCCTACATCAGGGGGTCTCCAAACTACGGCCCACGGTAACCCGGCCGATGCTGCGTGCAGTTTTTCAATAGATCGTGTGTGTTTTCAATAAATGAATTTGTTTTCTTTGTATAAGTCTGCTTAATTTTTATTTAAATACCTATTTTATTGACTTGAATGTTTCGTAAACTTAAAAAAATAAGATTACAGTATATACGCGCGCGCGTGTGTGTGTGTGTGTTGGCCCGCCTGACTTCCAAGATTTTTCAATTAGGCCCTCAAGTGAAAAAGTTTGGATAACCCTGCCCTACACCTTCACACCAGAAGGCCGTGGGAGTCGAGTATCGCCTACATATAGTAGTCTATGGGAGGCAGACTTATGCGTTTGGGAAAAGAGTACAGCTGTGCTCTTGGCCGCCATTTCTCTGCCCACTCAACGTATGAGCTCAGCTGGGTCCTCTGCAGCCAGACAACGGCACAGCATACACTGCCGTGTCGTCAGCGAACATGGCCAACTGGGTTTCAGGTGATTTGGGCACGTCGTTGATGTATATAGAGAAAAGAAAGGTACATAAGACCTAAGGGAACCTGAGGTACTCCAGCAGTAAGAGCGCTGTACTCTTAAGAATAAATAGCGCGGAAGATTCTATTCAGGATAAAAAAAAACCCAGCGATCAGATGAACGCAACAATCCGAAAGCAGAATTTCCGTCTGTTTGTACAAAAGTCAAAGAGTAGAAAGTTCAAAACAGTATTGGCAATACAACCATAGCTTATAGTAGACAATTGTAGGAAATGACATTATCTTTCCGGAGCTGCAAACTGGTTGATGCAAGAGCACGTCCCAGGGCAACTTCATGTAAACTCGGATGTACATGAGGCTCCCCTCCACCATGCTGTAGGCCAATAACCTGCACACTCGAGACCAAACTTATTCAAAGAAAGCAAAGAGAGAAAGACGGAAACCTTTGGCAGTGGCGATCTCTTTGCAACTCCTCGACACCCCAGGGATCCGACTGAGTATGCAGAAAGACGGCAACAGTCTGTTCCCGTAAAGTTTCAAACTTCCAGTATGAAAGTATCGGTACAGAGAACCATACATGACTTCCATGTTCCAAGACTTATATTTAAAATCATTTTCGAAATGAAATATTTCCATAGAAACTACTTCATTCTACTTCCTTCTTCAGCCTTAACCACAGTACTGTGGTCACTGATGTATACCCCCTCATGTTAGCACACTCGATTTTCACTGATGATGGCAGTCGATGGCACTGCCAAAACGTCTGGTTTTGCAGAAAACATTGGACCACGGCCAAACACCCCGGGAAGGAATTTTAACCACAAACTACTTCTTTGTTGCCGATAACGTAGTACACATATAAAAAATTATGCCTTCCCCCTTCAACTATCATTTTCATTCATAGAAAATTACCCCCTGCCCATTCAACTACCCTTTTCATTTATAGATATTTCATCTTCCTTTCTACAGTGGATTATTATGACCTTTTATCAAAATTAAGTACTCTTGTTAAAACATAAAACTTTGCAGGTAAACTACCCCTTCCCCTTAACCGATCTTCACGAAAATAAATAGGCCTTGAGTCCTCTACAATTCAGTTAAGTATGCAAAACATTATTTGATTATGTTTGAATTTGCACCAGTTATCGTTCGCGATAGAAAAAATTCTACACACAGACACACAGATAGACACACAGACAGACACACACACACACACACACACACACACTTTTCGAAAAATGACTTTTCTTCATGTTTTGAGGGCAGTACAATCTGAATCAGCCCTTCTCTCGAACACGATTTTTTCGCTATCACCATACTTCCATACTTCCATTTCCTTACGGAACATGGAAGTAGAAAGATTTTTAATAAAGAGTACTGTGGTACAAATTAGTCGGTAACGAAAACCGTTGATAAGGTAATGAAAAGTAATAAAATTTTGATATTGGAGTCTCGTTATAAATCATAAAATAATAACTGGATTATTAAAACAAAAATACTCTATAAAGTTTTCTGTTTAACGCTACGTTCAGAAAGGTCAGTGTGTTGACAATAAATTAAACCTTGTTACCACGAATTGTGTAACCGGTAGTAGTTACGCGGGTCTTTGCATTACCCCCGTCGCGAAGGTACCGGTCTTTGTCGCTGTCCATCATCCTGGAAGTCCTCTATCTGATACGAACAACAATGTCTTGCTCAGCACAATCATAAATATTTCTGTGACAATAAACAATATTGCCACAGAAATAATAATGTGACAATCATGTCTTATATTGCATGCAACGACGTTGTGAATAAGTTGCATAAGTTCAACCTTATGTGCGGGACCATTAGGCGAATCCTTAAGTCAGCAAGTAAAGGAACACGACTAAAATTCTACAAGGTGATGGCTCTTCCCACACTTCTTTATGGGTCTGAGAATTGGACTTTAACGAAAGGCCAGGTCAGTCGCATCCAAGCGGCTGAAATGAGATTTCTCAGGCACGTGGCAGGGTATACTCTCCATGATTATAGAAGAAACACAGATATGCGGCAGGAACTGAATATTATGAGTATAGTCGACAGGATTGCCCAGTATCTGCTCAATTGGTGGCAACATCTTTGCCGACTGGATGACTGCCGCATCGCCAAACAACTCTGGAAATATAAGTCGAGGGGACGGAGATATGTGGGACGTCCGAGCCAAGCGCTGGAGTGACCAACGATAAACTTTTTCCTATTTGAGACCGGAACAAACCATCCTTGGTTTAATCCGTGATGATGATGATGATGATGATGATGATGACGATGATGAATAAATAATTAAGATAAGTGACAACAAACAAAATTTGTCATACTCATTTAATTTGGATGAAAATGAAGAAGTCATTACGGAATATAACCCTGTTGATTATAATAACCATCCTAATAAATTAATTCACCAGTCTGTCATTAGATAGCTGATCAAACAGAAATATTGCTCCCAGACAATACGCTCCGTTACTTAGCAGTGCTATTTCACGAAGTTTCTTTGTGAAGAAAAAAAAGGAGGGAGAGTTTTGGGGAAAGACAAACTTGTTGTCACTGTCAAGTACTACAGAACAATAAGAATATGTACTAAAGAGAATGTAAGAATACTGGGCGGCCAAACATACGTGAAACGTTCGTCGTTTCTATGGCAACAGGCAAATAAACTGTTATTTGTCCATTTCCAGTTTCTTCTTTACAAGTTTCTACTGATGACCGGCGTTTTCTTTATTTCAGAATGAACGTCTTAGAAATAGCAAAAAACCTGAACAACACGTTGTGTAAACTATTGGGGTTTGCTTCGCCTTGGAGCGATATCTCCGCGCATTCTGCTGCATACAAAACATTCGTACACATTCTCTATTTGTACATTCCAATAGTATTGTTTTATTTAGACATTGTAAATCCAGTATTCGGTGACAACCACATAAACGCTTTACTGAGTACATTGAACATTGCTTCACAAATCGTTGAAATATACGTTAATATTTACCTGTACGGGTATCTTAGTGACAAAATCAACGATTTCAGACATTCGTCTTATGAAAACCGCAAACAACTGAAGTATGTGTTCAGTAGCACTACAGATAACGTTTCAAGACGTGGAGTTTTCATGACGTCATTTATCACATTTCTGCTGTTCGGTACAATGTTTTCTTGCGTAGTTCTCATATTCTGTGGACTTCCGGTCCGCTCGCTTTTAATGATACTGCGACACCTGGTAGTGATTCCGATATCCCTACAGTGGACGATCTTTATGCTGTACGTAGACAAAGATCTGTCCAGAGTGAGGACACTGTTGAAGTCTGTAGTGTTAGACAACGGAGTAGACCTCGACAAACTGGAGATGGCCATCCGCGCGTACAGAACGGTTGCCGACAATTACCGGGCTATAAACGATTACTATGGCATTCACACGGCACTGAATATCGCTTTCTTAACGTTTCGGTCGATAAGGAATCCTTACTTGATTTGGTCTGTGTTTGTAAAAAAGTTGACATCTACTACGGGTTTTATCGGCTGGCGAACCTTGTTGTTTATTCTGACAACGATTTTGGAATTCACTCTTATTGTGGCAAAAGCGTCCGTCTGCGATTATGTTGGCAAGAAGGTAAGCAATAGAATTTTACTACTCAGCAGATCAGGCGCCAAATGTAACCGCGCGTTGTAATTACTGTTCAAAAGAAAATTGTTTATCTCTTAGATGCATTAAGATAGTAACTTGAAAATTGAATTAAACTTAAATATAATCGGTTCTCAACATTTCATTCGCTTACACCAGGTACCTAATTGTGATATCTACCCTTTATTATCTAAATACAACTATTTCACTAACGACTCGGAACACAAATTTTTTTAGGAGTAAAAACATAAAGTTTTACCTTACAACCTGAACCGGTTTTCACTTTTAAAAAGCTTCTTCAGAGGTTGCCGCTGGTAGCGCTGTCCGTCTTGTTGTGGGTGACGGAATCAATTTTCGAAAGATCGATGTTGTGTGTGTGTGTGGGATGAGATATGTTCGAATAATGCGTGTGATTTGAATTGTCTCTGTTCGTTTAGGATGTCGTTTTTATTTGTTTTCGTGTATTTGTATATTTCCAATTGTTCTAGAGTGTCTAATTTTCGGCCTTTTGTGTGTACGTGTACAATGTTCATGTTATTGTCGATGTTTTTGTATGTGTGGTTTGCTTCAATGAGGTGGTTTGCAAAGGTGGATTCTGTAGTGGAGTGGAGTGCCTTTGTGTGTTCAATGTATCTTTGTTTGAAGCTACGTCCTGTCTGGCCTATGTAGAATTTGTTGCAATTTGAGCAATTTAGTTTGTAAACACTAGGTAGATCGAATTTGTTTTGTGCTTTGTGTGTGTGTTTTGATAGTGTGTGTTCTGTTTTGTTAGTAGTTTTGTAAGCGATTCTGTATCCTGCTTTTTTGAATTTGTGGGCTATTTTTTCAGTTTGTTTGTTGATGTATGTTTGTGTTATGAATTTGTTGTTTCTGTCTTTGTCTGTTGTTTGTTTTGTGTTTTGTGTAGGAGTTTATTGACTATTGTTCTGTCGTATCCGTTAGATTCTGCTAGATATTTTATCGTATTTAGTTCGTCTTTGTAGTCTTCTTCATCTAGGGGGATGCTGTTAAGTCTATGTATCATGGTTCTGAAGGCAGCTAGTTTGTGTTGTATTGGGTGATTGGAGGAGTTGTGTATTAGCGTGTCAGTTGTAGTCGGTTTTCTGTATATACTGAATTTGTGCCTGTGTTCAAGTTTTGTGATGGAGAGGTCTAAGAAGTTTATGATATTGTTGTGTTCGTATTCAGCAGTAAAGGTTATGTTTTTATGTATTTTGTTTATGTGCGTTAGTAACTGTTCACATTGTCTTTTGTTCTCCTGTATAGTATTAGAATGTCATCAACGTATCTGTGCCAATATAGTATTTTATGTGAGTGTCTGTCATTGTTTGTGAGTATTTTTGTTTTTTCTAAGTGTTGGAGGAAGACTTCTGCTAGAATGCTGGATATGGGGGAGCCCATGGGTAGACCATCATTCTGTGTGTAAAATTTATTGTTATATATGTAAAGTAGTTTTGTTTTATGATAATGTTCAGAGTTTCTGTTATTTCGTTGATAAGTTCGTCTGGTGTGTTGTTCTGTCTGAGTTTGTTTTGTAGGATGGTGATTGGTTCAGAGATGGGGATGTTTGTGCACAGGTTTTTAATGTCAAAGGAGGCTAACGTGGCATTAGGGGGGATGTGTATGTCTTTTATTTTTGTTACTAGGTCTGTGTTGTTTTTTACTGCAATGTTGTTGTCTAGTTGTGTGTGTTGTCTGATAATTTTATCTAGATGTTTTGCGAGTTTGTATGCAGAGACATTACGGTAATTGATAATGGGGTGGATCGGAATTTCTTCTTAATGGATTTTGGGAAGCGCTTGGAGGGTAGGGGCTGATGGTCGGATTTGTTTCATGTAGGGCTTTTGTTTGTGTGTCATTATGTGTTTGGCTTTGTTGATTTGTTGTTTTACTGTGTTTTGGTATCTGTCGGTGGGGTCGTGTTTTAGTTCTGTGATGTTGTTCTGTTCCATGAAGTTTTGTACTTTATTGTGTAGGTTGTCTGTGGAGATGATTACAGTCGTGTTGCCTTTGTCTGCTTTTACAAATGTGATGTTGTGTTTGTTTGCCTTTTCCCTCAGTTTGATGCCTGTGTGTCACTTTGTTTCACTTATTTAAAATCTCTGTTACCCATTTGTTTTCACTACTTTTCTGTTACCCAGTTTGTAGGTTCCTTGCCAGATGTTCTTTACGTGGATCGCTGTGGTACCTTTCTCCTTATTTCTTCTAGAAAGTGAATTCCTGGATTTTGTTGTCCATGACGTGTTGTTTTTAATTAATGATTAGAAACATTATTGACTCGAAACACAAATTAGGTTGTTATTGATAAAAATGATAAATTTTTACCCCTACTGCCTAATCTAGCTTTTGTTCGTTAGAGTTTCATCAGAGGCTGCCGCTAGGAGCGCTGTCCGTCCTACTTTTGGTGATGGCGCCGTCGCACAGTGGGACAGAATCCCGAAAAAGCGGTCAAAACTCCCAAAAAAAGTATAAAATTTTGTACTTTAAACTGTCGATTCAGGTAGCAGGAAGGTTGAATGAATATAAAACGTATTTAGGAGGGGAGAATATTGTACATCTGCTCTTCTACAGGCAGTTGAAGTGTGACCTTCGTGGGAGTAACATTCGCTGCGCTCGCCCGAGAAAGACAACGTTCACTTTGAATACATACGAAAAATGTTTGGTTGGACGGATTTTAATTATCTAAAATGGATTCAGCAGGTCCAAGTAAGTAGACAAATTCTATGTATTTTAAATATTATAGTATTAAAATTTAAATTAGTTTGATACGGTACAACATTGGAAATGTTTTAAAGAATTTTTCGAATAAATCTATAAAAAAAGGTAAAAAAGTATAATTGCTCCAAAGTGCTCCAATAAAAAACATATTGTACGTTAAAGGTAAGATCCTTGTGCACCAATTTCATTAAAAACCTGCTGCCCATATCTGCCCCTCCGGTTTTTTGTGTGCATTTTGTGCTGCATACACGTGGCTGCATACAAAATCATAATGCCATACATCTGCGCATGCGCATTTATATGTACGCGGTAAAACGACTATTGCTCTCTCTTTCGCTCTGTAGCCGCGCGCACAAAAGCGTCTGCTTTACACTGAGGATGACATGGCATCTTTAAAGAGAATAATGTTCCCACAAAACATAGGAAAAGATTAAGGGGAGATCAAAAGTTTTTTCGTCCAATGCATTTTAAATGGGCAAACATAGGTTTAGATAGGTACCAATAATTCTTGACCTATTAAAGCTACACATTTTAAATTTCTACCATATCTTAACATATATATTTGAAGTATAATGTACTAGATTGAAGCAATTTCAAAAAATAATAATCAATATAAAAAATAAGTAATTGTGTAATTTTTTTGAAAATAAAAATTTTTACTTTAAGTTTTTGTAGACATTTTAATTTTCAAAATAAGAGATTAATTCTAGTACATTGTAAATATTCATTTGTTATTAATAAAACTTTTTTGTATCTCTAGAAGATAGTACTACCGATAATAAGGCATCAATGGGTTCAGGTCGCCCTGTCACAGAATTCCTAACTTTAAGTGAAAGATCAAAGCGGAGAAGAACCGAGTCTATACGGAGTAAAAGCATCGAAGAACTGTCTTTCGCTACCCAAATGAAACTTCGAGGTGAAGGAAAACTCGATGCAGCAAACGTTGTAAAAAATGTTACGTTGGGTAGTCCAACGAAAGGCGAAAAGTATCGAAGATCTGTTGAATTTGTTAAAGAAAATAGTCTCTCACCCGACTCCGCACTTTCGCTTTTAATTGAATTGAAATTATCAAAAAATCAGTATTTAGGAATGAGAGCAATAAGTAAGCAGAATAATTGCAAATTGTATCCTCGATATCAATTTATTACAGAAGCAAAACGGAAATGCTACCCTTGTAAGTGGAACATGTCCATAACGGAATCTTGTTCTGAAGTAACATTGCCAGGGCCGTCTCTACCCGGGGGTGCAAGGGGTGCAGCGCACCCGGGCGCCGAGGCATCAGGGGCGCCTCGGCGCCGGAGGTGCCGAGAAATTATTTTACTCAGCTCAAATTTACCTACATTCATCATTGTACCTACCTATATACAGTACCTATAATTATAATTATTTTAAATCTAACAAACGGTAATTTTCGAACATTAAACGAACCGCATGCAAGCGATACTGAATCTAAAGTGAGTGCTTTAACGATCAATTTACTTTCCAAAACAAACCGCCGCGCCGCAACGGCCGGCCGGCACCGACAGTGGACAGTAGGTAGGCAGTCAGTCTTACTCTATGCGAGCCAAATTAAATGTAAACTACGCGCGAGAAAGCATATTATTCTACTGAACGCGCCGGTGGCGGTGATATTGACTGAACTTTCTTTGATTTGCCGCTCGACCTTTGTCGGCCGGCACCGCGCCAAGTCTACGAACTATTGCAAATTCAGAGATTGAGATTATTCGACAAAATTATTGTATTTATTTGTGTTGTGAGACTTGTGAGTTGTGAATGTTGTGATACTTACGAAGTGGCTGGAATCTAAATCCGACTTGGACTCAGCTTATATGCTCAGCAAAACTTAGCCGGAAGGTGAGTAAAACCTACTTGTTGATTTATTGAGTGTTTTTTGTTTTGTTTTACTTTTTAGGTTAGGTATAAGGTAGTGTTTTTATCTGTCTACGGTAGCCTTACAAGTGGGTAGGACCTACCTACCTGCTACTGTGACTGAACGGATTTTTTCTGGTTGTCACCATTCGATAGGTTGATTCAAGAGGAAGGTTTAAATTGATTATTATTTTGTGAATTTTTGTGTAAACTTATCGAATTATCCCGTGCGAAGCGGGGGCGGGGCCGCTAGTTACCACATAAATGGAGGTCAGGGCAAGAGTCTCACTCAGACCAATGTTTTTATTAAGTAACTAGCCGCCCCGCCCCGCTTCGCACGGGCTGAGTCGATAAGTTTACACAAAATAAAATAATCATCGAAGAACACGGTAGTGTGATTGGCTCAGGAGGTAAAGTCGAGCCTGAAGACTACCGTGTTATTATACATTGAATTGTTCGTTTTTAACCTCCAAGAAAATTTCAATATTTTTTAAATGTTTTATTCTCATACTTATTCCAATATAAAAATATGGGAACATATGCTTATTATATTCCCAATCAGTAAAAAAAATTCATGGCTCTATAACAAATAGATTATTTGAAAAAAAATAGTGAATTTTTAAGAGCTCTAATTTATTTCAGTTTTACTATTATGATTATTTTAAGACTAAATAAAATACCTGAGTTACCTGACCTACCTAAAGTATGAAGTTTATAAAAAATAAAATAATCATGTTTTTTTTAGATGTCCGAAGGCGAAAGAAAGAAGAGAAAACTTTCCGGTGCACAGAACCGAAGAAAAAAACAGGAGAAAGAAGAAAATGTTAAGAAGGTTACTAGTTCCATAGAAAGATTTCTTCAACCCGGTAAGTGGTTTTGCACTAGTGTATCGAAAACTATAATGGCTGCTACGCACAGGCGCACAGCGCCCGGCTAGATACTTAGCACGTATCAATTAAAAAAAATTAACCATTTCTATAATTTATTCCTTATTTTTGTTTAACAGGCTCATCTTCGGCTTCCGAAAATCTGGTGGTATTAGAAGAAAATCAAAATGAGACCGACTCCGCAGAGCCTTCTTCGCCGTCACCGATAACTAGCCCCCCAGAACGTGTCGATGAAACGGTTTCCGCAGAGCCTTCTGCGCCGTCGCCGATAACTAACTCCGCAGAACGTGTCGACGACGCGGACGACGTAGTATCCTCGGAAGAGATTATTTCCAAAGATGCGATCAATGACGTTGCTTTATGGCCTCAAGTAATAAGAGATAATCATAGAATAATTTTACTAGATCATGGACCAGTACAGATAGTTAATTTTGTGTATCCAACAAATAGTAACAAAAGATCATTTTCAGATATATATTATAAAAAAAAGTTACCTAATAATGAAATCGTCAAAAGAGACTGGTTAGTTTATTCAAAATCAACTGATTCTGCTTATTGTTTCTACTGCAAACTTTTTAATACGGATGTCAATGCTTTTAATGATAAAATCGGTTACAAAGATTGGCAGCACTTGACTAGAAACATAGAATGGCATGAAAAAAGTGGCGGGCATTTAATGAGCGTTAAAAATTGTTTAAACTTAAGAACTGACATATCAAAAGGAAAGACTATAGACTCTGAAAACCAAATGATAATTGAACGCGAAAAAAAGAGATGGGTAGCTGTAATTGAAAGATTAATTCATCTTATTTATTTCCTAGCAAGGCAATGTATAGCACTAAGAGGTACATCGGCAAAACTTTTTGATCCTAATAATGGCAATTTCTTGAAACTAATCGAATCTGTTTCTAATTTTGATGAACATATTTCTCGGATCCAAAAATCTCAGAATCGCATGACTCATTATTTAGGTCATAACAATCAAAACGAAATTGTAACTTTAGTGGGAGAAAAAATAAAAAAGACAATAATTTTAGACCTAAAGCAATCAAAATACTATTCTATCATTTTGGATTGCACTACAGATGTGGCTCATGTAGAACAGATCACAATCGTTGTTAGATTTGTTTTTCTTAATGCCTCTACAAGGAAGGTTGAAGTTAGAGAACATTTTCTGGGTTTTGTTCCTATAACATATACTACTGGTGAGCAGTTAATGACATTTCTATTAGAATATTTGTCATCGTGTGATATCGATTTACAGGATATGCGCGGTCAAGGCTATGATAATGGTGCCAATATGAGAGGGAAAAACATAGGGCTCCAGAAAAGAATACTGAATATAAACCCACGCGCATTCTTTATCCCTTGTGCGGCACATAGTCTGAATTTAGTTGTAAACGATGCCGCTAAATGTTCTCTTGAAATATCGAATTTTTTCTCCATTGTTCAAGAAATATATGTATTTTTTGCTGCATCAACCGCACGTTGGCAATTACTCATAAACGAAATGCCTTCTTTAACTTTAAAGCCCTTATCCACTGCCCGATGGGAGAGCAGAGTTGATGCGCTAAGAGCCCTTCGATTTAATTTAGGAAAAGTATATGACGCGTTATACAAAATTTACTGTGATAACACCAGAGATTCCGATACAAGAAACACAGCAAATTCCTTAATATCAAAATTAATGTCTTTCAAATTTATATGCTCAATAGTAATTTGGTACGACATTCTCAGTAAAATAAATATCGTTAGCAAAGCGTTGCAGAAATCAGACGTTATTCTCTCAGTTGCAGCAAGAATGCTTAATACTGTGAAAGATGAACTGACAGAAATACGATCAGAGTCCGCGTTTAGAGAAATGGTCACTACCGCCAAAACGGTGGCCAAAGAGGTCAATGCTGCTACAGTATTTCCCTAAACGACCCGTCCCCGTGCTAGGAGTAGAATGTTTGACTACGAGGCTGTAGATGAACCAATAACTGACCCAGAAACTCATTTTAAAGTACATTTTTATTATTACCTATTAGACACAGCAATTAATCAATTTAGCGAACGCTTCAAGCTTTTAAACGATAGTAATACAGATTTTTCTTTTCTGCAAAATTTACAGAATTGGAGTGATTTTGATGCTCAACAAAAAAAGACGCTCTGTAACAATTTACAAAATAAATTGAGCAATGGTTTAAATTCCGATATCAATAAAGACGATCTCTTCGACGAAATCAATATTTTACCACTTTTCGTCAGCGATTGCACAACCCCACTAGTTATATTGGATTATTTATTAGCAAATAATCTGATTTCCCTCTTTCCGAATTTAAGCACTGCAATAAGAATTTACTTAACATTACCAGTGACAGTAGCACAAGGTGAAAGATCTTTTTCCAAGCTAAAATTAATCAAAAATTATTTGAGGTCAACGCTATCGCAAAATAATTTAACAAATTTAGCCATAATAAGTATTGAACATGACATCAAGATTGAAACCCGGGAGATAGTGAATGATTTTGCTGCTCGTAAAGCAAGAAAAATTAATCTAGTATAATAATTTAATAATAAGGTTAGGTACCTTTTGAGGATCAGAAAATGTCTGTAAATAAACTTTCTTAATTTGTTACTTAAAATTCTTTATCATAGTTATATCCTGTTACTTTGTTGTTGATTGTTGTGTAAGTTAGCAAAATAGTAAGAAGTGAATATTCTATAATAAATAAATGGTAATAATAGCATTAAAATTGCATATTTTTACTGTGTAACAACCCTCCCTTCCTCCTTCTGCTGTCCTCCTTATAACTGCTACACACTGCCCGGCTGCACAGCCGCCGGCAGTCAGCAGCGCTTTGATAACCGCCTGCAAGCCGCCGGGCGCTGTGTGTAGCAGCCATTACCAAACCTACACCACTGATGGGGGGGGGGGGGTGCTGAAATGGTTAGGGGGCGCCTGAGCTGGGTTCGCACCCCGGCGCCAGATAAGCTAGAGACGGCTCTGAACATTGCAAGCACTCTTAGATCATACTATCGAAAGAATCTTACTAACGCAAATTGATGTTATAAAATCCCTAACTTCGGAAACTGTACGTAATTTAAAAGTCATTTGCAAATGGGGTTGCGATGGCTCCTCTGGTCATAGCATATATAAGCAAAAATACAATGACGATGATGGAACAAAGTCGGATGCCAATATGGTTTTTACTTCGTTAGTCCTATTGCAAGTCATAACGGCAAATGGAATAAATGCCTGTACAACGATCATATGGAAAAATCCACGACCTTCTTCTCCTCGATTTTGTAGGCCTTTACGGTTAGAGTTTGTACACGAAAATTCTGAAAATATCGTAAGAATTACAGATAATATTAAGAATCAACAAAGTAAACTAACCACTTTCAACACGATCATCGACGGAAAGAATATTATAGTTTCATATGAGCTTGCCTTGACCATGATAGATGGTAAAGTTTGTAACTCTCTTACCGAAAATAAATCAACAATCGCTGTTACTTGTGTAAGGCAACGAGTAAAGATTTCAACGATATCGACGCTATTATACAAAAACCAATTACAAGGGATCATTTGCAGTTTGGGCTTTCAACGTTACATGCGTGGATACGGTTTTTTGAGTGCTGCTTACACTTGTACAAACTGGACATTAAAAAATGGCAAGCGCGTACTGCAGAAGAGAAGGAAAAGACGGAAACTCGTGCACAAAATATCAGACGAGGTTTTCGTTTACAAGTAGGCCTTATTATCGACCAACCGAAGCCTGGGTTTGGCCGTTCAAATGATGGAAATACTGCCAGGCGTTTCTTTGAAAATTCTGCAGTTTCCGCTGCCATAACAGGAGTAGATGAAGGTTTAATCAGAAGATTTCATGTAATATTGCAGACAATGTCCAGTGGCTACGAAATCAATGAAGTTTCATTTCAAGAATATTGTATAGAATCAGCTCGACATTTGTTGACTTATATCCTTGGTACTATATGCCAACTACGGTCCATAAAATATTAATTCATGGAAGAGAAATAATTTCTTCATCACTACTACCGATTGGGCAAATGAGTGAAGCTGCTCAAGAATCTTCGAATAAATATATTAAAAGATTTAGAGAAGACTTTTCAAGAAAAAATAGCCGAGTAAAGACAATGGAAGATGTTTTTTTGCGCCTATTAGTTTCATCTGATCCATACATATCAAGTCTTCGAAAACTCCCCAAAAAAAAAATTGAATTGTTTCTTGCCAGAGGCCATAAATTTATTAATGTCACCTGAAATCGAAGAGGATAATATATCAAATATGTCCACTCCTCAAATCACGGATTGCGAAAGTGAAGATAAGGATTCAGAAGATGATAAATTTTTATTTTAATTACAATTACAATATGAATTTAAATAATTTTGTTAATGATTTAAATATTTGTACTTAACATTGATTTTTAAATTATAACTATTAAAATAAATTACAATTTATTAACAATATAATTCTTGTTTATTAAATATAATCGTATTTAGCGACCTCAAAAACCCCTATATACACAATTTTGTAAGAATTGAATGTTTTTTTGACAAACATGTCCGCCATGTTGGCTCCGCCATTTTGTTTTTCATAATTCTGACATCGGATTCGTAATCAGCCACCTCAAAAACCCCTATATACACAATTTCGGTCAAAATTGAATAACTTTTTGATATTATGACCGCTTTTTCGGGATTCTGTCCCACTGTGCGTCGTTCAAAAGATTGTTGTGTGTAAAGTGTTCAAATAGTAGACCTATGTGTGATTTAAATTGTGCCTGTTCATTTATGATGTTGTTTCTATGCGTTTTTGTGTGTTTGTATATTTCTAGTTGTTCAAGGGTGTCCAGTTTTTGGCCTTTTGTGTGTACGTGTAGGATTTCCATGTTAATGTTTATGTTTGTGCATCTGTGGTCTGCCTCAATGAAATGGTTTGCAAAGGTAGATTCGGTGGTGAAGTGTAATGCTTTTATGTGTTCAATGTATCTCTGTTTGAAGCTGCGTCCTGTCTAGCCTGTGTAGAATTTGTTACATCATGAGCAGTTTAATGTGTAAACACCAGGTAAACCAAATGTTGTTGTTCTTGTTGTTTGTGTATGTTTTTTTACAGTGTCTGTTCTATATTCTTGTCGTTCTTTATGCAATTCTGTATCCTGGTTTTTTAAATTTGTGGCCTATTTTTTCAGTTTAGTTACTGATATATGTTACTATTATGAATTTGTTGTTTTCTGTCTTCGTCTAGTGTTTGTTTTGTGTTTTGCGTAGTAGGTTATTAATTATTTATTTATTGTATTATTGTTTTAATTATAATTAAACACAATCAAATATCTAGCAGAAGCCAACGGATAGTTTTTTAGCTAGTTTAGGCCATAAGGTAAAAATTTATAGTTTTTATCAATATTAATTATTTATGTTCCGAGTCAACAGTATTCTATATAGTTAAAGTGCATTCATATCACTTCATGTCACTTGTCTTTATATTCTATAGTAGCACCTTGGTTTTACCTGTATCGCTTCCCCTCAGTGTATGCCTTCTTAATGTTATAATTCCTTCATTCCTCATAACGTGATCAATAAGACCATCGCTTTATAATATAATATTTTTTCATATTCGTATCCGTCACATACTCTATCAAGCAATTCTTCACTGCTGATCAACACTACAGCACCAAGTATCAAATAATTTTAGCTCCGCTTTCCTTCTGATGGCTCTGTTGTTCACTTTTTAGTTACGAAACAAAGCGTACATTCGAAACAAAGTCTTTTTTCTTTATTAGTCTGCAACCCTATTTAGTCCTATCGTTTAACACGGCTTTCGCTTGGCCATTTCTACTCATATTATCAGTTTATTATAAAAAAATAGGATTCACTTGAAAACATGTAAGTTCATGTTACCGCATTGTGAATTGTCCTTTTTGATTTGATTTGATTTGATTTTCGTTGTTCATACCTATAAAATGTGTCTCGCTTTAAAATAGGAAAACATAAAGGCAAACATAAGGTACTTTGCTGAAACTGCTGCTGTTACTCGCGCTGTTAGGCCGTGGTCCACAAACGTTTCCCCCCCCCCACCCACCGTCGGAGCCATCATCAGTGTCTAAGATTGGCACGCGGCCGGTTTATATTTTTATAAAATAAAAGACAAATGAAAACTGTGCAAGAGCCCTCTTCTAACTGGGTGCCGGCACGTGACGTGAATGTCACAATAATCCGTACCACACTACAATACCAATACAGTTTATATTCCATACTAGCTGTTACCCGCGGCTCCGCACGCGAATATTGAATTTTAATCAGTATTTTAATATAATTTTTGTCAGCTTGTATAACAATTTTGTACTCATTAGTCAAATTCTCTCCAAAGCTGTTTCCAACACTTGTACTATTTTAACTTGTACTAAATTATTATGTTAGTGCAACAGCTTTTGGAGATTTATACAGCCTTTGGAGATATTTGTAAAGTTCCTGTTAAATGAAAAACGCTAAATTCTTTATTTTAAGTGTTACTGTGTTAGATGCATTGTATGACACATTGAACGTTATGCTTTCCTCAAACATGGCTTTTATTTATTTCAGCAGTAAACTAAAAACCAAAAACCGTTGTCACCTAACCTCACAAATAAAAACAACACGTATTTTCGCTTTGCATTATGTAATAGGACAATTTACAATTAGTACACTTCTTCTTTTCCAAATGTAATATATCGATGCAATCGCATATTACATAAAACATCGAAAATGTACTGCAGGAATGGATAAATGTACATTTTCGATGCCGCTAAATAGCTTTTGTTTATTTACTTGTTACTATGTTAATTAATTCTGGTCTCCATGGTGTTGTTGACATCTTTAGTAATAGTATTTAATACATTTCATTACTTATTCATTGCATCATCAGAAATACATATAAATATAAATTTATAATCGTTTAAGACAATTACAAAATATATAAACGTATTTGTATACAAAATTACAAAATATGTCGATACAATATTGTATATTAAAAACATTAAAAACTGCAGGAACGGATAAAGGTACAGTTCCGATGCCGCTAAATATCATTTTTTTATTTACTTGTTACTATGGTAATTAATTCTGGTCTCCATGGTGTTGTTGACATCTTCACATGTGTCAACGAAAAGGCACAATTAAAAGGGGCTAAATCGTGCGAACGGGGCAAAATATCAAATTCAAGTTAGACAGTATTTTTCGTCTTGTCTCAAAGGTTACCTGTGCAAAATTTGGTGGCAATCGGTGTAATGGTGTGGATTTGTATTCAGTACCCATAAATCCTCAGACTTTGAGTTTTATATATATAGATGAGACGTCTCGATTATAAATTTGCTCAGTGCCCCCGCATCCTTTATTTGCATTACACGTAACTTCTGCCTTGTGCATGTACGTTCGCACCAATGCGCGCGCGCGCGCGTGTGTGTTGTAACACTTGTATACCATTAGTGAAGTGCCTGAACTCTTGCCAATGAACAATCAAAATCTAAAATTCGTAGGAAAATTTTAAAAAGAATATTAATTATCTATCATAAAGCATATAATGTACACATTTTTCATTGTGCAATTTAACATGGAGCAAAGGTGTATCGTAAAATTGCTTAAAACAGGGATGTCCCTCCTAAACTTGATGACTGACCCCCCCAAAGTTGATAAATAGCCCCTCTAAGAAAAGGTATTTCAAATTAAAAGAAAATGTCATTCCGTTTTATAACAAATAACCTAAAGCTAAAAATATTACAGTTTGCAAATAAATTCTCATTTGAAATTAAATAGATATATAAATTAAAAAAAACTAATGAAATTAGTACGTGTAAGACAATATTTCAAAGCAAAGAAACAAAATATCAACAAAATATATTGTAAAGAAGAAAAAAAGAAAAAAGTAATGGTTTGATGAAGTCCTAGTTGCTTTGGCTTACATTCGACATAGTAACTGCTTCCTCTGCGATGACGATAAAGAAAAGGCATCAATTATTTCTTCATTAGGACTCTAATAAGTCTTTCTCTAAAGCTGGAACCATAAGGTTCGAAAGCCATGCGTCTTCCATTGCAAACCTGAGCCTGCTTTTTATTATGTTAACTGTTTCTATTATTTTAAAGTCCCCCAAAATTTTAAACGCATGTCAGCACCTATGTGCAAAACAATACATTGATTTATAATCTGTTTAAGTACATTTACTACGCAAAGTGTATGTATTCTGTTTCAGATCTGCACCTCCACAAGTACCTACATGATAATACTTATTCAGTTCACCAAGGTCGAGATATTCATTCAAGATATGCGTTTTATAATTTCTTAGGCTTTCAACATTTGAATTATTATTTTCCAGGCTGTTAGGCCGTGGCCTACTGTTTGTGTGCGAGACAGACGTTTCGGCCCTGCCATCTTCAATAATATATAGTACTAATACAGTCTGTACCTCAAAACTGAGGTACAATCTCAGGGTTGGTGTACGCCGTGCCAATTGTTTCTGACACTGAAGGTGGCCCCCGATGGTGGGGCCGAAACGTCTGTCTCGCACACAAACAATAGACAACGGGCTAACAGGCCGACAAACAACATGCAAAATGTGACTCAATATCAATTATTTAATGTAATATCTACGTTTGTAAGCACAATTATTCGTATATATTATTATACACTTCGGAACGTCTGTGCTAATAACTATTATTGTTCAGAGTCAGTTAATACTTTACTAGTAAGCATACAGAAAGAAGTTTTCCTCTCACTGGTTAGCGAAAAAATCCGCTAGTTCTAAGCATGTGAATCAACGTATTTAACCTATCAAGACGTACATTTATTATGACACGTTGAATTTTCGATTTAAATTTATTTTATTTCCATTTACGTTGCATTAATTAACTGTTTTAATTTTACTACATAAACGAAAACAAATTGGACGAAAACAATTTAGAGAGACTC
This sequence comes from Magicicada septendecula, assembly GCA_034769895.1. Taxonomy (NCBI): domain Eukaryota; kingdom Metazoa; phylum Arthropoda; class Insecta; order Hemiptera; family Cicadidae; genus Magicicada; species Magicicada septendecula. The sequence goes on from CM068370.1 coordinate 21,471,387, forward strand.
AGGAGGAAGATGTTTATAATTTAGTGTATTCAAAACAAGGTTGTGAAATGTAGACGGTTCTTATAAGATATGAATCAGAGTTGCAATACTTCACAGAGTTGAGTGTCTGTTATTATTACTGACAAATAACTTGAGCTCTACTGTACACAGGTTTCAAAAGTCCTAATAATGGATTTTTTTATTTTAAAAAGAAGTAGCAGTCATTCGAAAAGATGAAAGTTTATGTTACCGCATTATGATATGTACTTTTTGTTTTATTGTTCACACCTATACAACATGTGACGCTTTAAAATAGGAAAACATAAAACGCCAATAAACAGTAAACAAAATGAGAATAAAGAAAATGACGTACGTTGAACGTGAATTCCATTAAACACACATAAAATTTGTAGAGTATACTACACATACTAACAAACGAAGTTTGATCGAAAAGTTTGTGCAATTTTTTTGATTCGTGCGCCATAAATGTTAAATTAAAAAATTGTTTTTATGTGATGTTTGTACCCTTCTTAGTCGCAATTGCCTAAAATGTTTACGCTATGGGACGAACAGTTCAGATTTGAGAACTAACTAAATAAGTTATGTTTTGGAGTATTTGGTGACATTCTGCAATGGAAAATTAAAAAATATGAAGTAAATTTTGTGTACAAGAATTAGATAAACTGTTCTGCCATGGAGAAAGTGTAGCAGAAGGCTTTTGGCAAGCTTGCTATACATGAAGAAGCCGTTCAAATCTTCATAGATTGTAGTGAAAGAATTGAATATCGTGATAATCATTTGTAGAGTGTCGTTTTGTTTTCCATTACCTTTTATAATTAGGTGCAACGATAAATAAATAAAAAAAAACATTCACATACGTCTGGCATTTTACGACACACGTGTGTGAAGCTATTCTTAGGAAACAGGCAAATTTTTGTTTATAGAAGAGCAGTATGTGGAAATTGCACGCCGATAATAATACACCAACCATTGCCTCTTCAAGAATTTTAGGCAAAAAAACATTGTACTGTCGCCGCGACCGCTGTATTCGCTAGAACACAATTTTTCTTCTTCCGAATAATGCCAAAGCAACACGAAAGGACAACGTTGCGCGACTGTTGGTGAACTGAAAGCTACACAAAAAGTGCGTTCGAGAACCGTTTTTAAGACTGAAAAAAGTTGGCATAATCGTGTTATAACCGATTGATACTATGTTGAAGAGGGCATTTAAGTGGAGATGAACCAATGCTTAATATTTCAATTGAGCAAAAATTGCTCAAACTTTTTGATCGAACCTCGTATGCATAGATTATATTTTGCACAAACTACTTGCGTCGTGTACAACACATGTTTGCAACGATATGTTAATGCACAAACACACAAGACTCTGACACACTAATACTGTGAATACTTTGAGTGTAATTTGATATCAGTTACTAACTGTGTATCTCTAAAATAAACTATGTTAACCGGTAGTTTGCAGTTTAGCCGTTTGTCACTCCCGTCAAACTTATTCCTAGCGTTCCCTCCCGTTGGCCTGCTTCAAAACGTGCCCTCAGTCTTTCTTGTCTTGTCATTTAATTGTCAGTTTACTTCTAGTCTTCCTCTAATTACCAAGTAAGCTATACTTGTTGAATATGAGCAATTATATCTGATTATTATGTAATTTTAAAATGTTTTATGTGAATAATACAGTTTAATCTAAACTACATTGAAACATTCAATAGTTAGAGAACATTAAAAATTAACACGCACCCAAAATTTTTAAACGGACTATATAAATCTTAAGTGAATCAAAGTTCTGGTTGCTTATTATATGTTTTAAATTATTTTGATGTAATAATATTAGTACATTTCTTGTTTTAACCAATCGTAGTTACTGGAATTTCCGAATACACAAATTGCATAGAGACTTTAAATTATATTAAAACTTATTTTATTTTAATATATATTTATTTTATTTTATTTCTCTCCGACTCGATTCTATTATTTACATGTTATATGCTAATTATTATTATATACATATATTATTATATACTGTACATATTGCAATAGAACAACTGCAGTAAGAGTCATTGAAATGACTAAACGCTCTTACACACTTTATGATGTTATAGACATGTTTTAAATTGATTTTGTTCAAATTTTGTAAAATAAATGTAAGTTTTGAAATAAGAGATGGTTAATTATGTGTTATATGTCAAAATGCCCATAAATGTATTCTCTGTCATGTAAGTGTAAGTTTAGTGCGCGTGTGCGCGTGTGCGCGTGTTATACTTGTTTTTGCTGAATAACTCTTATAATAATTAATGTAACTGAATGAAACTTGGACAGCGTATGCGTCATAAATAGCGTTACATTTTTCATATATCATAAACTCAATACATATAATTTTACTATGTATTTTTTAACTGAATTCACTTTTCTATAGATCCCTTATTTGCATAAAAGTCATAAAACTTTTAAATAAAATCTATACAAGATTATGCAGACTCTGGCATAGTCTTACACGATTTCTTGCTATCAATGTAGACGTCTATCATGTGTTCTAAATTTCAATCAATCAGGAGCTTCAATTTCATTTGCGATGTGCGCTGGTAGAAGAAATTTCATAAGTTCTCGTCTACAACTGGTCCTAATAAGACGTACTGTCTGTGCGAGTTTTTAGCGACAGTACGCGTTTGCCATATGAGTGACGAGCTACGAGTTACCGATAAGCTAAATCAAAGGGTTATTAGAACGTAGAACAAAGTAATGTGAAGATCTATTAGTGCTAACTCGCGCTAGTCAAGATTTTCCGCTTAGGGCAGTTGTATTCAATTCGGAGTACACCTGTATAAACGGATGGGCACATCAAGATTGTCGGAAGGTGTAAGCTAAATACACCGCATTTAAGTAATAACCAACTAACCCACTTACCGAACCTGAGATTTGTAAATATAAAACAGTATCGAGCAGATAAACGGCGTGCGAGTGACGCCGTCAATCGCGTGTGACTGCAACAGCGAGACCAGAGGTTGACGTTAACGCAGCGGCTTTCAACCGGACTCCAAGTAGAAATTCTTCAATCAAGTAACATAGTCGATTGTTCAAATAAACATTCATTAGAATTTAAAGACAATATATAATTAATAAATAATTTATGTAAAGAATTTACAGACAAGATTTAAATTTGTTTTAGTTTAATTTTGTCTCCAGATAAGAGACTCTGTTATATGTCATTCGTTCTAATACACATCTATGCATCCTTATTTGTTTCGTTGCAATATACATTATTATTATATTATTACATATATTATATTATTTACATTAATTTTCTTAAAATATTACATCAGTAGTAGGAATATTTAATTAAAATAATAACTCAAGAAATGTTGTGGTATTAGTAGGCGCAGTTAATTTATTGTAATAGGCTAACTAAGTAAGCAAACAAGTCACATTTTGGCATACACTGAAGTACGTCTGAGCTGTCATTGTAACGGTGGGACTTTCAGTAAACAATGTACCAGAAATATGACAGTCAATATACATAACACACCGTGTCCAATATGTGTATCCAAGAAGTCGAGTACTTGTCAACTTTGCTATTACTATAGCAACAGACAGACATCATTTACAACACTATTTGGAACTGTATATTTTAATTCTAGTTCTGCGATATAACCGCTACTAGTTTCTTGGACATTCTGCCTTCTCAAACATGAAGTCGCTCAGCTTATTACTTCGATTGGACCGCGTCCTGTGTGCTCTGACCGGGCTGTCTTCGCCATGGGTCGCTTTCTCAGAAGCGTCTGTCCCCTACACCCGGTATACATACTCACTGTACACAAGCCCGTTATTATGCTTTTGCTACTTTTACACAAGAAGCTCTTTTCGTTTTATAAACACCATATACACTCAGCTTCGTTTGCTAAATTTCACACTTGTTGTAGTCGTAACATACGTACTGTTTTATTTCTACGGGTATTCTAAGGGAGCTTTTATCGATTTCGCCGAGTCTATTCGTGACAACGAAAAGAATTTAAAGCTTATTTTCAGAAGTGTTAGTAAGGATTACCATAAAATAAACTTTTCCAAAGTGTTCATCATCGTTGCAGCCATGTTCACCGTTCTAACGTGTTTCGCTCTGCTTGTACCCACTTCAAGTTTTGAAGTTTCTTTCACGCATTTACCTTGTTACCTCGTATCGCTGACGATATCCTTGCAATGGGCTATTTGTATGCAGCGCGTGGGCGCGGATCTGTCTAAAGTCAAACAGCTGTTGAAGTACGCCGTTAGTTGCAACAAACCGATGGTCACGTCATCAGATAACGATGACGTCACGAACACGTGTGATGTAAACCTACACGTTCTGGACACGGCCATCGGCGCGTACAGAACGGTCTGCGATACGTATCGACTTGTAAACGAATACTATGGCGTTCATATCGTGTGCAGTATGACCGTGTTGATATTTAGGGAGCTAAAGAATCCTTACTTGATTTGGTACTGTACTGTTACAAAAAACGCACCTTTTGCCGAAGTATGTTCCGACTTTCGGTATAACCATGTAATACTTCTAACCGTTACAGAATTCCTGTTAATTACTACAATAACAGCAATAAGTAATTCCATTGAGAACAAGGTAAGAATATTATTATCTTTTTATGTACCATTATTTTATTGTTATATTTTGAAAACATATTAGAATCCTAATTCACTAAGTAAGCGCACTGTACTAAATGTACCCGTGAGGGTGCTTCTGCGTGCGTTGGTGAAGTAAATATACCAGACTCGCGTCAACCCGACAACGGTAAGCAGTCCAACACTGCTTAATTTGATTGGAACGGTAGAAGAGATATCCAGATAATCTAGCTCAGCAAACTTATGTTTTTGAAGTTTTCCGTCATTTGATAATGTAGACCGTCAAAAGTTATGGAATATTATGGATAGAGGACGATATCCACGGCATTTAATAAACTCAGTTACGATGCTTTACAAAAGTACATCATCTGTAGTCCTGGATCTGAATGGTAAGCTTTCAGGTGACATTCCAATAAATAAGGGAGTTAGGCAGGGATGCTGTGTTTTCCCAACCTTCTTTAATATATACACTGACGACATGTTGAGAGCATGAAAATCTAATCTAGAATGACTCGCGAATACAGCCTGACATATCAATTTGTATGAGTTCCCTGCTATATGCGGATGACATAGTTCTTATCCAAAAAAAATGAGGATGATTTACAAAGAGCTATGTTTCAATTACAAGAAGTGACAAGAGAGTACTCACTGACAATTTCAGTAACAAATACCAAAACCGTAGCCTTTAAAGGTAAATATTCAGTGAGGACTAAGATAGTTATAAACAACAGCACTTTAGAACAAGTGAGCCGTTTCAAATATCTCGGCTGTGCAGTAAGCTATGAATCTGAATATGATATAACAGACAAGATAAATAAGTTTAGGAATATTTATGGTTTCTATATTCATAAAAATCTTAGAAATAAACAAAACACAGCACAAAGATTAAATTTTATAAGACAATTGCAATACCCTCATTGATTTATGCGAGTGAGGCGTGGGTCATGACAAAAAAGGAATGCGTCAAAATTCAAGGTGCTGAAATGCAGTTTCTTCGATATATTTAAAATTATACATTGCAAGATAGAATAAGTAATGAGAATATCAGAGCAGAACTCGAAGCAAATGACATAAATGAAATTATTTCAATTTACAGAAGACAATGGTGGTATCATCTGCATAGGATGATCGATTTCCGAAAGTGGCACTGAACTATAAAACCGTTGGTAGAAGAGATTTGTGTCGTCCGAGGATGAGATGGGTGCCGGAACAGGTTTATATAACCTCCTCCTAATCCTTAAATAGGAGGAGGAGGAGGAGGAGGAGGAGGAGGAAGAGGAAGAGGAGGAGAAGGAGAAGGAGAAGGAGAAGGAGAAGGAGAAGGAGAAGGAGAAGGAGAAGGAGAAGGAGAAGGAGAAGGAGAAGGAGAAGAAGAAGAAGAAGAAGAAGAAGAAGAAGAAGAAGAAGAAGAAGAAGAAGAAGAAGAAGAAGAAGAAGAAGAAGAAGAAGAAGAAGAAGAAGAAGAAGAAGAAGAAGAAGAAGAAGAGTATTAAAATTATATAAAATATTATATAAAATGAGTATCCTCAGGTCTATGTGACGATAAGGCTGGCAAGCAAACTCAGTTATATAGTGTAGAAGTGGCGGTGTGTCCGGTAAGTGGACACTGCCCTGTAGGTGTTACGCCGCATGCATATTTGTGCGGTCAGTCAAACCACGTACAGTCAAGCCAAAAATTAAAGGGCACCAAGTTGTGCTGAGCGTGAACTGTTTCTCTGTTGATGTTATACTTGTGTTTATTAATGTCTATTGCTCCTAGTGCCGTTCATATCATAATACCTATTATTGACATTTTTGACGGGGTCCTACCGGAAGAAGACTTCAAAAACATAATGGACACCGGCCGCGGAAGCGTAAGTAGGAATATGACTCAGCAAAAGTCTGTTGCAACTTGAGTTGACATCAGAATTTGAATTTCATTGTCAGATTCAAATAATCGGATGCTGCAGGAACACTTGGCTCCTGATCTAATGGTTACGAAATTTTAAGAGATGAGAACGAGGTGAATGAACCAGAGAAAGACAATTAAACTGAAGGCAGCAATTGCTTATATTGTTTCCGGCGGAAAAGCCAAGGCTGCTGTGAATTCTACTGCAAAGAGCTAAGGGAAACGGCTAGACTTTGCAGATACTTCAGTGCTCCAGAAATTCCAACAAAAAGCAGTATCACACATCTTCCATGTCAAGAAACAAATATTTTTGAAAGATTTCTGTAAATCTTAAAAGAGAAGCCTATGAATATGAGTTAACACAAACTATTATGATATAACTATTAAGATATAACTATTCAGAGTTATATCTTAATATTTTTAATTCAATAAATTAAGGAGACACGGAATCCATATATTCCACCATTTTAACATAAGGAACATTTTCTAAAAACTACTAAACTAATCTCGTTGAAATTTTCACACAGTTTCTATAGACCTTTTCACAAGAGCTGAGTTTTTTTAAAAAATATATCACAAAAAATGAAAAAAATTCCCATTTAACTTTTGAAAGTAAAAAATTTTTAAGAAAACTATTTTTTTAATATGTAAATTTGCATTTAATATGACTTTTTTTGTGATACTTGAGAGGACTGATTAGGACCTCTCGGGCTATTCTGGAGCAAGCTCCCTTCAGCCGTGTGGGAATAGTTGAGTGCGTATGGATCGCACGCCAGCGGTGACCGGCCGATAAGAAGATGGTGGTACCAACCTTTGCTGAGTGCTGCCAACCTTTGCTCATGAAATGTAGTAAGTTTTGAAAAAATAATCATGAAATTTGATTGAGTAAATCAAAAGTTATGCGTGTTTGAATATGGAAGTTTTAATTGACGGCAGCTATCAAACGCTGTAATATATTTTTCAAAAGCATATTTTGATGCAAATTTTTGTTAAAAATAACAAGTGTCGCACACCAGTGCATTCAGAAAACCTCAGGTTTTAATTGGCGCTAAACGAAAATTAAAAAAAATTTTTTTTGCTTTCCGTGTCCCCTTAAGGAGATAAGCTTTATAATAGTTATTAAACATTTTTAAGAATAATAAATTCAATAGTTTTCATTTATGCTATTTTTAATTTCGCTAGCACAGATTCTTTGTTAATCAGACAAATTAGTCGATAAATTCTGGGTTAACGCGAGTCCACCGTAAATCCACTGCATAATTTATTTTTGCATACTTTTCTAATTGTCCGACGATCTGTTGAATTGCTGGATATTGCGTTTTACACAATCTAAAACTGTACAAGTTGTCACAACTGTATCACCTAGAGAGGATGGATGATCAGCGTATGCCAAGGAAAATCTTGAGGGCGCAAGTCTATAAAGGCAGAAAGAGAGGCTTACCTAGAATAAGATGGCTGGATGATGTGCTAGTGTATCTCAGAAGATTTGACGAGTTACGCTGAGAGGGTAATGGACAGGAAACTTTGGAAAAGACTGGGTTGTAGCAGCCACGTTGCGCTGTAGTTGTGGAGAATTAATTAACTAATTAAATTAATTATAATTAAGAAAGAGAATCGGAGTGATTCTAATTTTTTGTTGACCAGATAGTCTCTCAGTAAACTCAGAAGCGTGTGGACGTATGTAATAGTTTAGACCTTCGGTCTACTAAGCGTACGAACACAGGTTAAAAAGTTCACTAGTTACTGATAAAATTGTTAATATTAAAAGAGCTTATCCGGGAAAGTGGAACATTATCATATAGGTACTCGTTTTAAGGACACTTCAAGTCTGCTGGATTTATGTGTATGCCAAATACACAAAATTGCAGTAGAAAAGAATCAATACGGTGAAAATTAATTAACTGCGATTAATGTAATTGTTTTAACCCGAGAACGACCTTAAACGCCGGACACCAGAACTCACATCGGTATCCATAGTGAATCAACGCACTCCTGTATCCAGATTGAACGACCCACATCAGTATCCAGACTGGATCATCAACATCTAGGCGACCCACATCAGTATCCAGACTGGATCATCAACATCTAGGTGAACCACATCAGTATCCAGACTGGATCATCAACATCTAGGCGACACGCATCAGTATGCAGACTGGATCATCAACATCTAGGCGACCCACATCAGTATCCAGACTGGATCATCAACATCTAGGCGACCCACATCAGTATCCAGACTGGATCATCAACATCTAGGCGACCCACATCAGTATCCAGAATGGATCATCAACATCTAGGCGACCTACATTCGTCATAAATAAGAAGTGCTTTTAGGTTTGTATGAACTTTAATATTAAGCAAAAGAGACAAAAGAAGTTTAAAAAAAATTTGCTGTATTAGATTATAAGAGATAAAAATGATTTTAATTTGTATTCAGGTCAACTGAGCCAGAGTAATTAGTTTGTTCTTTTACACAAACTGTATTAAAATGAAAATAGTGTAATTTGTAGTAAATCCAACGGTATTCCAATATACGCTTTACCGACTACTTATTCTATGCGACATCTGTACATCCCAATACGTATAGTGAATATTCTCAGGGTGTCTTGGCGCCCTAGGCTAGTTAGCCCCCTCACCTCCCATAGGCTACTCTTACCTTTATTTCCAAGGGGGTGAATGAAGCTTTAAACACCCTACAATATGTTTCTTAGTTAGGAATATTTCAAATATCTTATGTTTTTCAAAATAGTCTCAAGAATTGAAAACTGAGGCAATTTATCAGAAATTGTTTTAGAGTTGCAACTTCAACTATTTGTAGTTTGCATGGCTTTTATAAGGAAAAAATTAACTAAGTAGTTACAAAATTATAACAGTTTTATTAAGAGTACTTTTAACATCATTTACACAAAGAAGACAATCGGTTAAATATCTTGTGGATTTGTTAAGACTCATGTAGGCCTAAAGTTCAAGCCAGATTCTTTTTTCTCGCTTTAGATTTAGCAAACGTTTTAATCACCTCACTGAAATCAAGCCCTTGCGGAAAGTCACTTTCAATGAACAAGAGGACTACACCGATGACTCGTAACAGGAGAAAACAGTTTGGAAAGCACTTCTATTATTTATTTACAGTTTTACTATAATTTCTCGCAAACAGGCGCCTGTGTTCAAAATTAACTCCAATTTTTATCCTTTTAATTTATTACCAATTTACATTTAGCTGTAAAATGTTATTATTTTTTAGCTAAACTTTTGCGCCCCCAAAGTGCCGCGCCCTAGGCTACAGCCTAGTCAGCCTATTGGTTAATCCGCCTCTGATTATTCTATTGCACTAATTAATTAAGTTAGCAATTTTGATTTCCTGGGCTACAGTGTGTCTTATAATGCATGCAACGACGTTGTGAATAAGTTGTGTAAGTTCAACTTTATGTGCGGGACCATTACGCTAACCATTAAGTCAGCAAGTAAAGGAACACGCCTAAAATTCTACAAGGTGATGGCTTTTCCCACACTTCTTTATAGGTCTGAGAATTGGACTTTAACGAAAGGCCAGACCAGTCGAATCCAAGCGGCTGAAATTAGATTTCTCAGGCACTTGGCAGCGAATACGCCCCATGATCATAGAAGAAACACAGATATACGGAAGGAATTGAATATTATCAGTATACTCGACAGGCTCGCCCAGTATCGGCTGAATTGGTGGGAACATCTTTGCCGAATGGATGACTGCCGCATCCCCAAACAACTCTGGAACTATCAGCCGAGGGGAAGGAAAAGTGTGGGACGTCCGAGGAAGCGCTGGAGTGACCGGCTCCAATCTTTTCCTATTTGAGACCGGAACAAACCATTTTTGGTTTAATCCGTGAAGATGATGATGATGATGAACTAATTAACAAATGACATTACACAGCATATATACAGAAAGCAATATGGAAATGATTAAAAATAAACGTTGAATGTGACTTTATTTATAACTAAACAATACAAAAATCGTTTTCTTAAAAGATTAACTTATTTAAGTATCGACAAAAATGAACAACTACTATGTTAGACAACGAAAATAGAGTGGATAGGTTTACCGTTTCTATGGTAACAGACACAAAATATTTACCACAAAAAAGTGTCCAGTTTCAGATCGTCCATTATAAGGTCACGTCTACTACTTTATGCATTGTAAGGTCACATCCAATATTACTTCGTCTAAGGTTTTCTTTATTTCAGAATGGATAGTTTGCAAATCGCAATAAAACTGAACAACTTGTTATGTAAAGTCATGGGTATTTCTTCACCTTGAGACGATTCTTTCTCAGGATATTACACTGTTTATAAACCGTTCATACACATTCTGTATGTCACTGCGATAGTACTGTTTTGTTTTTCAATTACAGATCCTGTGTACTTTCTTACCCCTATAAACAGTTTACTCGTTAAAATAAACTCCGCATCACAAGTCATGGAAATATATTTCAATTTGTATATGTACGGGTTGCTCAGGAAAAACTTGTCAACTTCAAAAGTTTGTCCAATGAAAATAAAAAAGAATTGAAATACATCTTTACTGATGTCGCAGAAAAAAATGGTTTTAAAACCTTGTGTGTCAAAGCGTTCCTTATCCCACTTTTCAATATGGGTACTATGTTGTTTCAGGAGGGTTTCATAGTTTACAAAATTCGATATCTGTCCGTTTTAAAGATATTTCGGCATCTTGTGGTGATTTCGATATCGTTGCAGTGGGCCATCTGTACGTTGGACGTAGACAGAGATATCTGTCCGGAGTGGAGCAGCTGTTGAAGTCCACGGTGACGTCACAACTACCTGAACAAACTGGAGAAGGCCGTCCGCGTGTACAGTAGCGCGCTGTCGACGGCTTCCACACGGCACTCACTATCTCTCTTCTGACATTCCGGGCCGTAAAGAATCCTTACATCATTTGGTACTCGTTTAAAGCCCAAAACTTCTGTAACAATGGATGTGATAATAGCATTCCCCGGTTGCTGAAAACGTTGTCCGTAATTTGCGAATTTCTAATTATCCTGTTAATGTCGACAATTTGCGACCGTATTGGTAAAAAGGTAAGAAATGATCTGAGTTTACTATAACGGCTGCAAACTATTTAACCATTTATGAAGTTGTTCACGTACACATATAAGTATATCTAAAATTCTTGTAATGGGTAATGTAAGAATTATTTTAATTTTTGTTCATCTTGTTATTTGAATTAGCAGTCTCTGTAATTCCAACTTGTCGTGTTTGCTTGCTGAACTGCTAATTGTCATGTTCCGGACGAGGCCTTTCAGTGTTTCCACAATTTAAAAATCCTAAACCACGACAAACATATCCCACTGGAACCCGTATAATAAACCCGTGAATCCGCTTTCACGGCAGGTCAATTTGTAAATAAGCCTACTTGTCACTACCCTGTTGGCTCAGCTCCTGCTACTTGCTACGAAGCTTCCTCTCTCCCTTGCTACGAAGCTTGTCATAGTCCGGAACACGACAAGTAGCATTCAATAAGGTAATACAGGGAGGGATTCACGGGTATATAAACGGGTTTCAGCGGGATATATTTTATCGTGGTTTAAGACCTGAAAATGGCGGAAACACAAAAAGGCCTCACCAGGAACATGACAAGTAGCAATTCAGCAAGTAAACACGACAAAGTTTAATTTTAATTTTCGTCTTAAGCTAACACGGCCGCGGCGTCAAATACCGGGTCGTGGTCGTGGCCGTGGTCGTGGTCGTGGCCGTGGTCGTGGTCGTGGTCGTGGTCGTGGTCGTGGTCGTGGTCGTGGTCGTGGTCGTGGTCGTGGTCGTGGTCGTGGTCGTGGTCGGTTCCTGTACACTTGCCGGCAACGTTTCGTATCCCACCCTCGGGGATCTTCTTCATGCCGTCAAAAGCGACACAGTGTTAAAAAAAAAAAACAGTTACGTCATATCTTAGGCCGAACGATACCCGAAAACCTTTTTCCGTTCGTCAGGTTGCTTTTACCGGAAAAAAGTGGTCGTTTGGCCTAAGATATGACGTAACTGTTTTCGTAACACTCTCACTTTTTACCTTTTCACGACATGAAGAATATTCCCGAGGTTTTTTTACAGCATGCTCCATTACGATTGTGTAATACTACTTGCTAAGATGTTCCATATTTGAATAACAATGTTTTTATATACTTATATTAGGTAAAAACAAATTTGTATTACATAACATATTTTACAATGCTTTTGTGTGAATATTTAGGTATTTACAATAAAATAACTTATCAGATTTTAATTACACTAATAAATATTTTGAATTCTTTCAAATGTTTCTTTATGTCTTCTTTTGTAGGTGGCCAAGGTCCTGATTTTTTTACACTATTGATTAAATTTTGTCTCTGATTTTTTTAACATCTCACACTCATATATGATGTGATCCACTGTTTGTTCTCCTGCATTGCAATGGCAAATGCATTGGGTCGTTTATTATCTTGAAACGGTGAAGGTAAGATTTCGTTTTTCCGTGGCCAGTCACTATTGCCGTGAAGTTAGGAGTCATTTTGAGTTTTGTTTGTGATCTGTCTTTGATATTAGGGAATAACAATTTAGTTACTGTACCTTTCGTTTTTTCTTGCATTCGTTTTCTCAATTATGTGTAGTTTCTTGAATCACTACACTTTTGGGTATTTTGTCAAAAGAGATTGCCAGTTCATTATTCCATGCTGCTGCTGTCGCTAGATAGTCTGCCACTTTGTTACCATAAACTCCTACATGAGCCTTGATCCATTTGAAGTTTATTCTCCAGTTATTGCTACTCAGCATCGCTGTGGCTTTCCTTATTTCTCTGTAAGGTAGTTGTGGTTGCTGGAATTATTAACTGAATCTATTGTTATTCTGCTGTCCGTGTATATTGTTGCTTACTTTGGGTTTACTTCCTTTATCTGTTGTAAGTCTCCGTAAATGTCTCCTAATGCCTTTAGAATTGCAAGTTGTGAGCTTGATTATTTGAGCATGTGTTATCAAGTCCAAGCATTAGTTTTCCTATTAAATCATTTCCAATGAATATGATCCCCGAGGGGGGGATACGAAACGTTGCCGACGATGTCGAGAACTTGCAGCAACCGACCACGACCTGGTATTACCGTCGTCTTTGAGGATAACCGTTATTCGTTTAGAGCAGCCCTGCCCCCGTCGATAAGGTCTGACGCGCCCGCAAACCAATTTGTAAATTTCTTTTCTTTGGAATGAACCAACGCACCCGCATTGTACCTGTTTTGAAGTACTGTATTATAAAATACTACAAGCCGTATCAAATTTTACTTTTTTCTAATATAATAATTACTGTAAGTTAGTGTTTTCAAGAAAAGGAACAGAAAGCTTCATTTATGTTTTAAATGTAATTTTTTCAAGTTTTACATTTCTGAACACTTTATAAAAATAAATAGTTTTTTATGGTAAGTTCTTTAATTTATTTTTATTAAAATGTGTTCCTGTTTAACCATTTTTTCGTTTAAAGTTTTGTTAGTCTTAACGAGCGCGTACATGATGACAAATTGTTGATGAACTACTCATAATGTGAAAAATTTTGAAAAATTTATATGAAAAATACTGCAAAGCTTTTTTTTTATTCAGTGTTCCACGTCGCTAAATATAAGCGCAAGGGTATTATAAGGCGACAGTTAATGTTTGTACCGTCCGGCTATTGACCATTGATGTCCAACGTCCAGCTCCACACCTTTATATTTTCCATTGATGGGATGGGGAGGGGTGCGCCCATCGAATTAGTCCTCAGTATATGCGCCCCCATAAATTCAAAGGTTTCCTATGGCTGTTTTACAGTATCAATAAAATCATAAATGTGATCGTGTATGCATGCGGGAGGGTGGCATATAATTCCTTCATATGCGAGACATTGTGTGCTTTATCTACGTAATCCATTAGTGTTTTATACGTTCAATTACCAGACCATAGAGTGAAAATTCGATTTTAGAAACAAAAGTAAATAATACGAAAATATTTTTGTCACAATAATTTCTTTATTACTAACAAGAAAATTAGTAGAAATTATCTGCTCTGTACGTAGATAATTCAATATCTAGAAAGTCGGTACTACCGTCCTCTGTACGTAGATAATTCAATATCTAGAAAGTAGGTATTACCGTGCTCTGTACGTAGATAATTCAATGTCTAGAAAGTCGGTACTACCGTGCTCTGTACGTAGATAATTCATTATCAAGAAAGTCGGCACTACCGTGCTCTGTACGTAGATAATTCAATATCTACTAAGTCGGTACAACCGTGCTCTGTACGTAGATAATTCAATATCTAGAAAGTCGGTACCACCGTGCTCTGTACGTAGATAATTCAGTGTCTAGAAAGTCGGTACTACCGTGCTCTGTACGTAGATAATTCAGTGTCTAGAAAGTCGGTACTACCGTGCTCTGTACGTAGATAATTCAGTGTCTAGAAAGTCGGTACTACCGTGCTCTGTACGTAGATAATTCAGTGTCTAGAAAGTCGGTACTACCGTGCTCTGTACGTAGATAATTCAGTGTCTAGAAAGTCGGTACTACCGTGCTCTGTACGTAGATAATTCAGTGTCTAGAAAGTCGGTACTACCGTGCTCTGTACGTAGATAATTCAGTGTCTAGAAAGTCGGTACTACCGTGCTCTGTACGTAGATAATTAAATATCTAGAAAGTAGGTATTACCGTGCTTTGTACGTAGATAATTCAATGTCTAGAAAGTCGGTACTACCGTGCTCTGTACGTAGATAATTCATTATCTAGAAAGTCGGGACTACCGTGCTCTCTACGTAGATAATTCATTGTCTAGAAAGTCGGTACAACCGTGCTCTGTACGTAGATAATTCAATGTCTAGAAAGTCGGTACTACCGTGCTCTGTACGTAGATAATTCAGTGTCTAGAAAGTCGGTACTACCGTGCTCCGTACGTAGATAATTCAGTGTCTAGAAAGTCGGTACTACCGTGCTCCGTACGTAGATAATTCAATGTCCAGAAAGTCGGCACTACCGTGCTCCGTACGTAGATAATTCAGTGTCTAGAAAGTCGGTACTACCGTGCTCCGTACGTAGATAATTCAATGTCTAGAAAGTCGGTACTACCGTGCTCTGTACGTAGATAATTCAGTGTCTAGAAAGTCGGTACTACCGTGCTCTGTACGTAGATAATTCAGTGTCTAGAAAGTCGGTACTACCGTGCTCTGTACGTAGATAATTCAGTGTCTAGAAAGTCGGTACTACCGTGCTCCGTACGTAGATAATTCAGTGTCTAGAAAGTCGGTACTACCGTGCTCCGTTGGTAGATAATTCATTGTCTAGAAAGTCGGCACTACCGTGCTCCGTACGTAGATAATTCAATGTCTAGAAAGTCGGCACTACCGTGCTCTGTACGTAGATAATTCAGTGCCTAGAAAGTCGGTACTACCGTGCTCTGTACATAGATAATTCAGTGCCTAGAAAGTCTGTACTACCGTGCTCTGTACGTAGATAATTCAATGTCTAGAAAGTCGGCACTACCGTGCTCTGTACGTAGATAATTCAGTGCCTAGAAAGTCGGTACTACCGTGCTCTGTACGTAGATAATTCAGTGCCTAGAAAGTCTGTACTACCGTGCTCTGTACGTAGATAATTCATTGTCTAGAAAGTCGGCACTACCGTGCTCCGTACGTAGATAATTCAATGTCTAGAAAGTCGGCACTACCGTGCTCTGTACGTAGATAATTCAGTGCCTAGAAAGTCGGTACTACCGTGCTCTGTACATAGATAATTCAGTGCCTAGAAAGTCTGTACTACCGTGCTCTGTACGTAGATAATTCAATGTCTAGAAAGTCGGCACTACCGTGCTCTGTACGTAGATAATTCAGTGTCTAGAAAGTCGGTACTACCGTGCTCCGTACGTAGATAATTCAGTATCTAGAAAGTCGGTACTACCGTGCTCCGTTGGTAGATAATTCATTGTCTAGAAAGTCGGCACTACCGTGCTCCGTACGTAGATAATTCAATGTCTAGAAAGTCGGCACTACCGTGCTCTGTACGTAGATAATTCAGTGCCTAGAAAGTCGGTACTACCGTGCTCTGTACATAGATAATTCAGTGCCTAGAAAGTCTGTACTACCGTGCTCTGTACGTAGATAATTCAATGTCTAGAAAGTCGGCACTACCGTGCTCTGTACGTAGATAATTCAGTGCCTAGAAAGTCGGTACTACCGTGCTCTGTACGTAGATAATTCAGTGCCTAGAAAGTCTGTACTACCGTGCTCTGTACGTAGATAATTCAATGTCTAGAAAGTCGGCACTACCGTGCTCTGTACGTAGATAATTCAATGTCTAGAAAGTCGGTACTACCGTGCTCTGTACGTAGATAATTCAGTGCCTAGAAAGTCGGTACTACCGTGCTCTGTACGTAGATAATTCAGTGCCTAGAAAGTCTATACTACCGTGCTCTGTACGTAGATAATTCAATATCTAGAAAAACATTAAAATTTAAAATACTAGTTTCAGAATCACTATTGCAAATTTTAATATAAGGTAGGTGTCCTAAATAAAGCATACCTAACGTTTCAATACCTTTAATATTTGTCTTGTACAAAAATTATTTAGAAAATTGTAACTTGATAATGAATTTGTGTTGATATAAAATTCACCATTAGCCTTCAGAACTTTTCCGGTCTGAGCGGAGCGGATTCAGAATCACTATTGAAAATTTTAATATAAGGTAGGTGTCCTAAGTAAGCCATACCTAACATTTCAATACCTTTACTATTTTTCGTGTACAGAAGATATTTATAAAATTGTAATTTGATAATAAATTTGTGTTGGTGGTTAAATTCACCATTCACTTTCAGAATGTTTCCGATCTGAGTGGAGCGGATCCAGTATGCGTCTTGCCTTACTTATTCAGGCGTTTCTTACATGCGCGCGAAAGTTCTTTCCCTTCCAAATTTTAGAATTTGGCCTTAGAGCCTTCGTTTACTAGCTGCTGGTGTTCAATAAAACAAAAAAAAATTAAGACCCAATTCTTAACATGATTACATACAAAATAAGTATGAAGTGGTCTCAAATGTTATTACTTTTGTTTAGGTTAACAAACTGCGCCAATACGTGGATAAGATGATTTGTTTTTACACTCACAAGGACGAAGTAATCCATGTAAGTTGATATGTGCTCAAACATTGCTTATAAAGTAATTACGGCCAGTTTGTTGTTTCAGTAGCGTGGCGTCCACGTAACCGCTGTTGCCGGCGGCAACAGTACTGGAAATAAGAAAAAATAATATTAATTATATCACAGAATAAATACTTTAGTTATTGAATAATTTGAAATTCGAACAATATTAGTAAGGAAACATGAAGAAAAGCATAGCTTTGCTTTCGAACTGCTGGGCACTTGCACCGTCTTGTGTTGCCGGCTCAGACATCGGCAATGTTTTACTGCGTACGGTCATTGACCTCATAGTTGTCACTGTACAAACTGTGCAGGGGGGGGACAGATTCGTCCACCCAATGTGTTGCCGCTGTATAAACCGGCAAACGCTCAGTTAGCAGCTAAGTCCGTTTGCGAAACTGACGTGCAGCAGATACTACGTACCTATTTGTGTTTTGATTGTTTAGTCACGTGTTTCTCTGTTTGCCTTTATTATTTTTAATTCGATTATTTGTGTTCTGATTTATTCTGTGTAAGTACGATATAATGAGAGTCAGATCCCGTTGAACCGGGACCCTCTTCGTCTCCCAGCGAATGATAGAAAATGCTCTAAAAAGAACACTTGGTACAAGAAAAAATTCAAATTAATTTTAGGTAAAGTTTTAGACCTTTCACAACTGGCAACAGGTGTTATGTACCCACGCCACGCCACTGGTTTCTTTAGAATATTTAAATCTTATGTTGTATATTTATTATGTTTATTGTTTGAAATTTTAAATGTGTGGTTATAGAGAAAAATAAAAAATAAAATTGGTAGGCAAAGTAACAGATGAGAGGATTCTTAAAGTAATGGTGGAAAGGAAAGATTTTTGCAGGATAATAACGAGAAGACGAGAGACCCTGGTTGAGATATTCAAGTTTGGTGATTTTGGTGGTGCAGCAACGGGGAAGACTGAGATTGAAGTAAGTTGGGGCGAATTGTGATGATGTGGATATCGGACCGCATCAAACCAGTCGGGTGTGTGAGTGTGTGTGTGTATAGGAGTGAGTGAGTGAGTGAGTGAGGAGAGAGAGAGAGAGAGAGAGAGAGAGAGAGAGAGAGAGAGAGAGAGAGAGAGAGAGAGAGAGAGAGAGAGAGAGAGAGAGAGAGAGAGAGAGACATAGTTTGATGTTATTCACTTCATGATAAGTTAATGATGGCTGTCATTTAAGCTGATTTGAATTGTTTTAGTGCTAGTATTTTCAGCGTAAAGTAGATACATCAAAACATCTCGAAAGGAATCTTCATAAAGGTAAATAGAGAATTTGACCAGCGGCGACTAGTATGCTATAGAACACTGATAATTTTATAGAGGTTAGAAATGACATTGTGTATTTTGAATCACTTTCAACTTTCCACGCTCGTCGCTATTTAATTAAACACATAACCTTTGCTGCTGTGGTACTAACATTATTGTCTTATGCTGGCTTAGACGTTATCGTTATGGCCGGTTTAAATATATAGTACAGATCTCGAACGAGTGCCGAGAAACTTATCCACGATGACCTGTCGTTCTATTAACGTACCTGTAACGTCACCTACTGACGAATGCGCTATAAGCCGCAATTCCTTTCCTCATGCCATCATCATCATCTTCACAACCCGGCATAGGCAAGGTGCTGCCTGTTCCGCCTTCAAAGATCCTCCAGCCATCTCTTCCTGGGTCTACCCACACACCTGTGTCCTGTAGGTTTGTATTTCCAAATTTGTTTGGCCAGTCTGGAATCTGACATCATTTCTAAATGTTCTTTCCACCGTTGTCTGTAATCCTTTAATTTTTCATTCAAGGTGAAAATTTCTCTTATTGGCTCATTCCTTGTACGTTTATAACATCTTTCAGCTCCTCTTAAGAACGCCATTTCCAAGGCCTGTGTTTTACTGCGTTGTTTCTTGGTTGTCATACATAATTCACACCTATAGGACAGTACAGGGACCGCCATAACTTTGTAAACTTTAATTTTGTATCTCGACGTACCTTGTTTCTAAAAATACGATTTATTGTCTCACAGATCGTCTGGAACTTACCTAACTTAATATCTATATCATAATTTCTCTCATGGCTACTATCATTTCCCAACTAATTAAAGTGGCTCGCCTGTTCTAGAATTCGATCGCTAGTAATTATTTTTGTTCTTATTGGTTCCTTGTCTTGAAATGCTATCACCTTTGTTTTTTATAGTGGACACTTTCATATTGTACTGTTTGCAAATCTGATGAAGCTTAAAACAGATTCTGCCAATCAGATTATGTATTCTGAAGTACGAGCAAATACAAACGACAGCACATTCAGTACTTTTCTCGTGATAACTTAATACCAGGGTTCACAAGATGTTTCAATTTCCTTACCAGATCGTCAATATACATGTTAAAAAGAGTAGGTGATATACTGGACCATTGTGTAATACCTTGATTGACAGATATTTGTTGAGATATCCTACAATTATTTTTGACAGCTATTCTAGATCCATTATATAGGCCTTGTATAGTTATTATAAGTCGTTGTGGGTATCCCCGTTCTTCTAATATTTGCCACAATAATTTTCAATCTACTCTACCAAAGGCCTTCTCAAAATCAACGAAAGCTATATGCGTTTCTTTATTGAACTCGTGATGCTTCTCAATTATCTGTGTAATAATAAAAGCATTGTCTGTACTTGTCTCTATCTCAATTTGTACTATACTAAATTCTTCTTATATGGCGTTACAGCCTATGATGGGCTTTAGCCTCCTCAACAATACTCCTCAATGCTTCCCTGTTCTCCGCCTTCCTCTCTGATTCTCATGCTAGCAAGATCTTCTATTACGCCATCCAACCATTTTATCCTTGCCTCTACGTCTAATAGCATATAATCTGCCCTTCAGCATTATTTTAAACATTCTTCCCTCGGACATTCTTTCCACATGTCGCAGCCAACGCAACATCTGTGATTTGATGAATTTCACTATGTCTTTCCCATGCATGAGAGCCTGCAGTTCGTATAAATAAACTTGTCTGTAGCATTGTCTGCTAAACAACTTGTACTACACTAAATTGGTACAGTACAAGACACGCTACAGAGCAGAATCATCCTACTCGGACGTATGTGTGTGTGTGTGAAGCAGGAGATCCTGAAGGCAGCTCGGACTCGACAACCTTACGGTTTGTCACTAAACCTACAAACCCACACAGCCCAAGGCGTCAGTGGACACAGAGACTTCACAGGCACCTACACTGAGGATGACCTCCTCAGTACAGGCGACAAACGTCCTCCTCCTCCCCCTCCACCTTCTCCTCCTCCTCCTCCTCCTCCTCCTCCTCCTCCTCCTCCTCCTCCTCCTCCTCCTCGGGCTCTTCCTCCTCTTTCTTCTCCTCCTTCTCATCATCCACCAACTTCTCTTTAGTGTCAAAATATCTGCAAAAAGAGTTTGAATTAGACCAACACATCCATACAGGCCAGATAATTTTAATTTTCATCAAAGAACCGAAGAAACTGTCAGCGTTACAAAGGATTAAGTTTAGGCTCTAGTACCATGTGAACAATTGTACGTTAATGAAATTTACGTGCTATAACTGACCTGCCATTTTCTACTTACTATTATTTTAGATTTTAATGTGACTTTCATTATTTCAGCTACACTTGCTGTTAGTGGAGATGCAACAAAGATCCATGGAGATTTTTCCTCTAGGACTGTTCAAAGTGGATAACCGCTTAGTAACTTCGGTAAGTTATCGACGTAATAGAGTCAATAAATTACAAACAGTACCTAAACATATCTTTTCAGAATAGCTTTTATTTTAATGTCGTTGCCTTACTAATGCAAATCTACCTTCTTTCCACTTTAAATATATTACAAATTGAGATACATCAAAATTTCGAATATCCATTGTTAAAAAACGTGGTAGTTCCGAGTAACAACCTGAACTCTGACAGCCATAAAACTTGCAAAAACCGCATTTTTACTGCGCTTATGCCGCAGCCTTCGGCGCTACGTTGTCGTCGGACTCCGAGATGGAGACGGAGGACGGCTTCCAGCCCGTGCCTAGCAGGAAACGGCGAGGTAGCGGTGGAAGCATGCCGACGTCCCCAAAACGGACTGTCCCGGCGAAACGAGCCGTGGCTGCAGAGTCAGCAGGCCGCATGTCACCTTCCCCTGAAATCACAGTACCAGAACCAACACCTAAACAACCAAAGATACTGCCAATCGTCGTGCCACAGTGCAGCGAATGGCATACACTCCTTCGGGAGCTAAAACAAGTTGTGCCGTCTGGGCGAATCGAGGCCAAAATCCAAGGTTCGTCAATTCGACTGCTGCCGAAGTCGATCCAGGACTTTCGGGCTTGCCAGAAATTCCTGGCCGACTCCGGTCGCGCCTTTCATACCTTCCCCTCCCTGAGGAGAGGGAACTCAAGATTGTGGTGTCCGGGATTCCCCATGACACACCGATCTTGTGGATCTGGGAGGATCTGGCGGAGAAGGGTTTCTTCCCTACCTCCGTCGTCCCTCTCCTATCCGGTGATCGTAAGAGGAAATCAATTCCTTTTACATCAGACTCCAGAAGGTTGGTTCCTTCGCTGACGTATATCAACTGGAAACCATTCTGTGCCTCCGGGTACAGGTTAGGGCATTCAATAGTAAGCCTGGGCCTTCCCAGTGCTTCCAATGTCAGCGATTCGGCCACTCATCGGCCTTTTGTAAGATGCCGTCGCGTTGTGTACGCTGCGGAGAGGCCCACAACGAGAATTGTCCCGTTGTGAAGCCTCAACCCGCGACGTGCTGCAACTGCGGAGGCAGTCACCCGGGTAACTTTACGGGTTGTAACCACTTTAAGAAGGCCCTAAAGAAACAGCAGCGGGAGCAAAACCGTCAGGTTGAACCTCCTCGCCCTGCTCCTAGACCCTCGAAGCGGGCGGCAGTCCAACCACCCGTCTCGGCATCTACGGCTCTTCCTGCGGCACCTGCCACTGGAGGAACCATAACTTATGCTACAGCGGTTGCTACGGCGCCCCCTGTAGCCCCCAGAACCTTAGCACCTGCCGGAGTGCCATCTCCTCAAGCGGCAACGCCCGCAGTACCCCCCTCACAGACCCAGCCGCCTAAGAAACGGCGCTCTAAGCGCAAGGCTAGACAACCACTAGTGGCAAAACAATTATACCCGGAGGCTAACAACGCCCCTCCGCCTGCCCAGCATTTACCCGGCCAGGAGCCTGCTTCTGTTGCCCAGTCCCCTGCGACTTCCATGGAAGTCTCGCCAACCCCCGAGCAGCCAGCTCCAACTGCCCAACCTCCCCTGGAGGCGGCATCTGCACCTTCCGCGGCCCCAGCGCCGGCTAGTCAGGCCCCTGTGGCCGGTGGTTCACCATTAGTCACTGAGGCTCAGCTGATGGCCTGGGTCAGCGGCATTGTCTCGCAAATTCTTGCTGCTCGGGATGTCCCGTCTATACTCATGGTGATCCTAACATCCTTGATCGCCCTGATTGTCCCTACATCTAACCATGGCTAGACAGTTTCGGTTCGTCGTGTGGAATGCCGATGGTGTTCCGGCGCGTCGGGCAAAACTGGCAGCTTTCCTTGTGGAGTACGATGCAGATGTCGTACTCCTCTCTGAAACACATCTTGCCCCTAACCGTCGATTCTCCCTGCCAGCCTATGCTTGCTACAGGAAAGACAGGAATGGTCCCGATCGCCACCGCGCATCTGGCGGAGTGGCGATCTTAGTCCACAGGCGGCACTCTCATAGAGAATTCCCTGCCCCTGCAACTACCCTCATCGAAGCATGTGCTGTGGCGCTGGATGTAGCCGGCCTGGAGGTGCGCTTTGTTTCTGCGTACCACCCGCCCGGCCATCGAGCTCCGCAGCATGAGGAGTGGGACGCCCTCCTAGACAGCGATCTCCCAACTATCGTAGCCGGAGACCTTAACGCCAAGCATCCCTCTTGGAACAGCAGAACGTCAAACCCCTACGGCAATTCTCTCCGTAGGGCTGTCGAAGATGATCCCAGTGTCCTCATTATCGGCCCATCCGAACCGACACACTTTCCCAGTGCGGGTTACCCGCCGGATGTCCTTGATATTGTAATTGTCAAGGCCATCCCTTTTCATCTACAAGTCAGCGCGGTGTCGGACCTATCGTCCGATCACGACCCCCTGCTTGTAACTGTCTTGCTGCCGTCGGTCTCACCCCGACTTCCCGATCATCCTGTTAGGAGACTCAATTGGCGATCCTACCATGATGATCTGGCCAGGCAGTTGCCATCTGTCCCTCCGGACCCACTCATCTCTTGTGACGACGTGGATCTCCGGGTACATCAGCTCCAGGACCTCGTCCAGTCTGCAATGGACAAGCACACCTATACTGTTCCGGTGAGTAATAAACGCTCCGACCTTCCTGCGGAAGTTCTCCAAGCCATCCGATTACGGCGCCTACTCCCGGCATCTATCGTCCACTTGCTCCGATCCTATCTGACGGATCGCACCTTCAGGATCAGCGTAGATGGGGCGTTCTCTCGGGTTCGCCCTGTCGCCGCCGGCGTCCCACAAGGATCTGTCCTCGGCCCCGTTCTGTACGTTCTCTACACGGACGATCTGCCTGTTTATCCCGGGGTCACGTTATCTCTATTTGCCGACGACGCGATGTTTCATTTTAGCTCGCTTTCGCCTTGACGGACGAGCGTAATGTTACAACGCCAGTTGGCTATGCTTCCGGACTGGCTAAGGAAATGGCGGGTAGCGATCAATACGGAGAAATCCGAGGCGATCTGCTTTACTCATAAGTCCATTTCCCGATGCCAATCCCTCTCCTTAGAGGGGAGACCCATCAAGTGGACTGAGACGGTGAAGTACCTAGGTGTTCGGCTTGATCGGCACCTAAACTTCAACGCCCACGTGACCGCAACCCTCAACATGGCTCGTGGCGTCAGAGCCAAACTATCACCTATGCTTTCGCCTGGCTGTCCGTACAAAACTAACATTGTATCTACTGTTCCTCCGGACAGTACTCACTTATGCAGCGCCCGCTTGGTGGCCTCTACTGTCGGCCACCAACAGGCATAGGCTGACGACATTCCAGAACTGGACCCTACGCTCCCTCACGGGGTCCCCGTTGTTTGTGCGAAAAATCCACCGGGGTCTCCGTGTTCCCCTTAGAGGCCTTCGTCTGGTCCTTGGCAACGAATTTGTTCGCCAAGGCCGGCGAGTCCCCTTATCCGCACCTCCAAAGGCTTAACAGCATGGAGAATATACCGCCCCCTCGTCGCGTCAGGCGCCCTAGGGCGCTGTTAGACGACCCCCCTTAGTTCATCACATAATCCCCAGCAACGAACCCCCCAACCTTCTGGAGACTGAAACGATCACAAACATTCACTACCTGCGCCTTCCGACGCTGTAGTCAATCATGCTGCGGCAGATTGGATTGGATAGATTTATTGCCAGCATCGGCTTTGCTGATTCGGCAGGGTTGTGATCCGGGACACGGGCTCCCGCAAGGTTGTGCAAATGCCTTCCTTGCGAGAGCCGACTGCCCCGGTGACGAGTCCCCTCGACTCGGCCGCCGCCTTCGGGCGGTCGAGCCTCTTGTCCTCGCCAGCGCGCCTCTACGTTTCCGTGGGCTATGTCCTCGGAGACCAAGGAGCCGCGACCAGGCGTTGCGATTGGCTGAAGCCATGACACCCGAGATCCCCGTCAGCACCTGCTTTGCTGATTCGGCAGGGTAATGACCTGAGACACGGGCTTCTGCGAGGTTGTGCAAGTGCCTTCCTTGCGGAAGCTGGCTGTCTCGGAGTCATTCCTTACCGTTTCGGCCGACGCCCTAGGGCGCTCGAGCCTCTTGTCCTCGCCAGTGCGTCACTACGTTCCCAAAGGCTAGCCTGAGGGGACCATGGTGTCGCGCCTCGGCGGGACAATTGGCTGAAGCAAAAGCTCAAGCTTGCCTCCGTGGTGGCCATGTCTTATCATGGACCCGCGGACTGCACCATAACTCCTTGTGCAGAGCAAACGACCGCGCTGACCTGTTGGCACCTGGCGTTCATCAGGCCTAGGCCTGGACAACGCACACAAATTAGGCCGCAAGACGCCCGCGCATCATCCATCCATTCATCCATTTTTACTGTTTCTACATAAACTATAGGTCACAACTAAGTACGGACGTGAAGAATTCACACATTTGTTTTGCAAAAAACAATTACGAGATCCAAATAATGTAAAACGCGATTTTTTCAGTATCTACGTGGGACCCACGTCTAGTTTAGCTGCGTACGCGGTAAATAAGGTAGTTTATTGACGTAAATAAGGTAAAATTGACGTTATTTGGTTAACATGCAAACTAACCTAACTACTAATCTTTCTTGCTTTTTGCAAAATCCACGTAAAAAAAACTCAAACTAAGGCGGGGTGGCCGAAGGGCCGCCCTTGCCTACTACTATAGTCTACATGTCTGCCTTTCTGTGGCAGAACTCGTTTTCCACTAATATTAGGTTTTTGTGGAGATCACTGGAAAAGCAACCGACTCAAAGCAGCATTATGTTTCAATGCTGTATCGCTGTAAGTAATTATGCTTTTTTCGCAACTTCCAAATAAAAGTGCAGATTTTTCCCGTCCGGAGCTAGTTCTGTAGTTTACGCAGAAACACAAAAACACGGTTTTTGTAAGTTTTGTGGCTTGCATAGCTCAGGTTGTCACTCGAAACTATTACCCAATCATTATATTAATACTGTAGTTACGATAATTATAGTTGTTTATGGTTTCAGAAATTGTACAGAAATTATTAAAGTTTGTAAACTATAGATCTAGTTTCTAAACCATATACAGTTTTTACTATCAAATCGTTCCTTCCTTTTTTCAAATAAAAGAATAGTGTCAGGGGTACACGACTTATTTTTGATAGTACTTTATAAAAGTTTTATTAAGAAAATTGGTAATATTTTCATTTTGTAGTGAAAATGTAACATATCTGAAAACCTAAAATTTTTCCGCTTTATTAATTATTATAAAATATTATTTTCATATATGCTCATATTTTTCTTGTATTTATATTTTAATAATAATAAAACTTTATTTAAGAATATACTTTTTTAATAATTTGGAAATTTACATATGTTTCGATAGTAATCGAACTATCATCATCAGATATAAATTAATAAATTCAAATTTGTTTTGAATTATTAATTACAATTAATTTACAACTGAAAATTAATTAATTTATAATTAAAAATTTTAATTAATTATATTATATATTTTATATACACATATAGAAACATTAAATTTAGTCTACATATAAAACAGCTGTTCTGAACAATTGATTTGAAAAATGTTTAATTTATTAATTTATATCTGATGATGATAGTCGGCTTACTATCGAAACATTTGTAAATTTACAAAATAATAAAAAATATATTCTTGTAAAAAGTTTTATTATTATTAAAATATAAAAAAAATGAAAATATTACTACGCAATGGATAGATATTTTTTCTATTGGTCCGCCTATCCATAGTCGTACATGTGCAGTAAAATGACCAAAACGTAAGAGAATTTGTGTTTATGTTCTGTTCGCTATACTTTACAAGTTTCTCACATCTTCATTCCACATTGTTTATATATGTTTTTATTCTAGCACTTGAACGCTAGACTTCTGAGTAATGGAGTAATGGAGTAAGCTAGACTCCATCACGATCACTAGAATTTTCTCTTTGTGACTTCTTTGAAGTCTCATATATTACACATCCGTAAGACAAGACCACTGCCTTTAACAATTACTTGTTTATCATTCGTGCTATGTCCTTAACTAATTAAGGATGCCCTTGACAACTCGGGATTACTTTATTCTCCTTTCAACTCTTCATATTGTTATGACGATCTCACGGATCGTCGTATTGTACAGTGGAAACAAAATACAGACAACAATGAAGTCACTAATTACCTACTTTAATTAGTCGTAAATAACAATTTGAAATCAACAAGGTACTGTCATACAATAATTCAAGTTAAATTTAACCACGCGCAAATAGTAATGTCAACTGATAGAGTTCCGCACTATTCTAACACATTAATCACGTTCCACTAATCCGCAACAATAACTTGATCCGCATTCTGCAATAACGCCAGGTGTAACTACTTCCTAAGCAGGCCGCTGATGGTTGTATAGGTCCCGCAGATGTTTCAGAATAATTTTCCATACTGCTGGCGGTATGCCGACATAATTTTCGTAGTTGAGGTTGTTCAAACAGTCTCGAAGCTACTTGAGTGGAACTTGCACTACTCGAGAACGCTTACGTAATCGCACCTGCCCACTTACGTAACAGCACCTGCCCACTTACGTAACCGCACCTGTCCACTTACGTAACCGCACCTGCCCACTTATGTAACCGCACCTGCCCACTTTCCGAGAGCGTTACGTAATTGGCGTAGCAATATTGTTCAGTCCTTCTTCAGGTTCCGAGAAGATGTTCGGGAATTCTACTCGCTCAACCGCCCGTCAAGAATGCCATTACCCATTGACCGTTACTTTAGCGTCGGAACCTTGTTTGTGCCGTGTTCAAACGACGCGAAGTTGAGTTTGTCGTTTTCGCAGGATACACTGTATGGCCCTGGTGCTATACTACCCCGTTATTACCCACCGTTGGTAGAATATGATGACGTCATGGACGTTCGTTAAAACACACAACGTGTGTGATATAAAAAAACACGTCGACCCGTTTGTGTTTGTATCTATATAAGACGCAAATCAAATACATACGAGGTTTTATCAAAAGGTTCATGCAATTTTTGTTTACTTTAAAAATTATGTCTCTATTTTTTATACTCCTAGGCTGCTTTAGATACTACAAGTATTTCAACGTTTTACATGAACAGGTTGCCAGCCTGTTGCACAACCCCCTACCAGGAGGACCAGAGACTCTTCTGTCGGGGTTACCATACCTTAGCCCAAAGGCCCCTGTTTTGGGGCCCAGGAGATTCGCCCTCTGACGTGGGTCATCCGAGGATGAGATGGGTGCCGGAACAGGTTTATATAACCTAATCCTTGAAGAGGAGGAGAAGAAGAAGATTTTTTTATATTTAATTTGTCCCCTTCAAAGTTATCTCCGTCAAATAGAACAGACTTATGCCAACGTTCTTGCTGTCTTGAGGAACGCATTTTATTGTATACCCTTGTGCTCACTTAGCGATTTCTGTTTTGTGTCTTCAACTTTATTGAAGCATAGTGCTTTCATGATTGTTTTGGTCTTGGGAAGAGAGGAAACGTCGAATACGGCGGTTCCGATTTCACTACGGTGTTTCTTCTTCTTCTTCTTCTTCTTCTTCTTCTTCTTCTTCTTCTTCTTCTTCTTCGATCAGGTTATATAAACCTGTAACCTGTACGGCATCCATCTCATCCTCGGACGACCCACGTCTCTTCTACCAATGGCTGCTACTTTTCACTAAAAATTCTTGATCAAGCAGTAACTTGTGTGGTGGTCATCATCGTGAAGCGATTTCTATAAATTATCCCTTTATAAGTCTGAACGTTTTCTATCAATACCTTTTATGCAAGTGACGTATAATGCCCAAACAATATACTCGTTGTGTTGAAATCTTAATAATTTTTCTTCTCTCCCCCTCATTAAATTAATGCTTTCATTTTACGTTTATTATTTTAATAATTGCGTGTTTCAAACGCGCACGCACATTCCATAAGAACAATAGCATGAACGACAGTCTTCTTCTTACCGCCACGATCTCCAACTCATTAACATCTGTTTTGAAGGTTTTGTACAATCCGGATCGCTCGTTCTTTCGTACCAGACTCGCCAAAAGGCTTTTGCACAATTTCTTCATTGTTCTAGGCCTCGTTAGACTAATTTACGTCATTCATTCTTTGAACAAAACGTAATGCAACCTCTTCAATTTTAATTTGGGATTGTAGAAAAATCGCCAAATACACCGTCACTCAACTTAATAAATTACCTGGCAAATCTAAATTATGCGTACAACACTGCTACAAACGTAAATAACAATTGTCGCAGGCAGCTGTGTTAGACTCAGTCTCTGATCCACCTCTTACGTACAGCTCAGACACATAACTAGACGTAATGCTTTGTTGTTCATCTTGTTATTTAAATTAGCAGTCTCTGTAATTCCAACTTTGTCGTGTTTACTTGCTAAACTGCTACTTGTCATGTTCCGGACGTGGCCTTTCAGTGTTTCCACCATTTTCAAGTCCTGAACCACTACCTACCTATTAGTGGTTTAGAACATGAAAATAGTGGAAACAATGAAAGGCCTCGTCCGGAACATGACAAGTAGCAGTTTAGCAAACAAAAACGACAAAGTTGGAATACTTTGTTCACGTAAAGTTATAATTATATGATATCTGTGTTTTCTGTTTCAGATTTGTGCCTCGGCAATTACGTACATGATAATCCTCATTCAGTTCACTAAGCTGTAGCTTAGAATAATGTGTGTTTCTGTTGGCGACTTCAATAATGCACTTGATAATGCTTAATGTTTTGTAAATGTGTAGTAAAGACTTTCTTCTCGCCCTTCAAACACGTATTGGATCGTGACTCGTTAAATTGTAACGCAGAGTCGCTGCTCAACTCCTTAATACATAATTTGTTTTTCATCGCTTCCCAAACTTTTAATACTTTGCAGTGTCCGTGGATCCATTCCATTGACGTACGTTTATTCTTGCAAACTTTCTGTACTGAGCTAGTCCTGTATTTCGGAGTTTCTCTTCATATCGTCACTTGTGTAACTTCTTCTTCAGCACTACAGCACAACGTCAGTCCCAGCTTCCAACACCAATCTTCTTCAAAGTCTCCTGTCCATTGCCATCTCAGTGCAACCCCTTACATCCAGTCTTCTGAGATCTTCTAGTATATCATCCAACCATCTTATCCTAGGTCGGCCCCTCTTTGTGCTTTTATAGACTTGCGCCCTCAAGATTTTCTTTGCCATCCGTCCGCTCTAGTATGTGACCTCGTATTCGATGAGCCTACATGAATCTTACAATGGCCTCATGATGCAATAGCTCAACTATCTCCTGGTTATTTCCTATTCTCCATTCGTTATCTTCTTTAACCGGACCATAAACACGTCTTTACTATCTTTATTTTAAATCTTCTTATTGTTACTTGTTCCTTTTCTGTCTATGTCCATGACTCGCCTCCATAAGTATCAACTGGTCTGATAAGTATCTTATATATTTTCATTTTTGTGCTGCGACTAATGAGTTTGCTTTTCAATAGTCTATTATTGGCATAATATGCCCTATTTCCTATTTGTATCGTGTCACGTACTGCCGTATTTATGGACCCTTGATTGTCTATCACGTTACCCAGGTGTTTGAACTTACTGACTGCATCAACTGAACTATCCTCTATGTATAAATTATGTAGATTTCTTCTTCTTCTTGATGATATTTTCATTGACTCCCATTCCAGCGGATTTTTGTTTCAGGTCCTCGTATACCTCAGCTAGCCGTTGTCTTGATCTGGCTGTTATCACAAACGCATCGTCAGCGTAAGTGTATATTTGGCTTGTCTTATTTAGTACTTGTGTAACTAACAGTCAGAATATTTTTCTGGGCCATGGATTCTTCTTTCATTTGCTTTAGTTAATGTCCAATGTTGGCTCCCATGCAGAAGGCAGGAAAGGACACTACGGTGTAGATTCATAATCGTTTCTGGCCGTACTGAGAGTCGAGAAACTAAAAGACAAATAATTAAAATGTAACTGGATGCAAGAACGTATGAAGATGTAAACCTATATGTAAACTAACATACCAGATATATCCGTAGGCACACAACTGTTTTGTAAAGTTTTGCATTAATCGAGTTTAACGCTAAATTTATACAAAGTAATATAGAGAAAGTAGACAATCGAGTGAAGAATTAATGCGACCTAAAGCTGTTTGCATAACGACTTGTCGTAATGTACCAGGACACTTTCACTCAATTTATATACCGGTGTAGCTAAAGACTCATTGTATTGTTCACAAAGCATATTAAAAGTTTCACTAACTATCTAGACCAGGGGTCTCCAAACGTTTTCACTTGAGGGCCGAATAGAAAAATCTTGGAAGTTAGGCGGGCCAACAACACACACACGTATATATTGTAAACTTTTTTTTAAGTTTACGAAATAATCAAGTCAATAAAATAGGTATTTAAATAAAAATTAAGCAGAGTGATCCAAAGAAAACAAATTCTGTAAATAAAAGTGAGGAAAAAATAACAGTCAAAGATATTTCTTACGTATTATTTTTTGGCTTTCTTATGTACGTGTGCGATGTGTGGAGTTGCTTCTGACGTATTATGTCTGTCCATTTTGGGTCAAATTTTGATGCTCCTATCACTAGAATGGATTTAAAGTGTTCGTCCGAAAGTTAACCAGAGTTTTAGTTCGTTCAAGGCAGCCAGACGAACAATCACATTAACCACGTAAAGGTTTTAAACTTGTACAAAATATTATAACATTTGAATGAACTTATTTCTTGTGTAGTTATTTAGTAAATTGTTAAAATATTTGAAGTATTTTGACAATCTATTTAAAAACTGGACGCACCATCGGCCGGGTTGCCGCGGGCCGGACAATAACCCTTCGCGGGCCGTAGTTTGGAGACCCCTGATCTAGACTACATTCCAGTTAGTTCAATATTCTAATTATGTATTCTTAACTAACATTCTAATAGTTATAGAATCTTTATATATTTATTTATGGCTCTGAGACTACTGCAAGTTTTACTTAAGTGTCTGTAAATTTTTGACTCGCAGTAATTGTGTGATCTCACAATAAACAGCGTTACTGACAGTAAATATTTGCGTTGTCATTCAAGTCACTCCTACTATTTCAGCATTTTATCGCGAAGCGACTAGTAGAGTTTTTCAGCTCCTGTTCTGGTCAAGCCTCTATTATCAAATTCCATTCTGTACAATTGACTCGCTTAATGTATTAGTCTTGAACAGGGAAAAAGGTTTCTCGCAAGCTACTTTTTACGCCTCACGACTGAAAAAAATTAAAATTTTATATAACATTTTATTTTTTTATGACAAGGATATTATTAAACTGAAATATCGTGTACATCATGTACGTGGTCTGGACTACATGTACCAAAAAATGTATTGTTAAGGAGCAAGAACATCTTGCGTAAGGACACTTTGTATTTTAATACGTACTAAATTGAGTGTGCCACTCAATAAAACGTTTATTACGTTTTTATTTTTTCTACTCGTTTTTTAAGCTACATTTATTTAAAATATACCAAAATGTGAAGAATGAAAATATTGTTACTACAGTGTATATTTTGTAGACTTATCTGTCATTTTTATCTGTCAGGGTTTTCAAATCATGTAACCGTAGCGAACGTAAAGCCCATTAAAATCAAAATACGTTACGTTATTAAAATCAAAATTCTCTTAACTTGCAAAATTATAACATTACTGATATAACACACACTTTAATGTGAACAATGAAGCTCCTTTTCCACAATTAGCTCTGCAATGTTGGGTCTGATAATTTCAATATTAAGTCACTCTCGACATCAAGTTTATTTCTTAACTTTAAGTACGTGAGCAGGGAGACTGCGGTTTCATACAAATAAGTAGACGGAAACACAGCTAAATACTTGAAAGCTCTTTTTCCGAGTTCAGGATAGTCAGTCATTACATATAACCAGAAGTCATCTAGCCGTAATTGCGAAAACTGTAATTTTAATGAACTGTCAGTTGAAAGTTCTGCCAATGAATCTTCTTCTTGTAGTGTAAGCGAGAGGTCTAGTCAGTTCGGCGGACAAACAGATCTGCTACACGACATGATTCAAAGACATTATTAAGGCCATTAGTTTAAAATTACTTTTTCAATTACAATTAGTTTGAACAAAAAAATACTGGATTCTTCTACTAGTTGTTTTAAGATTCTAAAATTTAGATTTAGATTTTAGAGCATAAAAAATCGGAGAAAATTACGGTATATTGTATTTTGTCTGGAAAGTGTCTGCGGATCCCCTGAAGCACTGTCGAGAAGAATCAGAATGCTCTCCAAACGACTGGAATAGACTCGCGTGCCCAGAGTCACGTAAGCATTCAGCAATGCGATACTGTTTGTTTCTTCAACGTAGCAATATGATTAAAATTGTATTCTTTATAAGATATTACACCTTGCATTTTTTTACAATTAGTAGAGAAAATGGGAGTTTGTTTACTTATCTCCAAATGTTTGAGAAACTGTCAATCGAAAGTATTAAATTGACATCTCAAATAAAAATAATAAAACTGTCTTCATGAATTATCAGTTGGTTACTAACATTAAACGATACTGTAAAACTCTGTACCATTTTACTCTATAAAGTTTAACAAAGATTTTTGAAGTTTTACGCACAAGAAATTTACCCGCATTTGCAAGAAGAAACAAAGCAGTTTATACATTTTCTTTGAAAATCGCTATTTGTATCATGCGCAAAAGAATTAAATCTGCTTCAAAAAACCATCCGAAATTATTTTTTTGTACGCACATTTATTTGAGAAAGTAAATTCATGCATTCATGCATGAGTTCCTACAACCCAAGCACCACATTAGAAAAAGCAGTGACTAACATTTTTCCCTGTAAGCCTTACAACAGCTGTTGCTACAACAATAAATGGTATATGATCATGATAAGTTACAACAGAAAAATATACATATAAGCATTGTCATATTTAGTTTGGTTAAGAGGCAGAAGCCATTAGAAGAAAACAAATGTTGACTTTAACAGCCATACAATTGAAAAGCATGTCAAGTGGAAAAATTTACGCCTCTCTGAATTATATTACGTAATTCTTCTACGTCACTCAATTTCTTTACACAGACAAAATAAGAAAGAATTTCACAGAAGCGCAAACGTTTTGAGTACTATAGAACGACGTTTAGCAGAATATTATACGAATATTATATCCATAATGTTATAAATATTATACAAATATATATCTGAAGACTCCATTGTTTCTACGGCAACAAGAAAACAACATTCCCTACAGAAGGAGTGGCTTTTTCAATTCCAGTTTATTTTTTACAGAGTTTTGTCAGGTCGCTGAAATTTTATTTATTTGAATATGGATATCTTAAAGATACCAATAAAAGTGATTAACGTATTGTGTAAAGTGATTGGTATTCCTTCACTTTGGGGTAATTTCTCAGCGTATTCTACTGTTTACAGAACTTTCGTATACATTCTGTACTCCATTTTAGTGATATTTCTTGTTATATTGTTTTATTTTGAAATCACAAACCCTATCCAGGTTGTAAAGTATATGAATACTGTACTCGCCACACTGAACACGGCGTCACAAATTGTCGAAATATATGTGAACCTGTGTCTGTACGGGGTTTTTAGCGACAAATTTGGTAATATCAGTAACTCGTTCCACGAAAATCGGAAAGAATTGAACTCCCTTTTTCATAACGTTACGGTTAATAGTTTAAAGCACGAGGTTTTCAAAATCCTTCTTATTATGTGTCTACAGATGGGTACAATATTTTCACACGCACTTTTCATGTTTTACGGAATTTTCTCGCTGTCTTTATTAAAGACACTGCGAAATCTAGTAGTGATTCCGATATCTCTACAGTGGGCCATCTGTGTGTTGTACGTAGACGGAGACCTGTCCAGGGTGAGGAAACTGTTGAAGTCTGCAGTGTCGCCCACTCGTGTGGACCCCGACAAACTGGAGACAGCCGTTCGCGCGTACAGAATGGTGGCCGACAATTATCGCATTATCGACGATTTGTACGGTTTTCACACGGCGCTGAATATCTCTTTATTAACGTTCCGGTCGGTAAAGAATCCTTACTTGATTTGGTACCGACACGTAGGCATATTTGCAAAACATTATAGGCCTGTATCCCTTATAACAAGCTTGGCTAGGCCTATTGAAGGACAACTCTTGTGTCTCGTTTTTTCTACAATTGTCGAATTCGCTCTTATTTTGGTGAAAGCAACCATCTGCTACTCTGTTGACAAGAAGGTAAGCATAATGTTTTCACATTCACATTTTTTGCATTTCCTATACTTTATTACCTTCTACATGTCCCTATCTACTGCACAAGTTTCTAAAACAGATACATCCTTATTAAAACTGGAGTTGAAATTGCTCGTTAGTTGCAAAACCAGCTCTCCGGTAATAAAGTTTTTTAGTTCTCCTGAAACTTTTCTCATTTTTTGGATGTATCTGGTTTTGAAAATAAACGACTCAAAGTCAAACAAAATAAAAGAACAAATTAAAAGGTTTATTCAGGGGGTGCCCACCCAATCCTAACCTTGATGATTCATCCCCCTCAAACTTGATGAATACCCCCCTCAAGGAAAGAAACTTAAATTAAAAGAAAATGTCATTGTAATAAACGTTTTATTACAAACAAGCTGAAGATAAAAGTAATGCAGTTTGCAAATAAATTCTCATTTGAAATTAAAAAAATAAATAATTTAATTAAATTAATATGTGTAAGACAATATTTCAAAGCTAGGGAACAAAATATCAACAAAGCGTATTGCAAAAAAGAAAAAATTATAAAAATATAAAGGTTTGATGAACTCCTAGTTGCTTTGGCTTATATTCGGCACAGTAGCTTCTTCCTCTGCGGTAACGATATAGAAAAGGCATCAATTATTTCTTCATTAGGAATCGACTCTAATAAGTCTTTCTTTAAAGTTAGAACCATAAGGTTCGAAAGCCATGTGTCTCCCACTGCTGACCTGAGCATGTTATTTATTATTTTAACTGGGCTCAGAGCTCTTTCAGTTGTAGGCCCAACAACTGGTTACGGCCGAAGATAACAAAGTTGAATAAACAACTTTCAGTCTCTTAAAGCCCAAAAAATTAATCAAGCACCCCATTCAAAAAAATTTCAGTGACGGAGTCTGCGTCACGACCCCCCCCCCCCCCCCGTGGATACTCCCTCATTTATTTTATATCAATTCTTGCACGTGTGCATTATGATAAGCAGAAACGACTTTCAGTTTGTATAAAAGTGCAAATGTATAAAAGTATTTTAAGGTAATTTTTTCTGTTGTAAGGCTACTACAATATACATGTTATTTACTTTAAATAACGTTTGAAATATCCACATTATGACACGAAATAACGGGTGGCGGAACGATACTGAATCATCAACCTATAACGAAACTGAATGTCGTCTCTGTGTGTGTCTTACGAGGTGTGTTCAAACAAATACCCAACTTTTTGGATAACACATCAACCCGCACAAACAAAGCGCCGCGACTTTGGGCGCACCTAGCGATAGTGTTTTGACAACAAACTGCCATTTATTCTGTTCCGCTATCAGCATTAGTCTTTGAGGTATTGAGTGGGTCTTTGAGCATTAGTATGTGATCATTGAGTGGGGACGTGCGCACGCCGGGCCGCCGGATTACTGACAAAGTGATTAAGAAAGACCTCGAAGAACAACGTGTCCCTATGAAACGTTGCGGCAAAACTAGGTGAAAACGTTTCAGAGACAATCTGTAAGCATTGCACGGAGGCCTGCGTGAGCCGAACGATTGTTTGAAGAATTTTTAAAGAGGGCAAAAGCAATGGTCGGTACAGATCAAAGCGATATCAAAGATCATGGGAAGAGAGCTCGTGATGTGGTAATTGTAAATAATCGTTTCACTGCCGAGACGTTCTGACAGAATGCGAGTCCATATAAGATCGTAAAATTAAATTTTATCGAAACATTTAAATGTCTCGTATCACTGAAAAATTCTTACTGCCTTTGTTGACGACGATCAGAAAGAGACCCGTTTTGAAATCGGTCAACAACTGTGTACTAATGCAAAATAGTAATGAAAACTTTGGATAATATAATTAAATTACCTTATTCGGTCCACCTTAGTGACACTAGCTGCTGTAGTTTAATGACGCGTTTCGGGATAAAATCCCATCTTCAGATACACAATAATCAAAACATACATGTATACCACAATTTGTGGTTTGTCATAATTTAAAATATTTAAAATCTTTTAAATAAAATATATATAAATAAAAATAAAAACGTAACAACTGAATCGCTCGGAGCGCTCGCATGCATGCACGCTGTACTACGACTTCCTCACGACTGGCTATACTTATCATTCAACCGTATAGCAGTGTCAAACAGGTTATTAGAACCGAAGTTCGTTTGATCATTTAATATGTTATTTTTGGTCATTGCGTTTTTTGTAGCTTTGTATATTTCGAACTCCTCTAGACTATCCATTAATTTACCCTTCTTGCAAGTATGCAACGCCACGAAATTGTTTTCGAAACTAGTATAACTATGATCTTTTTCTATTAAATGTTGTGCAAAACTGGAATTATTATTATTTGTTTTTGGAATGTGCTCTAAAAATCTTGTATAAAAATCTCTGCCGGATTGGCCGATGTAGAATGCTGCACAATTATCGCATTTAATTTTATAGACTCCTGATTTATTTTTTAAAGGAATATTTATTTTAGTTATGAAAAAATTTTTTAAATTATTGCAGGTTTTGAATGAAATAGTATATCCTTTACTTTTAAAAACAGATTTTAAAATATTTGGCAACAAGCCACTATAATTAGCTGAAATGAATTTTTTATGTTTTTTATTATGTTGGTTAATAATATTGGTATTTTTATTTTCTAAACGTTTTTTATGTTTCATTATCATTCTATCAACTATTACTGGCCTGTAACCATTATTTAGAGCTATTTGTTTTATAATATTTACTTCTTGATCATAGTCTTCGTTATTAAGGGGAACACAAAGTAATCTGTCAATAAAGCTGTTAAATGCAGCCATTTTTTGGGCTGGAGGATGAAATGACTTAGCATGTATAACCGTATCTGTGCATGTGTGCTTTCTGTATATTTTGTATGTCAGTTCATTACCGTTATTTGTTATGGTTAGATCCAGGAAATTAATATTTTTGTTATTTTCAATTTCCATAGTGAATTTTATTGTCTTATGTATTTTATTTAAATAGTTATTAAATGACTCGAGCTGTCTATTGTTACCATTGAAAATAACAAAGGTGTCATCATCCACATATCTTGAATAATATACTATTTTTTTGTCAAAATAATTGTTTTTTAAAATTTTAGTATTTTCTAAATGATTCAAATAAATATCAGCGAGGATACCTGAGAGTGGAGAACCCATTGCTAGGCCCTCATTTTGTTTGTAGTATGAACCATCAAACGAAAAATAGTTTTGATTAAGTACTATTTCTAATAGTAACATTAGCTGATTAATTTTTCTTATTTCTAAGGTATTATTATTTATTAAATTTTGTTTGAGTAATTTTAAAGTTTCATCAATTGGGACATTGGTATACAGATTCACTATGTCAAAGGACACTAGCTTGTAACTAGGCTTAATATTAATATGACGTAATTTTTCAATAAAATCTTTATAACCTTTTATACTCTGGTTATTATCTAAGCTTATATGTTGTTTGATTATTTTTACCAAGGTTTTTGCTACTTTATAGCTTGGAGCGGTTGTATAATTTACTAAAGGTCTAATTGGTGTGTCTTTTTTGTGTACTTTGGGTAGACCTTTTAAGCATGGTGCACTAGCTTTTATTGGTTTCAGTGAGTAGCATATATGTTTCTCAAATAGATCTGTACATTTATTTATTGTTTTATTCAAATCTAATGTGTATTTTTTGGTGGGATCATTATTTAACTTTGTTATGTTGTTATTATTAATGAATTTGTATACCTTTTGTTTATATTCGTCTAAGTCTAACAATGCTATAGTATTGCCTTTATCAACCTTCGTTAAGTAAATGTTATTTTGTAAGAGTTTTTTATTTAGCTGTATAGCTGTTAGTTGTTCATGTTTTGTTTTTGTATAATTTAATTTCTTTTGTTTATGATAATTATTATTAATTGCTTTATTGAATCTATTATTTATTAATATTCGTAGTTCATTTCGTTCATTTAAGTCTGGAACACACTTAATTACAGATTCGGCTTCAACTATTTCTTTAATTATGTTATTTTTATTTTTAAGATTCGGTGGAAAATTGTAATTCAGTCCCTTATTGATAAGATTTTCCTCTGTGTTCGTGAGAACCATGTTAGTCATGTTTATCAGTCTAGGGTAGAAAGCATGTTTTTCATTACTGAATTTATCATTGTTTTGATTGCTTATCAAACGGCCAATTTTATTAGTTTGTTTATTCTTCTGGAATCTAATCTTATTCTTAACGTATTGATTAATATGTTGTATGATTGTATCGCATAGAGCAGGGTGAACATTAAAAAAAAAAAAAAAAAAAAAAAAAAAAACTTTGGAATACAGTGGAAATAGCTCTATAAAGATTTTACGAAGTTAGCAGCAAAATTTTATACACACACGTTGTGTTAAGATCTTCATTCTCACTCCGTTATAAATCCGCCGGACGGTGTGTCCCCGTGCCCATTACAGAGTGTGTAGCTCGAAGACTGACGATCACGACGGGACGGAGATAACGGCATTCCAGCGTCAAAACCTGTCGCTAGCAGCACTTAATTCTGCAGCTCGCTCTATGCACAGTTTGACTTGCTACACAAATAGTTCGGTCTTTTTTTGAACACACCTCGTACATGTAGGCCTATCTGTGAGCTGTCTTAAAACTGGCTACTTCTGTTTAGGTTAAGAAACTTCGCCAGTATGTGGACAAGATGATTTGTTTTTGCGCAGACAAGGACGAAGCTATTCACGTAAGTTGGCATCTTAAGGCAAAGAATCCTTTGTGTAGAAACACCAGTATTGATTAGAAATAGTGAAGTTTTATTTCTTCTTCTTATGTCTTCAATCCAAAGACTGGTTTGCAGCAGTCTTCCATTGTCATCGATCTTATCCTTTCCTCTTCATTTCCTCATAATTTACACAATTTACATCCTCCATAATTTGCTTTCTGTACTGCAGCCTTGGTCTTCCCTTATATCCTTTACCTTCTATTCTTCCTTCCATCACCAGTTTTAGCAGTCCTTCATGCCGCAGTGTATGTCCAACAAGTTCTACCCTTCTACTAATTATGCTTTTCAACGAACACCTCTCATTGCCTATTTTGTTCCGCACCTCTTCATTTGTAACTTTGTCAGACCATTTTATTTTTAGCATCTTGCGGTAACACCATATCTCAAAGCTGCCAAATTTCCTTTTTTCCTTCATACCTACTGTCCACGACTCGCAACCATACATGACAATGCTACATCTAAAACTCATTAGGAAACGTTTCCTTGTTTTAAGGGAGAAGCTACTTGTTGTTAGTATTCTCCATTGTTTGTTAAAAGCAATCTTAGCCTGGTTTATCCTGCTAATAATAGCTCTTTCACTTCGGCCATCCTTTGTAATTTTACTGCCCAAATATATAAATTCGCTCACATCCTGAAGGGTTTCTCCTCTCAGTGGAATGTTTAGCTTCAAATGATCTTTTCTTCCACAAATCATAACTCTGGTTTTAGTTCTATTTATTTTCATATTTTATCCTTCGGTCAATATTTTATCCGTACTGTGTAAATGTTTACTCAGATCCTGTTCATTTTCTGTCACTACAGCAATATCATCGGCAAAACGTAGCTGTTTATTCTTTAACCGCAGTTTTATTATGAAGACATAATTTATGAATTGTATTCATCATTTATCTTATTTAGGTTTCACTGGCTACCCAATGGCCACATTCGGCCCACGTACTCATTTTGACCGACCTTTGAATAAATTTATACAGTTGTTAAAAATTAAAAAAACTATAGGCCATATTTGCAATAGGCCATAATTAATGTACAATTATAGTTATAAACTTTTCACAATAGAAGTAATTACTAAACAGGGGAGTGAGTTATGACACGAGTTATTGAACTGGTCACTATGATTAGCGATTACACAAATGTCAATGGACTTTTTGTCTTTAATAAGTTAAAATCTCCTCAGCTTTCTTATTAAAATGTAGGCATGGTAGAAAAATTATTGAAAGTAATAAAGTATTATTTTCTGCTCTCCGTATAAATGTAGGTTTTTCTGAATTAATTATAATTCGTGGTACCTGAAAAATAAAACACGGAAGGATACCCGAATGAAATCTTATTAAACTGTGGCTGTCCCCACATTCCTGTATGCTAGTGAGACATGGACTCTTGGTAAAAGGGGCGTGCAGAGGATTCAGGCAGCCGAAATGAAATGTGTAAGAGGGACGCCAGGTTGTTCTCTCTTGGACCGGAGAAGGAACGAGGATATTAGACGCGATTTAAACATTGTATCATTGCACCAGAAGGAGATAGTGTGAACACTTGCATCGCATGCCTGATATTCGTCTATCCGTGGCTGATTTGGGTTATCACCCTATTGGGAAGAGAGATGCCGGTAGACCGAGGAGGAGATGGGTTCCGGAACTGGTCTAAGGCCTTGGAGTGGTGATGATGATGATTTATTATTCCTGTAAACAAAGTGATAAACTTTTGAGTTTATCTGTAAAACTTTTAAAATGGTTTACATGTTACAATGAAACGTGTCATTTAAAATTGATGTCTCAGGCTCTCATGACCGTCAACTCTGTTGAAGTCATTATTCCTTTCCTACGGCCTATTAGGCCATAGGCATAATATTGTTTACAACAACAGACGTTTCGGCCACACCATTAGAGGCCACTTCAATGTTGCACGTTTGAAAGTTTAACTTGCAAGGTGTTCACTAGTTTCCACAGTACTGTGGTAAAAAAAGTAATAAACGTATGTTTTAATAAACAGCATTAGACCACGGTCTAAGAATTATTAGACCTTGCCCGGTATGTCTTACCTTTCCCGGTATCTAACACTTATCTATGTACTTGTGTCATATATATTTTGCTTATTGTAGTGTGTACTGTTCCAGCTAAACTTGTTGCTCGTGGAAATGCAACAAACGTCAATGGAGATTTCTCCACTGGGACTGTTCAAACTGAACAATCGCTTGGTCACTTCGGTAAGTTTCGGATATTCACAGAAGAAAAGTTATTCACTCATAAGAATGATATTCAATAATTTTTTATTTAAAACTTTGGCACCCACTAGAGTAAGTTTTAGGACGTGAAATTAATTAATGTTAATACGAACATTATGAATGTTACATTAGCATTACTATTTATGTATCAATGTGACGAGCATCCATTGTGTCAGACGCATCCATTTGTATCGTGAACCCTGCAATTGGGTTTCTGCCAACTCTGTATGCCGTCTGCATTCCTGGTAGTGTACGTATTGCGTTACCTACAACAAAATGTTGCTAATTGTAATACCACTGACTAAGGAACACTAATTGTATCAATGTGACGAGCATCCATTGTGTCAGATACATCCATTTGTATCGTGAACCCTGCAATTGGGTTTCTGCCAACTCTGTATGCCGTCTGCATTCCTGGTAGTCTACGTATTGCGTTACCTACAACAAAATGTTGCTAATTGTAATACCACTGACTAAGGAACACTAATTTTCTGTTGGTAAAAATTTTACATTTTTATTGCCTTAACCAGTTTTTACTTATTACAAGCTTCGTCAGAGGCTGCCACTAGGAGCTGTCCATCTTGTTCTTGGTGACGGCGCTGTCGCTCGAAATATCGATGTGTGTGTGTGTGTGTGTGTGTGTGTGTGTGTGTGTGTGTGTGTGTGTGTGTGTGTGTGTGTGTGTGTGTGTGTGTGTGTGTGTGTGTGTGTGTGTGAGATTTGAATTGTGTCTGTTCGTTTAGGATGTTGTTTCTGTGTGTTTGTATATTTCTAGTTATTCAAGAGTGTCTAGTTTTTCGGCCTTTTGTGTGTACGTGTAGAAAATTCATGTTGCTGTTTATTTTAATGAAAATAACTATATAAAATAATACTGACTCGAAACACAATTACTTTCTATTAAAATTATTAAATTTTTACGTTATTGATTTAACTAGCTATCACTCGTTAGAGCTTCTTCGGAGGCTGCCGCTAGGAGCGCTGTACGTCCTGCTTTTGGTGACGGCGCCGTCGTTCGAAAGATCGTTGTTGTGTAATATGCTCAAATAGTATGTGTGATTTATATTATGTCTGTTCGTTTAGGGTGTTGTTTCTATGCGTTTTTGTGTGTTTGTATATTTCTAGTTGTTCAAGAGTCTCTAGTTTTCGGCCTT
The DNA here is from genome assembly GCA_034769895.1 of Magicicada septendecula. Lineage (NCBI taxonomy): Eukaryota > Metazoa > Arthropoda > Insecta > Hemiptera > Cicadidae > Magicicada > Magicicada septendecula. Next base: position 21,515,111 of record CM068370.1, read on the forward strand.
TTAGTGTACGTGTAGAATATCCATGGTACTGGTTATGTTTGTGTATTGTGTGGTTTGCTCCAATGAAGTGCTTTGCAAAGGTGGATTTGGTGGTGGAGTGTAGTGCCTTTGTGTCTTCAATGTATCTCTGTTTGAAGCTACACTCTGTCTGGCCTATGTAAAATTTGTTACATCCTGAGCAGTTTAGTTTGTAAACACCAGGTGAATCAAATCTGTTTTGTTCTTTGTGTGTGTTTTTTGACAGTGTGTGTTCTGTTTTGTTTATAGTTTTTTATGCGATTCTGTATCCTGTTTTTTTTTAATTTGTGGGCTGTTTTTTCAGTGTGAGTGCGGTAATTGATGTATGTTAGTGTTATGAACGTGTTGTTTTCTGCTTTCGTCTGTTGTTTTTTTGTGTAGGAGTTTATTGACTATTGTTCTGTTGTATCCACTGTTTCTGTTAGATATTTATCGTCTTTAGTTCGTCCTGATATTCTTTTTTATCTAGTGGGATGTGTGTAATAACGGACACGTCACGGACAACAAAATGCAGGAAAATGTTACTGTCTATAATCATGTCCCACCAAAATGTTGTTCACAGTTTTACTGGTGCAATGCAACCACATATCGTAACTCACTTGTGTGAGGTATACACAGAGATGTTGCCAATCATCGCGTTTGTGTATTTCTTTGAATCAATGTGTACAGAAATGTGTGTACAATTATGATTGTATAATATGTTTAAGAAAATTTAATATAAAAAGTATATTATTTTTTTTTATGTTTCAGATCTGTGCCTCCGCTATCACTTACATGATAATACTCATTCAGTTTACCAAGTAGTTGCAACGAGCTGTGATTGTTGAAGTATTCAGGATGATGTGTTTTATTTTTACTGTGTGTTGTTCAAAAGCATGTCTAAAAATTACATCCTTAATTCAGTATTACCACTTATCAGATCAGTTGTTACTTATGGAGGCGAAACATGGACATTGAAAAAAAAAGTGTTTATGGCCTGGTTAAAAATGATGGCGAATGGAGAATAAGAAATAACCAGGAGATAGATGAGCTATTGAATCATGAGGACAGTGTAAGATTCATAAAGGCTCAACGAATTCAATGACTAGGTCACCTAGAGCGGATGGATGATCAGCGTATGCCAGAGACAATCCTGAGGGCGCAAGTCCATAATAGCAGAAAGAGGGTCGGACCTCGTATAAGATGGTTGGATGATGTGCTAGAAGATCTCAGAAGAATGGATGTGAGGGCTTACACTGAGATGGCAATGGACAGGAGACTTTGGATATGATTGGTGTTGGAAGCCAGAGCTCACGTTTGGGCTGTAGTGCTGAAGGAGAAGAAGAATTCAGTATTACGGCTATACCATGGACTTTGGTCTTAGTACAATAGAATAAATCATTAAACCCCAGAAAACCCGATATATATTAGCACTATTTATATTTACATTAGCACTTTTGAAAAATAATCACACTATTATTACAATAATTCTCTCAGTTATATAGATACCTAATACGCACAACGCACACTAGACAGAAAAAATTCGCCAAGATAAAACATGAACTAATCAGTCCATAATCTATAACAGCTGTCTGAGAACATTTCAGTAATCGCTTGCATAAAAATTACAGAATTGGCTGACTGAACTGTGGTCGGGTTGGATTTTTAAAAAATTGCGGCAGTGTAAAAAACTGATGCGTGGTAGCTGAAACAGCACTAGGGTTGTTTACTCGACTTTTTTGGACCACTGTACACTATTTCCGTCCTTAGTTAAATCCTGACGTAAACAAACCTAAGTGGAAAATCTGAAACGCTATTGGTCAGGGGCGTTGACACTGTTCACACAGTAATGTGTTACGCGCTTGTGCACAATGTCTGTATAGTCATGTGAGAGTTGTCTTGCCACTTAAATCGGGGCACGTCGTTTTTAAGACTTCCTCCTTATCGCTGCATTCTGAATCGTATTGAATTGATATGGAACCAATTGGAAGGATATGTTGCGCGTCACAACACAACATATATAAGCTGCCTGATATAAAGCAATTGATAGAGAAGGAGGTAATGAAACAACGGCGGACAAGTGGCGTCATTGTGTCGAACTATGGCAACTGGCCCACATTACCGACGTCGTTGTGAACAGTCTTATCAATAATAACGCTAACTCAAGTAATGATACAAGCTCCGACACAGATATGGAAGGTACTGAATTACTCTCTGACAGCAACTGATTTTATACTACAGTACACTGGTAATTATCTCAGTTTTTCTATTTTCGTTTTAAATAAATTTTAATTTTTTGTTTTGTTGCAATTTTTAAACGGTTTAAAACGGTAACTGGTGTTATAAACTGGTGTTATATTTCACTGTCGGTTTAACACAGCCACACAAATTTATTTTGGTCACGACGAATTATTACAATTTACATGTGTTTACACAGTACATGTGTTTATACAGTATCAATATTACTGTACCCTGTCTGTACTGCTGTCAGAGAGACACGTCTCTAATTCAAGCATCAAATAGCGTTTCAGATGTACCACCCTGTTTGTTTAAATCAGAATTAAACTAAGAACGGAAACAGTATAGATACCTCACGATTAATGATGATAGCATTGAAATTTTCTGTAAAATCTCTGTACTGTCTTGCTTTATACTAAAGTTCTCTATTATAAGTATATTTATGTAAAGGAAATTAAAATTAAAATTCATCTTCTTTATTTTTTTATTCCAACATTAATTACGTCAGCAACATCACGTTTTGTATTAGTTATGAATGGAAGGTAGATACAAAACTCAGTGTCTGTTGAGAAGCAGTGATGTAAAACTTTCATTTTACAGTGCTAATAAAAAATAAGAGAGTATTCTAATTCTCTTTTTTAATTTTAATATCTTGATAAGTAACATATAGAGTTGAACACAGTTTTCTTATTTTCATAATACACGTGTTTCTAATCTTACACAGCGAATATACAACACTCCGTGGAACCAACACCCAGTTGAACAATATACACCGACGTTAATGCGGGGAGTCGCGGTGCTGCGCCTCCTCCTCAGTTATTATTCATAACAACACCCAGAGCGCCATTTGCAAGCTCAGTGTTTTATAACTTAAGCTCTGTCACATTTTGTGTAGACAGAATACTTTAACACCAAGACACTCCCCCCCTCGGTGTGAGGCTTAACGACAGTAGCAACTAATGTTTCAAAATGTTTTGCTTAACATTTTAGGTATTTTTAGTTTGCTCCTGTAGGTAAAAGTTATAACAATGTAGAAAGGTTTACACGGCCGGTGTCATTTTGATTCAAATTAACTCCCGCGCTGGTCCAAAGTTTGTGACAGTACCAGACGTTTCGGACAAAACCAGTACTCTATACTGTGTCCTGTGGTCCTATCCCATGTTAGCGTTGACTCGTTTCCACTGAAGATGGCAGTCAGTGGCACTGCCGAAACGTCTGGTTTTGTCACAAACTTTGGACCACGGCCAAACAGCCCGAGAGGTAATTTTAATCATAAAATTTGTAACACTTTTGTCAATTAAAGAAACGTGGAGACAACAATAAGTTATTATTTAACTGATAAGAAAATGTTTAATACAAGTTTTAAAATTTACTGAGCTGGTAGATCAGAAGTAAACTTCACAAAACGTAACTACGAAATGTCATTAATTGTCATTAAGCTGGACTTGTAGTACTGTAGAATTATATCATAGTGTAGTGTATTGTTACACAACGGAACAATGGAGAGTGTCGTTCTTCGTGCATCTCGGCTATCCCAGCTGTAATGTTGTGTGTACATATTGCTAATTTAAGAAGAAAGGCAATTACGTGACACTTAGCATGCGTCAACAATCGAGGCTGTTCAGACCGCAGCCGTCCGCGCACTGTGTTCGAGGCCAGACACGTCACTGTTTCTAGTGGATTCTAGAGCGCCTGTAAGACGCACTTGTTTTAACACGTCATCCAAAAAGTGACAGATTATTCTGGAATCTCAGCGGGGCAACTATGCATCGGCAGGACGTACTTGCGCTGGTCCAACGGGGTCAAGTACCTCGCAGTACACCTTGACCGTCGGCTCACCTGGCGTACCCACGCTCAGACAGTTCTCAAGCGAGCATCCACTCGTCTGAGCTTACTGTTTCCACTCCTGATCAGCTCAGCCATGATCACAAGATGATCATCGGCGCGTATTTGCTGCCGGTCATTACTTACCGTTGCCCGGTCTGGGGTTACCTCGCCCCAAGAAGTTGGAAAGCGACATCGACAGGGGTCTTCGGCTAGCGGCCAAAGTCCCCCGTCGCTTTTCATCTCGCCTTCTGACGAGAGGACTTGGCCTCCGATCCTTAGACGACACTTTCAGGCGACTAGCACGCGCGGCGAGGTTCCCAGACAGTTATCTTGTGGCTGGGCTGGGCAGGTACCGTATACGTCCATATGATTCGTGAAAACCCCCTCGGTGTATACTGCGCTAGTGTAGGGTAGCACAACAGCCGAGAAACGGCCTGCTACAGAGCACACGCCCTACTTGGGCATGGCCATGAGGCAGGAGCTCCAGAAGGTAGCTCGGAACTCTGTTTCCTTAGTGGTTTGTCTCTGCGATGCACAATCACACATCCCACAGTCAGTCAGTTCATCGCGGGCGATTTCTCAGTGCGTCAAGTGGTTGTTGTGTAATAATTAGTGCGGAATTCTTTATAGGTGACATTATTTAAACTGAATTATAGCACGAGTATAATCTTGTTGAATAACTTGTTCATTTCAAACCGTTATTTGTGATATATTACAGCTGGTTATTAGTGACTTCATTGGTGTCTGTATTTTGTTTTCCACTGTACCATACAACGATCAGTTAGGCAGTCGTGACGGTATAGTGTTATATACAATGTGTGTATCTGGGACTCGCAACAATACCATAAGTTACTCTACTACAACACAACACCACTATAAATAGCATAGAATTTTTTTAAAAATTAATTACAATTATACTACCTTGTATTTTGTGTTGTAGGCATGACCACGAGATTAAATAAATCTTGAAACGTTGCATAAAAACTGCGTTTTTATCATGTTCGGAACTTGATAGCCGCTAGAAACCATAGTTAATACGGTCGATAAATAATATTCTTATATCAGTACGTTTTATACTGGAAACCTTAACGTAATTGTTTACATGTCGGTATTTTAGAGATGTTGTAGGTCATTAATGTTTCTATTAATTTCAGGCTTCAATTAAGGATTTTTACGCAAGCAGGCTTAATAAGCAAACATAGGCCTACTTATTAACAATTGTAAGGCTAAGAACTTATCCCTACTTTATTAAGTGTAAGCTCATCATAACACGGCATAGGCAAGGTGTTGCTTGTTCCGCCTTCAAAAATCCTCCGGCCCTCTCTTCCTGGGTCTACCCACACACCTGTGTCCTATACGTTTGTATTTTTAGACTTGTTTGGCGAGTCTGGAATCTGACATTCTTTCTAAGTGTTCTTTCCACCGTTGTTTGTAATCTTTTAATTTTTCATTCAAGTTAAAAATTTGTAACTCTTGTCTTATGGCCTTATTTATTATACGGTCAAGTTTAGTACCTCTTTTAACTCCTCTTATGAACGCCATTTCCGAGGCCTGCATTTTACTGTCCTGTTTTTGGTTGTTGTCCATAACTCACGCCCATAGGACGTACAGTCACTGCCATAACTTTGTAGAACTTTAATTTTGTATCTCGACGTACTATTTCCATCATACCCAATATCATTTCCCAACTAATTAATGTGGCTCATCTTTTCTAGAGTTTGATCACTAATTTTTTTTTTTGTTCTTAACAAAGGTAAGGTGTTTTTTCGCTCAAGTGTAAGGTAAATAGTGAAATGTTTCTCAATGTGTTCTGTCCACCGGTGACACAAATGTATTAATTAATTGACATCGTGTCAAGTGAACGACGCATTGTCTCCACGACAACAGAAAACCAACACAGGCTAACACGAGTCGATAAGGATTTGGTTTCATCAGTCAGAGTGTAATATTATAAACCTTACCTGATGCTAGTAAGACTAGACAAATCCCTGTGTATGCTGTTGGGGTACTCCTCCCCTTGGTATGCTAACTCGCAACGTTCTTCACTGTACAAAGCGTACACATTCATATTGTACATAATCCCCGCAGTGTTGTTTTATTCAAAAATAATGAATCACATTTGGTTTGTAAACCCATTTCATTCTTACTTTCTGCTTGCAAACAGCATTCTGTACGTAACCGAAACATATTTAAGCACATATTTCTACGTGGTTTCAACTCCGAAAGTTGCGAAATTCACGAAGTCATTCGCTAAGAATGAAAAACGTTTAAACTATATTTTTCAGACTACAGTCGAAGACGACTATGGCAAGATGTGCAACGTTATGGCGTTCTTCACTATCCTAACTCATATGTTAGCGTTGTTCCTCCGTATAGCGTTTTTCTACTATATTTACGATCTGTATCCTCTTTTATCCGTAGTGAAGTATCTGATAGTGTTCCCGATATCGATACAATGGACACTGTGCGTGCAACGCGTAGACACGGGTCTGTCTAAAGTGAAGACACTGCTGAAGACCGTTGTTACGCGTGACGATGCGGGCAAACGTGTGATAAGCCCGATACAACTGGACGAGTCCGTCCACGCGTACAGAACTGTGGCGCAGAATTTCCGCCTTCTGGACGACTATTACGGTGTTCATACTGCGTTCGAAGTCTGCTGCCTCATCTGTCGCACGGTAATGGTTCCCTATTTGGTGTGGTACTGTCTGGTGACGAAGTGGATCGGCCAGTGTAACGACGGATGTTGCGACTACAACTTACTGTTCGTGTCGATGATGATGTTGTGCGACTTCGCTATCATCTTCATTATAGCCAACATCTGTACTAACGTTGTCACAAAGGTAAGCATCTGGTGGATACCAAATTGTTATTAAATAAACGTATAATTATTGAACATTATGTTTTTGAAGTCTTCTTCCGGTATGGACTGCGTCAAAAATGTCTTGTACGATGACGTTTCACTCATATTACAGTGACTATCCTCAGGTCTATGTGACGGCGAGGTTGGCAAGCGAACTCACTTAGGCCTATATAGTGTAGAAGTGGCGGTGGGCGGTCCGGTAAGTAGATCCTGCCCTGTAGGTGTTATCCCGCTTGCATTATTTGTGAGGCAAGTCAACTCTTGTACAGTCAAACCAAAAAGTAAAGGGTACCAAGTCGTGCTGAGCGTGACTGCTTCTGCTTTGATATTATCCTTGTGTTTATTAATTTCTATTGCTTCTAGGACCATTCTGTCATAACACCTGTTACACGACCTTATAACAGACGCGTCTTTAAAGTTTATCATGTGATTATAGCTATGGCTGAATACTCAGCAATTGCCGACTTTTCAACTGCCAAGTTCTTCGTATGTCTGAGATGTTCTTGGACTCTTGTGGAAATCAGGCCAGGTCTGGCCAATCTAAAGCTTTCCGCAGCTGCATGGAATTTTTGTAGATACCTTCAGTGTTAAACGGGATTCTGTCTTTGATTTGTTTTAAGAATTGTGTCAGCTTCTTATGTGGTTCGAACACTGTTTTAATGTCATATTAATACGTAAAGCATTTAACAAGATCAAAAATAACCATAATAACCACCGAGCAGTCTTACCGTAGGTAAGGGTACCACAGACAAAATTAGCAATATGTTGAGGAAACATTTTTAACCCTGTCCACACCGGAAGAAGACCTCAAAATCATAATGGACAGCGGCCGCGGAAGCCGACGTGAGAACATTGGCTATTGAACAACATATTTTGTAGTCTGAGTACATCTGTGGTTGTGTATAACAATGTGTCTCCTATATAGAAAGAGGATACTTTAAGTTTGACGTAATTTGATGGAAAATTGGAAAAAGTACTGAAACCCCTACTTCATTTTGAGTAGTTAAAACAAAAAGAATATTTCTTTTTGTAAAGAGGGGTTACAAGTTAATTAAAACTAGGCTAAGGCCTAGAGAAGCTAAAAATTGCGCTGGATCCAGTAAGACGGGACTTGCAATAAAAACTCAAGAATTAAATAATTAACAATCCCATTTTATTATTCTATCTCATAATAAAACTAACAAAAACAACAGTGATTTATAATTCCCTTTTTAAATGGTTAACTAAAGAAGTATACCCTCTCAACAAGGCCACCTGAATAATATAAACTGAATCCAAGAAAATAATTGCTATGTCACCATCAATGAATTGAAAATTTAAAATAATCATTAACCTCAAAATAAAACTCCCATTAACTATTTATTAAAATATAAAATTTATATCAGATGTTTCTTTTAAAATGCAGTATATAAATTGATGAAGGTAAATGATTTCATTCACAGTTACTATTAATAATTAAAATAATTACTCATCCAATTTAAATGAACTTTAAAGGTGACACTTACTATACTTGTTAAATAAAATAATTAATTTAAAGAAATGATCAGCCACGATTATTGAGATAGAATACTCGTCTACTGGTGTATATAAATTCTAATAATAAATTCCTATATCCCACCAAAAGTACAGAAATGCATAATATTTATATATATATATATATATCCCCCAAAATGTACACAGAAATATACAGACATAACATGTTCCACAAGACAAATTACATATACAATAGTATACAAATACATAAAGGTCTCTTGCCACGCCCTTTTTTATATTACCCTTCTGGTGTATATAAATTCTAAACTTCTTCTTTATAGGAATCCCAATTAGGATTAAAGATTTATTTCTATAAATGTACCCCCATGGTGTGGGTTAATTGCACGTCATGTGTATCATAAAGTATTGCATACAAATATCCCCAGGACATTAAAATTTAAAACCAAGTGCCTAAGTGGCTAAGTGCTAAAATACTTAATTAAGGTGAGAAATAAAATTGTTTAAAATAATTAACGCCCCCCCCCCCCAGTTACCATGATTAATATAAAGAATTTATACAGACTAAAATAGGGCCAATTAATGAAAAGAGAAAAATTGCACCATATTAGCACCTTATATAAAAATACATTGTGTGTCAGAGACGGACATGTTTCTTCAACTTATAACCAGTCTCAACAAATTTTGTCTCAACAACCTTGTTTCGACAAACAAGTTGAAAAGTGTTTCGACAGGCACAGCTTGGTTGAAACTAATTTAAAATAACACCTACCTCCCCAGTAATCCTTTTATACAAATGACCTAACCTGATTTTAAAAATAAGAGAAAATATATGTTTTTATGCATAGTAAATTAAACTTGAGAAAATTATAATAACAAAACTGACTTTAAATCTGTAGCGAAAGCTCTATAAAGAAATGAGTGTAAATCTAAGTTGGATGCTGTGTTGTAGACATGTCAGTCTCTGAACTGACAATTTACTATACATATATTGAAATTTACAATTAATACTTAGTGTTCACACTAAACTGTCCCATCAATTGGGGATCCAAATGAATGTATACTTGAACGGTAAAACTGATGATTATGTATAACTGGTGCCATGTTGATTCTACGTGTGAATATAAATGGATATTTTCACCTGCTTATATGTGCCCAGAAGGATGATCTCTTATTTATAGCGTGGCGATCTCATGATTGGCATGTTGTTGCGGTCGTTGTTCTCTTCGGTGTCGAGTGTGGAGCTTTTAAGATGTCATTTCGTTCAGTGGCAGCAGGACTTGTCTCTGTTCAGTGAAACCGCAGTCGTTAAGAAACTTATCTCATAGTATAAGAAGTAGAGGCTACATTTTCACACTTCTCTCCACCGAAGAGATTTTCTACGAGGCCATCAGCTAGGCTTCCATGTTGAGACAAAAAAAAAACGGAACGCCTCCCTCGTTTGGGTAACGAAAATCTCACCAGGCTGCAGCACTGTTGTTTAACAACTGCTGGAAAAACTCAGCAGATGGAAACACCGATCAAACGGTGAAAACTCGAAAACGGTAGCCTCTCCTATCCGCGGGTAGAGAGCAGCACTCCTTATTACATTAACTTTTGTACTGTCTTTACCGTCAAAAAAATGCCAATAAAATAACTGAACTCGCGCTGAATCTTTTGACTCAGCACACCCTCACCCCAAAAGGGCAACATAGTTGCCCCAACGTTAAAGGCCAGGAGGGTACCCTGCAGTGTACCTCTCCCCAAAAGATACCAGTGGACGTCGTGGTTGGGTTGGCTCAGCTGAGCATGCTCTCAGGAGAACAGAAATCAAAAAGGAAAATGAAAGAGACGAAAGAAGATATGTATTATGTAAGTGTGCGGGTGCTGCATGCTGACCTGATCAGAGTCCGCATACAGCACAAGAGAGAGAGACAGCAAAAGACAAAAGAAAGATTCCTACCTAGGTCTTCTGACCTCCTGAGGCTCGCCCACCGACTGAGGCCCAACTTGATACCTACTCAGGACAACAACAAACCCCCCCTTTCTTACTGGATTGGAAAACTCAACGCCAATGCAACCATCCTCATGCGACCCTCTCCGCCAGACCAACCCCACAGGACCGCCCCAATACGTCACACTCTCTGGTGACCACCACCTACTCCTCCTGCTGCCACTCACACACGCGTCCGAAGACCAAAACAAGGTAACTAATACCTTGGTATGTGAGCGCCCATAACTTTATTGTCCACATATGGACTGACCAGCCATATGCTAAAACAAGGCATCACATATCCTTGACATATCTAACTAGTCATTAAAAAAAAACATCCCTATACTAGGGCGGACGGCCCCTATTAGCCGGACTGAGAAAACCGTTTCGAGGGCACGCGAACATCAATCCCTTTACTTGGTCTTCAATACTGCAGAACTAACGAGGGGGGTATACTTCAGTACGACCACGTCGACCAACCTACCCTTAATCTAACATAGCTACAATGGAAATCAACTAGGGAATGCGGCATGGCCAGGACTCTACAAAATCAACGACAACCTACAACAATGAAAAAATGAAAACGACACTAAACTTACTACCCACGTAGTCACCACTCTTCCAACTAACTTCTCTCTAACTGCTCTCGGATATTTTTTTTTTCCTTTCTAATTTTTATTTGTTTTTTGGCTTTTACTTTGTTTTCTGAGGGGAGGGGTAGGAAAATTGGGAAGATGAAAAGGGCAAGGATCATTGAAAGTTCTACAGCTAGGACTAAGGTAAAGGACATGGTTCCCTCCGGTAATAAGGATAGGTGGAGAAAACCAAGGCTCGCGGAGGCAGGGGCGCAACCCTGAAGTAGATGGACACCACTGGGATTGTGAGGAACATCTACCCGCTACCCGTCAACCGCTTTGTCTCACCCTTTTATGACGAACTTTAGGAACCCGTTCTTTATGACGAACTTTAGGACGCCGTTCCTTATGACGAACTTTAGGACGCCGTTCCTTGTGGACATCACTCTCTGAGAAACTATCTTGTGTAGAGCAATACTGATTTGTTTCCTCTAAATTATAATCAAGGTAACTTACCTTTCTACGTTTACCCCGATTTGGATTATCCTCAACCTCTAACTCCTCTGCTTCTATCTTCTTCTCTTCTACAATTGCTTCTGGTTCTATTTCTTCCACCTCTTCCTTTTCTTCCTCTACATAATCCAAATCATCATCACGACACTGCACATCTTCATCTTCTAGTTGCTCACCTGGTCCAGCTGAAACTTCTTTCCATTCCTCGGAATCCTCAACAATACTTACAGAAAGCGTCTGCACATCTTCACACACTACATCATTCTCACCCACAAACACTACAACGCTGCCACCCAGTTTCTCCCCAACTTCTACCTCATCTACTTCTACCACACTTGCAGACTGGACATCCCCTAGTCCATCCGCGACCTCAGAAACACTTGCAGCCTCCCTAACACTTACACTTATACTCCCCTGCGTAGCATGTGGAGACCACTCTTCTGCCTCCTCCTTCGATTCCTCTTCTTCACCACTCTCAGCAACTACAACTTCCTCAACAGTACTCAACCTGGAATCCAGCTGTCCAGGTCCATGTGCAATGTCTAAATTAACTTCTACTGACGATGGTAAAGCTCCACCATCAAGTGACTTATCATCTTCCGGCGTAGGCGATGATGATGTTATCGGCTCTGGATCCACCTTGGGCAGAAATGGATTTACCGGAACAATTACTGCGACCTTTGGTCGAACCGTATTTGTAGCAACACAACACCGGGCCATCTCCGCGAAATTATTTGGACGATGCCCAAACCTTCCCAAACGGTAACCGTCTTGGGAATTCAGTCCTCCTATAATTATATCTAGGACTTCGGTGTCGTTCAACCCTAACCTTAATACCCGGGCAGCTTTTCGTATGTCCTGCACGTAATCCCCCAACGGCTCTCCGTCGGCCTGATAACGATAGAACCAATCCAGCCTAAGCTGGGCTCGTCGTGGAGGATACATGAAATAATCCAACACTTCCGCATGAAAAGTGTCGACCGTGCCGCCCCGACGCCAAGTGTTGGTGACCTTCTGTTGCAACGTACCCTGGCAATACGGGTATATAAGGCACAAGACCTCCCCATCGGATATACCCGGATAGGCGGCCAGCTGCAGGACAAGGTCCAAGAAAACCAGCAGCTGGTCCTCCTTAAACCCATCTATCACCAAAAATTTCTGGAGAACTGGGGTGAGAGGGTGGGGCAATTTCTGTTCCTCCCGGTGGTCGGGGTGCGACAATTTCTGAAAGCGTAGCGCCGCCAGAATTACACAATTCGCAAAACACTATCAACAAAACACAACACCCTACAAATACCTAACACCTACAAACATAATGACAATAATAAGATTAGAATAAGAAAAACTCACGTACTATACTTCCAAAGAGTAGACTGCGGGTCCACCTAACGATGCGAGAACTAGCCCGCTACCTGAACAGCTCACACTCGATTACACCAGACAAAAGGAACGCGACACACACACAACACGAAAAACAAAATACCGACCAACGAAAATTTATTTTAACCATTTCTTAGGTTACCTCCGGCTACCATTTATCGGCAGAAACCGACTGCCGATCGGGCCATACAGCCTAATCACAAAAAACCGCAACACCTCCCCAAACATGGGTAAGGTAAACTCAAACTAACTAAGCACCGACTGCGATAAGTCTTGCCCAGGGATTTCCCCTTCTAAAATTTCCTACCACGTGGCACTATTCACTATGCAAGGCGGGCAAGTACATATACATATGTTTCAAACCTTAAAACTAACAAAATATTTTCAACCTTGGGATATAGGGCCTTTAAAATTTTTCTAAGTTCTATTTAAGAACTAAACATTGTGAAAATTCCCAAAATATTTCCTAAGTTTGCAAGCCCCGTCACACCCACAGGACCCTTGTCGTAAGCGCGCTCTGCTACCAAATGAAACCCCTACTTCATTTTGAGTAGTTAAAACAAAAAGAATATTTCTTTTTGTAAAGAGGGGTTACAAGTTAATTAAAACTAGGCTAAGGCCTAGAGAAGCTAAAAATTGCGCTGGATCCAGTAAGACGGGACTTGCAATAAAAACTCAAGAATTAAATAATTAACAATCCCATTTTATTATTCTATCTCATAATAAAACTAACAAAAACAACAGTGATTTATAATTCCCTTTTTAAATGGTTAACTAAAGAAGTATACCCTCTCAACAAGGCCACCTGAATAATATAAACTGAATCCAAGAAAATAATTGCTATGTCACCATCAATGAATTGAAAATTTAAAATAATCATTAACCTCAAAATAAAACTCCCATTAACTATTTATTAAAATATAAAATTTATATCAGATGTTTCTTTTAAAATGCAGTATATAAATTGATGAAGGTAAATGATTTCATTCACAGTTACTATTAATAATTAAAATAATTACTCATCCAATTTAAATGAACTTTAAAGGTGACACTTACTATACTTGTTAAATAAAATAATTAATTTAAAGAAATGATCAGCCACGATTATTGAGATAGAATACTCGTCTACTGGTGTATATAAATTCTAATAATAAATCCCTATATCCCACCAAAAGTACAGAAATGCATAATATTTATATATATATATATATATATCCCCCAAAATGTACACAGAAATATACAGACATAACATGTTCCACAAGACAAATTACATATACAATAGTATACAAATACATAAAGGTCTCTTGCCACGCCCTTTTTTATATTACCCTTCTGGTGTATATAAATTCTAAACTTCTTCTTTATAGGAATCCCAATTAGGATTAAAGATTTATTTCTATAAATGTACCCCCATGGTGTGGGTTAATTGCACGTCATGTGTATCATAAAGTATTGCATACAAATATCCCCAGGACATTAAAATTTAAAACCAAGTGCCTAAGTGGCTAAGTGCTAAAATACTTAATTAAGGTGAGAAATAAAATTGTTTAAAATAATTAACGCCCCCCCCCCCAGTTACCATGATTAATATAAAGAATTTATACAGACTAAAATAGGGCCAATTAATGAAAAGAGAAAAATTGCACCATATTAGCACCTTATATAAAAATACATTGTGTGTCAGAGACGGACATGTTTCTTCAACTTATAACCAGTCTCAACAAATTTTGTCTCAACAACCTTGTTTCGACAAACAAGTTGAAAAGTGTTTCGACAGGCACAGCTTGGTTGAAACTAATTTAAAATAACACCTACCTCCCCAGTAATCCTTTTATACAAATGACCTAACCTGATTTTAAAAATAAGAGAAAATATATGTTTTTATGCATAGTAAATTAAACTTGAGAAAATTATAATAACAAAACTGACTTTAAATCTGTAGCGAAAGCTCTATAAAGAAATGAGTGTAAATCTAAGTTGGATGCTGTGTTGTAGACATGTCAGTCTCTGAACTGACAATTTACTATACATATATTGAAATTTACAATTAATACTTATTAGTGTTCACACTAAACTGTCCCATCAATTGGGGATCCAAATGAATGTATACTTGAACGGTAAAACTGATGATTATGTATAACTGGTGCCATGTTGATTCTACGTGTGAATATAAATGGATATTTTTCACCTGCTTATATGTGCCCAGAAGGATGATCTCTTATTTATAGCGTGGCGATCTCATGATTGGCATGTTGTTGCGGTCGTTGTTCTCTTCGGTGTCGAGTGTGGAGCTTTTAAGATGTCATTTTGTTCAGTGGCAGCAGGACTTGTCTCTGTTCAGTGAACCCGCAGTCGTTAAGAAACTTATCTCATAGTATAAGAAGTAGAGACTACATTTTCACACTTCTCTCCACCGAAGAGATTTTCTACGAGGCCATCAGCTAGGCTTCCATGTTGAGACAAAAAAAAAACGGAACGCCTCCCTCGTTTGGGTAACGAAAATCTCACCAGGCTGCAGCACTGTTGTTTAAAACTGCTGGAAAAACTCAGCAGATGGAAACACCGATCAAACGGTGAAAACTCGAAAACGGTAGCCTCTCCTATCCGCGGGTAGAGAGCAGCACTCCTTATTACATTAACTTTTGTACTGTCTTTACCGTCAAAAAAATGCCAATAAAATAACTGAACTCGCGCTGAATCTTTTGACTCAGCACAGTACATACTAAACGTATAAATACAAAGTACATACATTACGTGGAAGGTAGCTTCTATCTTGACAAACGGAACGTGAAGATAAGGCTGCTTTAGTTCACATTTCACGTTCAATATGTATTGTATAGACGTTACGTTCATATGTGTGTATATATGTTTTGAACATGTCTCTAACACTTTTATGGGTTGTGCGATGCACCTATGCTAAAACAAACTGGATTGTGCGAGCTGAGTTTATTAGAGTTACAACCAAGCAGTACGTCCCATACAAAGTTAATGTTGCCTTGAGGAAAGAATACCGTGAAATTGAATAATAACTGTACATTTTAAAGGAACAACATTATATTTTATATAAAAACATACAAAAAAATAAATTTTTTAAATATGCTCCTTCTCTTATTTATAAATGTTCAATTTTTCTTGTTTCATAGTTAATATTATTAATAATAATACAACTTCTTACAGGAATATTTTTTTATTTTGTAAATTACATATGTTTCGATAGTGATTTAACTATCATCATCAGATATCTGATGATGACAGTTAAATCGCTACCGAAACATATACGTAATCTACAAAATAAAAAATATATTATAGTCAAAGTTGTATTATTATTAATAATATAAACTATATATTATGTATGTATGTATGTATGTATGTACGTAATCATATACAAAGACATGACATATATATCATAAAGACATATCATATATATCATCACGAATGTGACATACTTCAGGAACGCATTCTACAAACTGAAATAAAGGAGAAATTTCATATAAAAATAGGTCCGAAAACGGTTCGTTTTCTATTTATGGCTTGCGAAAATTGTCACCTTGATTTCTGCTCCAAGGCTACAATGAAGCCTCACTAAAGTGCTTGGATCTTAAATTAAAGGGTAAATTTTATGGTTTCGTATGGTTTTTGACGTGAAAACTTAAAAAACAAAACAAAAGAGGGTCCCAGAACTATATATTGAATAGTTTGACAGAAACGTTTCCTAAAGCTCAAAAAATTGGCTTTGGAAAACACATTTTTTTACGTTTGATGTAAATTTACTTGTTTAAATTGTCTATAAATAAATAATAGTTTGTAATAAGATTTATAAAGAATTTAATTCTTTATAAATTAAAGCATAAATTAAATTCAAAGCATCACTGCTATTCTCGTCAGGCTTACAATTGTACGCATCCAAGTCATATATTTACGTGAATCTCTTAGAATGTTTGTTCACTCTCAAGGATTTTCATGGATAATTTCACCCAGTTTTAAAGCTTGTAGTTGTTTACAGGTTGAAGAAATACAAGAGTATGTAGACAAGCTCATTTGCTTGAGCACGGCTGAAGACCCAGCAGTAATTCACGTAAGATGTTATTTTTATAACTGATTTAGTAATTCATTATATTATAGTCTCCAAGTCAGTGTATAAGTATTTAATTGTAATATTTGTAAATACTTGGTTACTCACCGTCTTGTGGCTTCTTTAAAACTTTTAAAACTTTCAATAACTACGCGTTCCAAGGATAAATCCTCATCATCAGGTTGTATTATAAATGAGTGGTGCGCGCCAGGTCGCGACGCGGCGTGAAGTGCTACAATAATACGAGGGCTATTTCTTTTTCAACCTCCGGTGAGTTGGCAAACCTGGTTCTTTTGTCATAACAACAATCTGATTGTTGATTAATGTTTTTGAGGCTTTGTTCTAACCTATAACAACTGGTTTTATAGTTATTTTGTCTATTAGTGTGGTTACGACAGTTTAATTATGGCAACTACAATTGAAATTGCCTCCAAGTGCGAGATTCGGTCTGTTATTAGATTTCTTCAAGCTGAAGGTCATAGTGCTGCAGAAATTCATCGAAAGTTGTGTAATGTGTATGGAGAAAATGTGATGAGTGATGGTTCAGTTCGGGAATGGTGTCGAAAATTTGAAGAAGGGCATGGAAGGTCATGCGTTGTTTGGGAACTCACCAAGCACAGAGTTTCCTATACCCAAGCTTGTGAGTAAGAATAACATAAAGAGCAGACCTATAAATTTCAGGAAAATCAGCAGAAAGTTCAGTAATTGTGAAACGACGGCGCTCTGGAACCATCCTGTCTACCCTTTCAACATCATCAGTAGCCACGGACTTTCTTCCTTGCCCTCCTTCATTATGAACATCAATTCGCCCTTCTTTAAATTTTCGATACCATTCCCGAACTGAACCATCACTCATCACATTTTCTCCATACACATTACACAACCTTCGATGAATTTCTGCAGCACTATGACCTTCAGCTTGAAGAAATCTAATAACAGACCGTATCTCACACTTGGAGGCAATTTCAATTGTAGTTGCCATAAATAAACTGTCGTCACCACATTAATAGACAAAATAACTACAAAACCAGTGGTTATAGGTTTGAACAAAGCCTCAGAAACATTAATCAACACTCAGATTGTTGCTATGACACAGAACCAGGTTTGCCAAGTCACCGGAGGTTGAAAAAAAAATAACCCTCGTATGTTCTTAAATGACATACATACTGTGATGTTTGATAAAAAGTTTTGATTTTTTGACGACTTCTCCAGAAGGATTGGTGTTTTTATATAACCTGATGGTGAGGATTTATCCTTGAAACGCGTAGTTACTGAAAGTTTTAAAGAAATCATAAGACGATGAGTAACCAAGTATTTACAAATATTACAATTAAATACTGATTTAGTAAGTCATAGTTTTATAAGTAAGACTACAGTTTGATATTGTCTTCGCTAACACATAACTCGACAGATTACTTTCAGTTAGTTGCTCTCCCTCTGCCTCAACAGACTTCTTTCGAAGTTATTCTATGTTTACGAGTGTGGCAAACACCTCATTTGTTTGATAAAATAACTTAAAATTCTACAAAGCTACTGTATGTACTTCTAGTTACGTGGTTTTTCTATTTATAACTATGAAATTTAACCAGTTGGTGATAAGAAAGACTAAATATTACTAAATCTCTTAAGACACTAGATTAATTTGTTTAATATTTCTACAGATTCAGATGCACAAGCCATGGCCAGCTCTAGTAGAAGGCCGGAATATTAAACGTGGCAGCGTTGCGTCTGAGCCTATAAGCTGGGTGTAATTAAATAGTCAAAGTGAACATGTTGTATTTTGATTTAATTTCTTAGCATTACTAAAATCATGAGTAGGCCTATTTACAGCTAAATCTAAATTATAGGTCTGTGCGCACTTAGTACTATACGTTTATGTTGAAGAAATTAGTGAATTAGTGTTAGGCCTAATGAATTAATTTTGTTCAAATTATTAAATTTGTATCATATGAATGAATTAATTATTATTATATTTCTTAAATAATATAACAGTATTTTACATAAAAAACTTTTAATTTGGAAAAACAAAGATTATAAAACTGCTATTAACCCCCAATTCAAAATGATGCGATTTGATTATCGAAATATATAAATTAAGCGATCTTCTAGTCGGCCTCAAATATCAGCTGGTTCCAGTGTTGCCATGTTTAATATTCCGGCCTTCTACTAGAGTCGGCCATGCACAAGCCTAAACTTTTAGCCGGCCTAGCACATGCATCTATTTTTAAACTTAATTTTGCTTTGATTATTATAAATCAGAATTTTTAAAACGTGTTGCGGGTAACATTTGACAAACATAAATTATCTTGCATGTTTACAATGGTATCCGAGTCACTTGTATCCAAACTAACCTATTTCAATCCGCCTTGTGACTACTTTTTTTTATTCAGATGACTAATAACAGTCACTTAAAACTAATAATAGTATATTAAAAACACTTAGACAGAAAAAACATACGCCTTTAGAAAAGAAAACAGGCGTCTTATCATGTAATGACTGTAATTGTTTTTACATCGGTCAAACGGTGAGGAGTTTTTTTAACGTTTCCTTGAACATACAACTAAACAATTAAAAAATCTTAATTCTGTCAACATAAAGTCTAACTGTGCTCGCCATTTAGACTCACTCGACCACAATTACACGGATTTGAAATGTAGCTTGGAACCACTAAAATATTTGTGAAAAGGGTCGAATCATGAATATCTTGGAGGAGTTTGAAATTTACAGAGCATACATAAACATAAGCAGTCCCAATTTCGTATTGAATGACCAGCTGAGCTTTAAATCCAATCCGCTATACGATACAGCCTTGAACCTTCTTTATCAGATAGACCCGGACAACCGCTCAGTGGTCGACCAAACATGAATAGGTGCGCTCTTACTGACGCGTGCAGAGTGCATAATGATATTGGATTTTTAACTAATGACAACCTCTTACGAGAGTTCTTTTATAATCTAATAATAAATCAGATGTAAAATGTCCAAAAGGGGTGTCCGAAAGGGGATGAGATCCGAACATATCCTTTCATAGAAGAGCACCCCAACTCCATTCTCACCTACACGTTGGTAGCCCCTGTTACGCCGAGCAATCCACACCAAGGTTGTGGTAGCCAATCCCTTCTGCGGAGTGGATCGGTAACCAAAGGAGAGATGGGAGTTCTGTCAGGGCAGCCTGGGTATCCTGGGTCCTGGCCTGGCAGGATGGTGCACATCGGCAGCAGGATGTGCACCTAGTGTGTTTAGGCGGAGGAGCCTACAGTAGGCCAACGGCTGCACACGTGGGCTAAGTTAGTTAGACTACTGCGATCGGACAGAGAGAGCTCGTCAGCTGAGGTGAAAGCAACTCTCTAGGGGAAGAGCGGCCCGAAATCAAAGTTCCTGGTCCTCCAGGTTGGGGGTTTTACAGGAGGCCAGTAACCTGCTTAAGTAAAAATATATGTACTTAAAGAACGCCTACGAGCCTCGGAAATCGATGGAAAATATGGCAAAACGGTCTAAGCTAACGAAAAAGGACAAAAACAAATGGATCACAGAAGGAGATGGTGTGAACACTTGAATCGCATGCCTGATATCCGTCTACCTGTGGCTGAATTGGGTTGTCACCCTACTGGGAACAGAGATGTCGGCAGACTGAAGAGGAGATGGGTTCCGGAATAGGTCTAAGGCCTAGTCTTTGGAGTGGTGGTGGTGGTGATGATGATGATGATGATAATGATGATAAAGCATATGCTTTGAAATGTGTCATCTGCATATAAAAAAGAAGTCACAAGGCGGATAGAAAAAGGTTAGTTTGTCTATAAATTATCTGTGAAGTCTCAGTCACTTTGTTATTCATTTCTATAAACTTCCAACACAATTGAGTTTTAAAACTTCCACTCGCTAGATATAAATTATCTCTTCATATTGTATTGTATCGTAGTTTTATCAGATTTAGTTAATGCCCCTTGCAGGCAGATTGTAACACCAAAAAAATTGTGAAATACAATAAACGTTTGAAATACAACCAAATTAAAAAAAACTGTAAAAAATAACTTACAAATTGTAAAAACTAATGTATTTTTATATGCCTACATTTTCTGAGTACAAGTCGGTAAAATTAAAAAGAATTTATATGGTTTTATTTTTAATATAACGCACAATAGATTGACACTTATCTCACAGAAATAATTATGTTAAGTAACTTTGGTATAGAACTGATTCGTAAACGATTTGTTAATGTTAATATCCTCGACACTTTGTTTTCCAGTTAAGCCTGTTATTAGCGGAAATGCAACACAGGCCTATGGATGTCTCTCCGCTGGGAATGTTCAAAGTAAACACTGGCTTATGTACTTCGGTAAGTTTTGAGTTATCCAACAAACAGCAGGCGATATAAATTCAAAAAACAATAGTGTACAACGAAATATAGGCCTAAATGCCGTTTGATACAACTTTTCCAATAATTCTTACCGATATGTTACCGCTTTATCAGCAACTTGTTTCACTTCACTTCAAAAGCAACGAATACAGGAATACGTAGTTTCCACAATTATCACATAATACCCACCAACAAGGATTTCTCACAGTTTATGAACAAAATTGTACACGAGTAAAACTGGAGTGTGTGTGTGTGTGCGCGCGCGCGCACGCATTCGAGTCAGTGAAGGGGAAACAGAAGTTATAAACGAGTAAAATTTGTAACACACAAGTCCGGCCCACAATCTGCAAATGATTATCACGACCTTAAACTCATTCAAGAATGGCATATATATTGTTATTGGTATCCAAGTCACTTTGTTATTTACAAATTTATAATAACAAAGCATAAATTTACAAAGCATACGATAACGCACACAGTTGGGATTTCATATGGAATGACCATCTGAACTTCCAATCGAACCCGCTGTTAAGTACAATACAGCCTTGAACTTGCAAAAACATTCATAGGCGACTTCAGCCTTCAAAGGGTGCGTAACCATACTGACGTGTGATTTTAACATTTAACGATCTCAACTGAGTGAAGTAATCTGACGATGGAACATATGTTCCGAAACACGTTATTTTAAATATAAAACAAAGTCACCCGACGGATCTGAGGAAATTTATTAATTGAAGAATGTCTTTGAAGCTTTTGCATTGCTTGCAAACCTGTCGTCAATGCATAACGCAACTTCTGTAACACTTTCAACGTGTCTGAGGAGTTATCCCAATCTGTAGACAACCACCATTAACGCCAGTTATTCAATCTTCTTCTTCTTCTTCTTCTTCTTCTTCTTCTTCTTCTTCTTCTTCTTCTTCTTCTTCTTCTTCAGCGCTACAGCTCAACTTGAGCCATGGCTTCCAACACCAATCTTCTCCAAACTCTCGTGTCCATTGCCATCTCAGTGTAACCCCTCACATCCATTCTTCTGAGACCTTCCAGCACATCATCCAACCACCTTACCCTAGGTCGGACTCGCTTTCTGCTTTTATAGACTTGTAGCCTCAAGATTATCTTTGCCACACGTTGACCATCCACCCGCTATAGGTGACCTAACCGTTATATCCGTTGAACCTTTATGAATCTTACATTGTCTTCTTGATTCAATAGCTCATCGATGTCCTGGTTATTTCTTATTCTACATTCGTCATCTTCTTTAAACGGGCCATAAACACGTCTTACGATCTTCATTTCAAACCCTCTTACTATTATTTGTTCCATTTTTGACAATGTCCATGTCTCGCCTCCATAAGTAACAACCGGTCTGATAAGTGTCTTATATATTTTTATTTTTGTGTTACGACTAATGAGTTTTCTCCTCAATAGTCTGCTATTGGCAGACATAACATGCCCTATTGTATCCTCTCATGTATTGTCGTGTTTATGGACCCTTCATTATCAATCACGTTTTTGTGTTACGACTAATGAGTTTTCTCCTCAATAGTCTGCTATTGGCAGACATAACATGCCCTATTTCATATTTGTATCCTCTCATGTATTGTCGTGTTTATGGACCCTTCATTATCAATCACGTTTTTATGTTACGACTAATGAGTTTTCTCCTCAATAGTCTGCTATTGGCAGACATAACATGCCCTATTTCATATTTGTATCCTCTCATGTATTGTCGTGTTTATGGACCCTTCATTATCAATCACGTTTTTGTGTTACGACTAATGAGTTTTCTCCTCAATAGTCTGCTATTGGCAGACATAACATGCCCTATTTCATATTTGTATCCTCTGATGTATTGTCGTGTTTATGGACCCTTCATTATCAATCACGTTTTTGTGTTACGACTAATGAGTTTTCTCCTCAATAGTCTGCTATTGGCAGACATAACATGCCCTATTTCATATTTGTATCCTCTCATGTATTGTCGTGTTTATGGACCCTTCATTATCAATCACGTTTTTGTGTTACGACTAATGAGTTTTCTCCTCAATAGTCTGCTATTGGCAGACATAACATGCCCTATTTCATATTTGTATCCTCTGATGTATTGTCGTGTTTATGGACCCTTCATTATCAATCACGTTTTTGTGTTACGACTAATGAGTTTTCTCCTCAATAGTCTGCTATTGGCAGACATAACATGCCCTATTGTATCCTCTCATGTATTGTCGTGTTTATCAATAACCCTTCATTATCAATCACGTTACCCGGGTATCTGAAATTATTGACTGCATCAAATGAATTATCCTCTGTGCATAAAATATATAGAGTTCTTCTCTTTTCTGATGCAGAAATCAGCATTTAGTTTTAGTGGTATTTACATGGAATCCTACAGTTATACAATGCACACTGTAGAATTTTAAAAAACGTCCAATACGTCAAAACACAACATATCCAGTTTAACAGACTAATCGACTTATGCATATCTAATGTTGCTAATAACTCGAACGATTTACCGGCTCTAAAGAAAAACAGTTTTAAATCTGATAGGGTTTATTACTTCAAGAGCATGAAACTCAAAACTTGCACGAACCTTTTGATTAAACTTCATGTGTAAGGTCTCTATTACACTACGCAACTGATTGCATGCAACTGCTTTCAAAGCTACGTAAAACTAGCTCCAGGGTAGTAAAAACAGACTGTTACTGGTCTGCAATCAGTTGCAGAGTAAGCCTGTCATCTACACTACTTTTATAAAGATGTAAAGTTTGTTTGTTTTGTTGCCCGCGCTAACCTCAGAAACTATTGAACCCATAAAAAAAATTCTTTCACCACCATGTTTCTTGGAGTTTGAGGATGGTTTCTGACACAAATTTTAATCTATAAATTTAATAATTTTAAAGAACAGAACCTTTAAACGGTCCCATTTTATGAAATTTCTTTAATTTGCGTCTAATGAAATTTTCGGCATGCGACAAACTTTTGTTCTATAAGAGATATCTGCATATAGTGTCAGTAACTCTGCCAACGGTGTTGTTCAATACTGCCGGTCCCAAGCCCGGGGTCTCATCTCGCAAGTGTTGAGAAGGATGAGGTGGAGGAGTAACACCTCGTAAAAAAACCTGGGTCCATCTGGCTCCGGATGGTAGCACCCTGTAAGGGCCCTTAGCCAGGGTTACGGTGAAGACCTCAACGGCGGATGCGGCAGAGTAGGGAGCCTACGGTATGGCGCAAAAGGCGGAAGAGGTAACCCATTCTCCCTGGGGTAAATAGAGAGAATCGCTGCCTTGCGATGAAGAAGGAACTTCAAAGGCTATGGGAGTAAACCCTGACAGAAAATCAGGGTAGACCATGCTCTAAGCTGTAATGAAAGCAGCTGGTCTAGGGGACGGAAACCCTGAATAAAAATGACCTGGCCCTCCAGGTTGGGCGTAGGCGAAGGGCCAACAACCCCTCCCCGTAAAACCAATATGTTCAGGAACCATGAATCATGCCTCGGAATATGGATGGAATTAACGACTAAGGCCCAAGAAACTGGACTATGCAATAGGAACTTGGAACGTTAGATCATTGATGAAAACAGGAGCAGTGAAAGATCTACTACTGCAGATAACGGCATATAATTTCGACATAGCAGCGGTTCAAGAAACGAGGTGGACTGGCCAACAAATATGGGATACCAAAGACTATACAATCTTCAGTAGTGGAAGGCAAAAATAAAAAGAAGGACGAGTGGCATTCATAATTAGGAAAACACTGAAATCCGGCATATTAGGGTTTGAACCTGTTAACAATAGAATGTGTATAATAAGAATAAAGACACTATTCTTTAATATAGCCATTATAAACATCTACGCACCGACGGAAGAGAAGGATGATGAAACGAAAGAATCATTCTATCAAGAACTGGAACAAGTATATGACAAGCTCCCGTCAAATGATATAAAGATTATAGTTGGAAATGCTAACGCGAAAGTAGATATTGTAAGAAATATACAATTCACAGATGCTAATACCAAATTGCCCTACCAGAAAATCAATAATATTAAAGACGGCTTTATAGTCAACACGAATCTGTGTTATGATGAAGAAGGTAATATAATAGGAGATGAATTAAAAATAAAACACAAATGGAAGGAAGTCTTTGATAAACTGCTGAATCCAAAGGTATCAAGTACAAGGGAAGGAAACTCTGAAGAAACACAAATAAATGACGATCATGTGGAAGATCCCAGTCTGCAGGAAGTAAAATTTATTATACAACATTTTAAGAATTTTAAAGCCCCAGGAGTTGACTCAATCTCAAACGAACTAATAAAATACGGCGGCATAGAAGGAGAGATGCATAAATTGAGTAAACAAATATGGAAGGAGGAATATATGCCTGAAGAATGGAACATTAGCTTAATAGTACCTAAAAAAAATGGGAATAAATTAGACTGCAGAAATTATAGAGGTATCTCAATGTTGTGTACAGGTTACAAAATATTCACCCGAATACTGCAGAAGAGACTGAAACCATATGTTGAAAGAATATTGGAGGAATACCAAGGTTGCTTCCGGAGTGGAAGATCCACTATACAACAAATCTTCACAGTCAAAATACTGAGAGAGAAGATGTGGGAAAACCATCTGGACCTAACACAAATCTTCGTAGATTTTAGGCAAGCGTATGACAGCATAGACAGGAACAAACTTTCTGAAATTATGCTGTACTTTCAAATACCTATTAAATTAGTAGAACTGACAAGATTGACAATGATACAGACAACAACCAAAGTCAAATTGCAAATGGGTATGGCAGATCCTTTTAATGCCACGAGAGGGTTAAAACAGGGCGATGGGCTAGGACCAACACTGTTCAATTTAGCACTTGAATATGTGATAAGGAAATTGTCAATCGATAGGAATTCAACATTAGAACATGAAATGGTTCAGATTGTAAGGTATGCACTCCAGATGATATCAACATTATGGCAACATCCCAAGGAAGAGCAAAAGAGACAGTCTAGGAACTCAAAGGTGAAGCACAAGAGATAGGAGTGCAGGTTAATACAGATAAAACAAAGTTTATGATCACCACTCGGAAGAAAACGAGGAAACCTGAACAGTTTTAAATTGAACCACTAAACCTGGAAATAGTGAATCAGTTTGAATATTTGCGATGTTGGATGGCAGAAAACAATGAAGAAATAAATGGAATAAGGAAAAGGATACAGGCCGCAAATAGAACATATGCTTCGTTTACATCTATACTTAAGACAAGGAATATTACATCAGCCCAAGGTCACATTATATAAAGTTATGATTAGACCGGTGATAACATATGGCAGCGAGACTTGGACTCTGAACAAACAAGCCGCTAACATGGTCAATACTTTTGAAAGGAGAATTTTGAGGAGAATATATGGGCCAATTCAAGTAAACGGAATATGGAGAATGCGTCACAATGAGGAGCTATACAAGCTGTATAAAGACAATGATCTGGCCACCACCATCCGACTGCACAGATCGCAATGGGCAGGACATATCGTTAGGATGGAAGACAACCGAATACCTAGGAAGGTACTATTTAGTCAAATCGAGGGTAGAAGGCTTGTCGGAAGATCCAAGCATCTCTGGATTGACGCACTGTAGAGGTATGCTGATAATTTGCTTAAAATAAAAAGTTGGACATCTATCGCCAAGGACAGGGAAAAATGGAGGCGGATGATTATGGAGACTAAGGTTCGACTTCGAACTGTGACGCCATAGAAGAAGAAGATATATAGTGTCAGTGAGTAAAATTTATATAAAATTCCAAATTTTATTTCAGTTTTGTTTCAATAAAATCCTCTTTTTTGCTTTCGAGGTGTTGGCGGTTTTGTAAAAACTGTTTACGTTGTTTCGGTCCAATGTCATGAAATGTCCTCGTTGTCTACAGATGCGCACGGAAACGAGTTGCATGCAGTCGGTTGCACAATACAATGTAATAGGCTACATTTGAATCAATACACCACATCGAAAACGTAAAACTAATAGTTGCACGAGCAGTTGCAAGGCTTGCAACTGTTTCGCAGTCGATTGCAGACCGTGCAATCGATTGCAGTAAGTGTAATACGCTACATTTAACCAATGCCCCACAACTTTTTCTGCAGTCAGTTGCCTAGTGTAATAGAGGCCTAAATGCCCTTTAAGCTCTCCACTTCTTCTCTGTTGTGTAAGTCTAATACTTCATATGCCAAGGAAAGGGTAGTTTGTGTAAAACAGACCAACAGTTGTTACAAAAACGCAATACTATGCACGTATTCAGGGATACGCGGATCAGAAGCGCGTGGTGTCCTATGCTGCCATCAGCTGGTGCCCCCCCCCCCCCCGATTCAAAATTCAACCTTTTATCCATACAGTAATAAATGGTACACACAATTTTGAAAGTTAACAATTATTTTATTAAACTTTCAAAATACAACAAATATTTAGCTAAATAGTGATTTCAATGAGCGTAGTAGTACTTAGCTTAGAAAATACTAATCGATCCATTTTTTCTTGACTTTGCCTTAACCAAGTATTGTATAATTTCTTCTAAATCGAGCGATTCAAGTATCTCGCTTTAATATTCAACCTTGCTAACAAAGATATCCTCTCATCTCCCATAGTTGAACTGAACATTTAATGCGTTTTAATACAGAAAATGATCTTTCAGATTCACAGTTAGCTATTGTAATCGTCAAACGCAGCCGATAAGCAATGTATATATTCGGAAATACACCAATCATTTTACAGTCAATAATCTAGTTTAATACTTTGAGCGGACAAACTCTAGGATCATGAAATATATTATCTTCATTCGTACGATTTGAAAAAAAAAACTCTTTCTTGCAATTTTACTCGTGGCACAAAGTGCTTCAATTCTATTAGAAGATTGTTATTCAAATCCTTCAAGTAAACGTCTATAAGAGCTTTCGCTTGATTTTCCAACTTGACACTCTCCATGGTTAATAACTGCGTAAGAAAACCAAACAATTGTTGAATGGTGCCCCCTCTGAAAGCTGCCCGATGGTTCACAATACCCTAGCGTTATGGATAATCCGGCACTGCGCGTATTCGTCTTAACAATAAATTAGCAGTTATGTAACACATACCCTACACACAAATACACGCATGCACATAATAACAACAATTTAGTAAACTTACAATTCTAACGCATTAACTCGCGTGCGAAAACATTCAACCTTTCTAAGGAAGAGATCGCCCAAAGTGATGTGCTATAAACACAAAATAACTTCTTGTAAAAATCTTATGTTAATTAGTTTAAATATCGGTGTGGGGAACCATACATGACTTCCATGTTCTAAGATTTATATTGTAATGTAACGTTATTCGGTGTTATTTAATTTGTAGTACTTACTTTTTGTGTATTTAAATAGTAACGAGTCGTTTATTACTTTTTCTAAATACTTACGAAGTCGACCGTATTCTTGCCGTTCCGTTTAAATTCTCCGCCTCGCCGTCTGATTGGTTCCCACTGTCTGGCCCAGTCGAATTTGTCAACTAATGTGTTTTTATGGTTTATTTATCCCAAACTCTTATATTACCTATTAAATAATTCAAACATACAGCGGTTGATGGGTACAAAGGTTTATTTAACTCTTTTTATATAATTAGGTCAATTACAATTCGGAAATAAAATATATCATTTAGTTTTGCGCCGGCAGGTTTACGAGTTGTACAGCTGGCGGTCCGCTCAGTTCGGTGTGTTTGTAGAGACGCTTAGTAATGACGTATGTTGCTTAGTTGTTTAATCATTCAAATATCTCAGGGAAAAGTTCTTTGGACTACAGAATGTTGGTTTACAGACTAATAAATGCACATAATTTTATACTATACCTTACAACTGATACAAAATCTGTGATATCTTTAAATATGAAAAGTAAGTTATTTCAAAAGAGAATTAGTGCTCGCTAGGTTAATTTTTTGTTAGCAAGTTACGTTTTCAAAACAGTTTAATATAGAATCATAATCCAGTGATAGTTTTGGTTTATCAAAGGTGATTATTTAATAAAGTTCAGTTCGAAAATTTATTTAAGTGACTGGTGAAGTGAAAATAAAATTGTTCATTTACTGTTGGTTATTGAAAGTTTTAATTTTTGTGAAGTATTTAAATTATACTTAACACTTCCTTAATGCAGCTTCTCTTCGGCGATCCTCTTCTTCTGGAATACGTCTAATGGTCCCTTCTTGTATGTTTGTCTGAGATCCAGGTTCAAATAATCGAATTTCAAGGTTCAGCTTCCATCAGACTTGTAGCTTCATATGTTTCAATTATATTTTACTTGCTTTTGCCTATTTTATTATTTAATAGGGCATTTTTATTCCTATCTTCCTATCTTAGATTTATACATGTATTTTCTTTTCTTTTCTTTTCTTTTCTTTTAACTCACATAATATATCTATTTTATTTTTATGGTTTATATAGTTTACATTTCAATTATGCCCTATCTGATTTAGTGCATTTATTTTACATTTTATTTTAGCTACATTTTGGGCTATATTGATGGTAGTCATATTTTGTGTTGTATCATGGTTTTCTTGTTCCTCCACCTTATCTAATCTATTGGGTTAAGTCGTAGTCAGTGTCTTAGTCAATTCTTTATTTAGTAGGGTTGGGCTATCAATCTTCAGGTTATAAGTTTTTATTTTTTCTTCCTACTTTCAGATTTTTCTTCTACCAATTATTAGTGCTTTTTGGTGCTATCTTATGTCATGTTACAATATTTAAAATCATTTACTTGAATCCGGTTCGATAATTTCTAAAAAAACTTCGCCCAACCCCGAACAATTTTCCCTACTTACAGATAGTTCTGTTATTATGGGGTAGTCGTTTAATATAATGCTATTTTCCAGTCATTTTATTTATAAAAATCAGGTACTTTATTCCTGTAAAGAAACTGAACTACGTAGATAATCATCCCTCCTCCTCAACCGATCCCTACCGTTAATGATATTTACACTTACATAAAGTAATAGTTTTATCTTATGTAATATCTAAGGTATCTCATCCTTAAAAATTAAATATTCGTATTTTACTTGATTTCAGCACAGCAATTTTTAAAAAATCACCTCCTCCCCGTTCAACTACCCACTCCATTTATAATTATCTCATCTACCATTTTACAGTGGATTAATATGACTTTATTTTCGGGGCACTTATTTATTAAAATTAAGTACTTTACTCTTGTTAAAACACAAAACAATGCAAGTAAACTACCCCTCCGTCCTAACCAAACAACCTGGCTGGCTGGTAACAAAATTTTTTTATTTTTAATAATATAAAAAATACTTTATATTTTACCATTGTTTGTAAAAGTTTAAATGAATTTTTTTTAAGTACTTTACTCTTGTTAAAACATAAAATGTTGCTGATAAACTACCCCTCCCCCTTTACCGATCTTCATCAAAATCAACAGGTCTTGAGTCATGTACAACTCGGGCACATATGCAAAAATTATTTAATTATGTTTGAATTTGCGGCAGTTATCATCCGCCATAGAAGAAATTCTACACACAGACAGACACGCACAGAGACACTTTTCGGAAAATTACTTTTCTTCATGTTTTGAAGGTAGTACAATCAGAATCAGCCCTTATCTCGAACATGATTTTTTTCGCGATCACCATACTTCCGTTTCCTTACGGAACATGGAAGTAACAAATTGTGTGCTCGCAGCAAATTAGTATCATACATAGCCTATTCTTCCGGTTGATTCATCATCTGTGTTACTATTTATATTTGTAAAGTACAGGATCCACTACTCATCCATAAACATGTGAGTTTCAGGTGTGCGGAACCATTATAACGTACATGATAATTCTCATACAGTTCACCGAACTTCAATGATACTGCTGCTGCTGCTGCCTGGGTCTACGTACGTAATCTTCCAATGCAGTACTTCGGCTGTCACGCGTGTTTACTTTTTAAGTCACTGAACTTAAAAAAAGGGGGGAACACTATAAAATAATTGTTTTCAGACTCTTCCTTCGTCACGTGATGGAATAATAACTAGTCTTACAAACACAGCACTTGATATTTGTTTAGGAAACTACTTTGTTGGATAGGGTTCGCAAGAAGTAATTTTTTATGCTTTACCACATATGAACATGTGGAAAAATATTACGTCTTATTACATGACGGGAAACATTTATTATAGAAATAATAAAACATAAATAGCATTATTTACTAATTACGTTTGAAGACAAAAAGTTATACGTCTTTAATAAATACGTAATTATTATAATCTATAATATGACCATTATAATTAATAATTATGTTCAAATGGTTGTATACGACAGCGTTGATAACGAAACAAATGTATAAAAATGTACACTGGCAGTTTTAATACCTTATGTCTTCAATCCTAAGATTGGTTTGTGACGATTTTAAAAAATATAGTAAATCGCACAAATTAAAAATTTTTAATTTCTAACAAGTAAGAGTATTATCCACCCTTACCTATACCCAGATTCCTGAATCAACTTGAAATTGTCCCGTACCAACACGCAAAGAAAGGTGTTAATTAAATAATAATAATAATTACGTTAATTATTTAAAATACGACTATATAAATAAGGAAATCTCTAATTCATAACAAAGTTAACGTAAAGTATTTACATTCTAATTGATGAGTAATTAATAATAAATAAAAGAACGAACTATTTTCTCAGTGCGTAAATACGCGCCAGCTTACTGACCCCTCGCCCCTAAACTATGCACGCAGTCGCCAGTAGAACTTCGACATGTAAAGATGCGAGTTTTGTGTTGTCCACATACACGTAGGTGTGTATGCCGTTAACAAAATATCCAGTTTGAGGTGATTTTATTTTGAAGAATGTAGTGTGGAAAAAAATAACAAAAATAAATAATGTAGTGTGTGTGGAGTTATAAAAAAATATAAAGAAAGGAAAACTTAGCCGACACATCTCTTTTAGAAAATAAAACTGTAAGTTGTAAGATATGTAACTTACCAGACTTTAGTACTGCAAAGTAAGAACTATAATTAAGGTGTAAAATGTGAACTACAAACTCCAGACGTAGAAAACTCAAACTACAACAGTATGAACTTCAAGTAAAAATCCGATCGTCGAGACCAGATGTAATCAACCCGATGTAGCTTCAAGAGGAACCACGTACACCACCCTAGAAGACGACAGAAGATGACCACCAAGGACCCAACCACAACCGCATGTTAAATTCAGGTGATATCCAAACACAACATTTGTACATATTCGTTTCAATAAGAGAAGTAACAAAAGAACACTAAAGAACTTTTAATAATGTAAAGAATAACTTATCAGATTTGTAATTTTTGTAATGAAGTAGTAGTAACAGCAGTATATCTAAATGTAAGGTAATTCTGTAGTTTTCAACCAATATTATTCTTCCAATAATTTGGTTAAAATTGTGATAAATTAATTTTTAACAAAGTTCAGACCCGGATCCGAGGTATTTAAAACAACATCTAGATGAGTACTTTTGAGATAAAAGGAATAATACACTTAATATTTTTAAAGCATTAAAAGCAGAATTTGCTAGAGTAATTCTTTTTGAAAAACAAAGTAAATCATGAGATTTGAATAGTAATAAAGAGATGTTTTGCTAACACCAAGTGAGTGAATAAATTTGTGCAATCCTTGTCTATTTCCTATGTAAAAATTGTGTTGTAATTTGTTAGTAAGGAAGTTTTACTAACAACGGCAGCTAGTTTAATTAACTGGTAACGAATTGAACTAGTTCCCGACTTTTGTGTTGTCTTAACAAGGGAGACGTCACAGGTTTACCTCAGTCTTCCATTGTGATCAATCTTGTACGTTCCTCTTCATTTCCCCGTAAGTTTCGCAATTTACATCCTCCATAATTTGCTTTATATACTGCAGCCTTGGTCTTCCCTTATATCCTTTACCTTCTATTGTTCCTTCCATCACCAATTTTAGTAGTCCTTCATTCCGCAGTGTATGTCCAATAAGTTCTACCCTTCTACTAATTATGCTTTTCAACGAACACCTCTCATTGCCTATTCTGTTCCGCACCCCTTCGTTTGTAATTTTGTCAGACCATTTTATTTTCAGCATCTTGCGATAACACCATATCGCAAAACTGTTAAGTTGTCTCTTTCCCTTCATACCTATTGTCCACGAGTCACGACAATGTTCTATATTAACCTCATTAGAAAACGCTTCCTTCTTTTAAGGGAAACGTTACTTGTTGTTAATATTCTCCATTTATTGTTAAAAACAATCTTAGCCTGGTTTATCATAGTAATAATATCTCTTTCACTTCGGTTATCCTTTGTAATTTCCAAGTAAGTAAATTTGCTCACGTCCTGAAGGGTTTCTCCTCTCAGTGCAATGTTTAGCTTCAAATTTTCTTTTCTTCCACAATTCATAACTTTGGTTTCAGACATATTTATTTTCATATTATATTCTTCGGTCCAATATTTTTCCCGTACTCTGTAAAAGTTTACTCTTATATTCGGGTGCGGTCCTGAGAGCCTGTTAATTTAAACTGAACTAAACTTTTTTCAAATTGACAATAGAATTAAGTATTATTTTTATTTTTTTAACGTCTATTGTAAACAAAACAAATCTGTTGCAATTTGTTACTGTCTGTACTGTTGGTTCCTTATATCAATTGAATATTTAATTTAATAAAATAATATAATGTTTATGGTTCAACTTTTCTTTGTTAAATTTTATAAGTATGGATGAAATATATATATATTTTTCGACTGAATTTTGAACTTTTGAAATTTGAATGTACCCAATTTCACGACTTCAAAGTACATCCTCGCGTTGTTTCATGTTTTCAACCCTTTAGGGGTGGGTTTCAACCCTTTCAAGTCGAACCCTTGCGTCGGACGTATTCCTTGACGTAATAATCGTAATCAGCACCCTCCAAAAACCTATAATTTCAGGGCTTCAAAATGCATCCTTGCGTCGTTTCATATTTTCAACCCTTTACGGGTAGTTTTCAACCCTGTAGGGGTGAGAGCGGGTCAAAATATTTGCTTAACTTTCTTCTAGAACCTTTTAGGAAGCGATAGCAAAAGGAATAAAAAAATTACATGGACACTAGCTCAAAATCGGCAGATAGGCCCTTTGTCATGCCTCACGTAATAGACTAAAAAGGTAAACACAATTTAGTGGTTAAGTAAAATTTTTCACTAAACTTGTATTGCAACCACTAACACGCAATTATACTTTCCATAAACGCTTTCGGCTCATCTTCAGATGGAACACAACCAACTTCACTTATAATTTGAGATATTTAAACACTTTACTTACCCTTTTAAGATCCTCACTTTCCATTTCAGACTGCACGTCTTATACAATTAAAATTTAGTGGTTAAGTCTAATGTTTACTAAACTTGTACAACCACTAACACGCAACTATACTTTCCATAAGTATAATTGTGTTCCATATATGCAACGTTGTGATTCACGTAACCAATCCTTAGGACATTCTCCCTCAACTCCACTTTTAAAACCCATAGGCATTCATAATCTCTGTCACATAAGTCAAATGGTGCAACGAGTATTTGGTGGCTAACTGGAGACACCCCGGACGTAAGCGTACGTCAGTTTTCCTATCATTTTGACTTCAGTCTTCAGCATCTTCGTCATGAGTAATATTCACCGATACTTATTACTTGGTGTAGCAGAAGATGTATAGGAAAAGTTAACTTAAATTCACGGGACAAATAATAATATCGTACGATCAGCCAAAATTTGCACAGAGGTTCTTTGACATTTACAGTTTAAAGTCCGACGAGTATAGAGCTGGATGGATGACAGCAATTTCGAAGAGAGTTCGAAGAGGTGGAAAAAGGTTTTTACTGATAACTTGCAAAATACGCTGATTTTCTGTAGAAATGACACTTCCTAAATATTAATCAAAAACTCATTTTTTTCTATCACTTTCAACTCTTCTAGGAGATACCTGCACTTGAACAAATTGTAGTCTTAATGTATTCTAAAAATGTATCAAGAAACCTTTTTCTGAATTTTGCTGAACATCCGCCTTTGTTACTTTAATTTTTTATTCCTTTATTTTAATAAATAGTAATGCATATGACTGTATTAAATTTGGTTTTCACTGTAGCCTATTTTATTGTTACGAATGGAACCACCTAGAATAGCCAAGAGAGTCCCCGCCCCGTCCTCCCACCAAGTGTGGCAGGTGTGGCCTCAGTCAAGTGCCAGGTGTTGCCTCAGTCAAGGCCGCGTTCAAGTTTGTTCTAGACTCTTCAAGAGGCCAATTGAGATACGCATTAGCGTCAGCATTACGTGGCGTGCAAATTGAGGATGGAAGATTTTTCTAGAAGGCGTGTGCTACCTATAAAATGCCATCAGTTCTCCTTGAGATTTCGTGCGGTGCGGTCGATGTTGTGTGCTCTGTTTTTTGTTGTGGTAATTGTATTTCTAGATACTACTATACTGGTTATCATTATCGGACCATTAAACAGACACTGAATAACTCAGAGTGTCCGTGCGTGCGTCCGTCTGTGTGTGTATGTGTGTCCGAGTGTGTGTACGTCAAGTGTAGCGGTGAACTGATTAGCAATGTCAAACACGAATACAGCCTTACAACCAACACAGCAACTGTACCCTTTTGTACAGTCTGCAGCGTATCAACAAATTCAACCTATGCAATTGAACCACACAACTCATCAACCAATCTTTTGGCAAACTCCTCAACCACAACAAATGCAGTCTGCACCCAATATGTATCTGCCTCTTCAACCAAACTTGCAACCTATTCAAACAGAAACGTTTATGCAAACACCATCATATACAATGCAACACGCTCTAAATCTGTCCACGACGCACCATATTCCTGTACATTCTAGCCAAACATATACGAACATTACAGAAAATCGTTCCCCCGATCGTAGCGACTCACAATCAGTCTATAGTGATAAGTCAGAATCCTATAGACCCAACAATTTCCAAGTCGTTAGACAGAACAAAAGAAAAAGGAAAGATGACAGTCCTCAAACCCCACGTGAAGCTGAGATGAATGTGACTAACACGCAAAACAGATTTCTCCCTCTTATAGGTCTCAATGATGAACAACTTACCAATAGAAAAACTACCACTGGCAACAGCACAGAAAATATTCCACCCTTCATCCTTCACTTTGTTGATAAGGTGCAGCCTCTATTAGACATTCTAAAATCGGTCGTTACTGACAAAGACTACTATTATCAGGTACTGAAGGGAAACAAGATAAAACTACAAGTAAACTCTCTGGCAAACTATAAGCTGGTTAAGAAACTTCTTGATGACAATAAAGTTATACGACACACATACACTCTGGACGAAGAAAAAAATTTAGAGTAGTCCTACGTAATCTTTGTCACACTACAGATACAAAAGACATAGCAGCAGCATTAAACGAAGAAGGTCATACAGCTGTAGCTATTACAAACATACAGGTGTGGAAAGACCAAAAAAACATACCAAAAAATCTTTTCTTTATCGACCTACAAAAAAAGCAAATAATGCTGATATCTTCAAAATTAAACGACTATTAAATGCGATTGTTCAATTCGAAGACCCTATAAAGAAAACCAAATTACCCCAGTGTACTAGATGCTGGTGCTACGGACACACTGGAAAAACTGCACTAGGCCCCCTATCGTTGTTACAAATGTGCAGGAAATCATGACTATAAAACCTGTACAAAAAAAAGGGAGATGGACAAGACCCTATGTGGTGGTGCTCACCCTGCCAATGCCAAAATATGCAGAGTTTACCTGGAAATAATAAACAGAAGATTCCGGTCCCCTAATGGCACAACTTTACAAAAGACACAACACCGTCAGCCTCTACAAATCCATCAAGGCTCTCAAGATAATCAATTCAGCAAATCAACTAATGTGCAGCAACCGCTTGACAATGCTCTGCCAGTTTTTAACACCACTCAGCAACAACCCAATGTATCAACTTACGCGCAGATTCTTCAAGGCACGAACTCACAAGTTCCACAACAACCTACAGCACTACAGTAAACCGAGTATAATAACAGTAACTTTATCTATTTCCTTCAGAATATAGTAACGAGTCAACAGCAAACTATCAATCACATGTCCGCAGAAATAAAAAGACTCAACGATAAGATTGATACACTAACGGAACTCCTACAACAAAAATTTACGTAATGACTGGGAGAGTGTTTCAACAACACTTGGATCAAATTCAACGTTGGACGAAATCATGGCGCATCCTGATCAATGAAACAAAATCTGCCCATGTCACTTTCACTAAATGCAGAGGAGCGACACCTCAAGTCTCTTTTAATGGAAATTACCTACCACAAGCGGACAATGTTAAATATCTGGGCATTCATTTGGATAAAGGCTTGACATGGAAGACGCATATTTTCAACAAAAGAAAACAACTTGGCCATAAACTCAGCAAATACTATTGGCTGATTGGGCGTAAATCAACTACTATTGACTTACTACTACTACTACTACTACTACTATTACTATACTATTACTTACTTACTATTATTGGTTTATTGGCTTTAGCAATAAATTACTACTTTTCAAAGTGGCATTCAAACCAATCTGGACCTACCGCATACAGCTGTGGGGGTCGGCATCAACGTCTAATATAGAGATACTAGAACGATTCCAGACAAAAGTTCTACGGATTATAACAAATGCACCTTGGTTTATACCAAATAGAGAAATCCTCTGTGACTTAAAAGTGTCATCTGTTAAAGATGAAGTGAGTAAGTGCAGTGAAACATATATATGTAAACCAGAACTACACCCTAATATTCTTGCAATAAATTTGCTAGACAATAGTGAAGACACTTATAGACTAAAGAGACAAAAAATACTAGACCTACCATCTAGATTTAAGCAACCATAATCTTTGTGACTGTTGATTCTTTTTGTAACTTACTTTTAAGGAATAACTGAGTTTGTTATCACAGGATAACAGCTCCACATGGGTAACACCTATTTTTTTAATACAAACAATTTGCTTATAGTATGTTATTTTTATGTTATACTGATTGCAAATAGTTAAATAAGTAAAAAATAAATAAAAAAAATAAAAAGCCATAGCAGCCGGCTTATGACTTCAGTGACGTGAGCGATTATCCTTAGCGCGAATCAAGTGTTTGTCGAAGTATTGTGTGAAGTATATTATTGTGGTAAAAATTCTGTGGAACTCTATTATTTGATATTATTATTGAGTGTGGACAAATCTAACTGGAATTATTATACGACTTGATTACGAATTATTGATTTTGATAATTAAAGCTGGTTATTAGTGGTTTCACTGGTGTCTTGTATTTTGTTTTCCACTGTGTCATAGTGAGACCGTCGTAACAGTGGGTCAGAAGCGCGACAGAACCGTTAACAGTGAACACTTTGCACAAGACTACTGTAATTCGTAATTAATCGGTGTAAACAATGGATGCCAGTCAGATGATGGAACATTTCCAGGCGCTGGTGTTGCAGACAGAGGAACGACGCCGACAGAAGTCAGAGGAAGCAGAAAAACGTCAGGATGAGAAAGCAGGAGAGAGACAGAAAACCCTCCTGCTGGAAACAGAAGAAAGACAAAAAGCACTGTTGCTCGAGTCGGAAGGACGATAGGCAGAAGAATGGAAGCGTGAAACAGAAGACATCAAAGCGTTAATACAAAATATTTTCGTAATTAGTCTGTTTTGTAGCAAACATCTGAGGCATATGCATTAAATATATTTCTACGGTTTAGACAGCCGTAGCTTAAGCGTGTGGAGAGTTGCCTCACAATTATTACATTTTTCATTTTTACTTTCCTTATTATTTAAATCAACCTTGGCTTGATTTTTACTCAGTTCATATTTTATTCTTCGCACACCTGTCACTTTTAATAATGACGCTACAAAACGTAAATTGAATGTTATTACATCCTTGGCGTCAGAAATTGGTTGTCAGTCAGTCAACGAAATACGACGGAACAAGTAGCTGAGATAAGCAGATATCCGATATTTAATAAACCAATCTCGTTTCACAAGAACAAGATTCTTGTATTAAACAAGACAGGCTGTATTAATATATTTATTTGTGCGCGCGTGCTTTTATTTGATGTTTTTTGCTTATTGAAGAAGAAAGTTAACTAAATTAAAACTTGATTTGATTACCTATTTCAATAGCCCGTTCTACAAACATCAGATGATAATGATTATAACACATATTATATATTCCTAACTAAAACCTTTAGTCCTAACAGATGATTTATTCAACAACAAAATTCTTATTTAAAATAAATAAATAGATCTAAGTCCATTATAGCACTGTGATCAGGCCGGTGATTATGTATAGAGTGAAAACAATATGCTTTCAAGAGTTTGAACCTCTTCTTAAAATTGAACGAAGAATTCTTCGGAAAATTTATGGCCCTAAGAAAACTGAAGATGGGTACAGGCACAGACCCAAAGAAGAGCTGTACAGGGATCTGGAAGATCTGGAAACGGCTTTCCGAAGGAAAAGACTGAGATTCCTTAGACATATGTTCGGATCGATCGGTCCAGATTGAATAAACAAATTTTCAAATATATTTGGCAACTTTCCAGTCTGAAAGGATACAACTCAAGGAGGAAATGATGAAACTGGATATCTCTTTGAATGACTGAGTGGATAGAAATAAATACAGAAACAAAATTCAAAATCTTGAGGTTCTCTGCGGTGAGAAGAAGACGAGATATGGGTGGATAGTGGAAATGAAGGCGGCGCATAGTGTGCGTAGAGGGCCTTCTGGAAGGAGAAGAAAAGTAAATGATATTCGCGTGGTCCACGGCTGGCCTGTTCGTGTAAAAAAAAATATATCTAAGAAATATATACACAAAATATAACTGTATTAATATAACTTTCCAGACTACTAGAACGTTTAGTCCACTGATAAACGTTTGATTTTCCGTTTCAGTCGGGATCAATTAAAATTTTCTTCGTTTCATCACATCGTTAAATTCTGCTTCTTCCGCGATCTAAAACGTCTATTGATTAATTTCATTTTTGTTTATGAATCACGTGAGTTAAAAACATTTTATCAGTATGAGTATTTCTTGAATCGTCATTGTCCCATTATTTTTAAGCTGTAATATATATTCCATTGTACACTTGAAATAGAATAAACACACTGCGCTTTGGGAGATCGCGTAGATATACGACAGGAATAAAAAGACACCAGATGAAACTAGAGGCGATTTAGCCAAATGTGCAGTGTCAAAGATGGATGTTCGTAGCAATGGACAGAGAGAAGTAGAGACAATTTATGTTCAACGATGGACGAATCTAACTAATTAGAAGAACAGAAGGGCGGTTTGTGGTATATGGTTTATATCGTTACGACGTTCTCAAGGATCGTCGTATGGTACAGTGGAAAACAAAATACAAACACCAATGAAATCACTAATTACCAGCTTTAGTGAGTCACAAATAACAATTTGAAATCAACAAGATACTCTTATACAGTAATTCAAGTTGAATTTATCCACACGCAATAATAATGTCAACTATTAGAGTTCCACACTAATTATAACGCAGTAACCACTTCGATCCGCACTTGAATAAATCGCCCAACGAAACTAACTCACTGCGCCAGCCGCTGTTATTTATATAGTCTGCAGATGTTCCATAATAATGTTCCACAATTTGCGTCGTTAACGACAAGTGCTCTCGAAGAGTCTAGAGGGTACTTTCTGTGCGGCCTTGACAGAGACACGCACCTTCTCGGCTAGCCGAGAAACGTGTAGA
Organism: Magicicada septendecula; assembly: GCA_034769895.1. Taxonomy (NCBI): domain Eukaryota; kingdom Metazoa; phylum Arthropoda; class Insecta; order Hemiptera; family Cicadidae; genus Magicicada; species Magicicada septendecula. Next base: position 21,556,186 of record CM068370.1, read on the forward strand.
GCGACGCTCTCGACTGTTCGAGAGCCTTCCGCCGTAACAATTTTAAAAACATGTGAGTACGAAAAAATAATCATTTACATAGTAAAATGAATATACTTACAGTACGCCTTGTTACACAGAAAATTTGCCGTTTTAAATTTGGCTTTTACTAAAATAAATAAAATTAAATAAGTAAGAAACATCAAAGAATAAATTGTTTCCACAGTAAACAGAAATACACATTTTAATCAGACAATTCTATGTAATCTCGTGATAGTTACGAGTGAATGAAACGACGGCAAGAATTTAATTAACGTTTCGTTCAGTATGATGCGAACTAGAGCGATCGAAAAAGTCAAATGTCAGTAACACTGTATTAAATCCAACTTCTGCATCACAATCACTCTAATGAATATGGCCCAGTTACAGCAGTCTTTTGTGGTCTTAAAACTACAAATACAATTATAAATTAGAACAGTTATCCAAAAGACAAAACACGCAAAGACAATATTCATTACAAAACAAATCTATGTTAATTAAAGTTTGGTTACAACATACTTCGGAAAACATTTGCAGTGACAGCCACTCGGTTGGAGTTTCAGTAAATTTGTTAAAATAACTCCACCGCCTGCTAATGCACAGTACAGAGAGAGTGTAACGTTTTTACAGACACGTAGGCCTACATCCACGGAAATCATACTACTTCTTTTTACTCTCCTCTCCTATGGCACTACAGCCCTTGTTGGGCACTGGCCTCTTTCAATTTGTCCCCCCATTCTCTTCTGTCGGTAGCCATCCTCCTCCAGGAATGCATTTTCAGCATTTCTTTCGCATCCTCATCCACCGCGTCCCCCCATCTTCTCATCGGTCTTCCCACAGGCCTTTTTCCGTGGATTCTGGAATTCAATAGTTTTCGTGGTATTCTATCTTCCCGCATCCTGGCTACATGACCAGCTTACCTTACACGCTGTAGTTTTATGTATTGTGTTAGCGGTGGTTCTTTATACATTTGATACAATTCAAAGTTATACCTTATTCTCCAGCCATGTACGTCATTAACTGGTCCCAGGATTCTTCGTAATATTTTTCTTTCAAAGATATCGAGAGTGTCTGCTGCTTTGGAGTTCAGGATACACATTTCTTAACCATAGGTTAGGATGGGTCTTATTATTGATTTGTATATCCTTAGTTTCGTGTTTCTGTGGATGTCTTTGGATCTGAAGATACTTGATGTGGCGAAATACGCTTTATTGGCTTGGACTATCCGGTTTCGGATTTCGGCTTCTTCTGTGCCGTTTTTGTTTTTCTAATATGGTTCCCAACTATTTAAAGTTGTCCACCTTTTCGACATTGTCGATTGTTCCGTAGTTTTTTTGTCTTCTAGTCTGCGCTAATATTTTTGTTTTATCTGTGTTGATTTTGAGGCCTATACTACTAGAATTTTCTTTGAGCTCAAAGTACGTTTCCTGTGCTGCATTTTTTGTCCGACACATAATGTTGATGTCGTCTGCGTAGGCTGCTAATTAGACCGATTGTTTGTCAGTACGTTATCCTTATTTTTACTTCTTTATACTAGGCTGCCTAAAATATTTGTGATCTAGTAGCTACTGAAGTTACCTTAAAATAATTTTCTTTTAGATAACAATTCAAAATATTTTTATTAACCTTGTATTGCAACCACTAACACGCGATTATACTACCCATAAGCGCTTTCAAGCCTCTCGGCTCATCTTCAGATGGAACACAACCGTGGTTGTGTTCAGATTATATACGGAGACTCTCCCCATGAAGACGCCTTGCACACGTTTTTCAAGTCCTGCAGATTCGCAAGACAGAGAATGGTACTAAAAATGGAGTTCGAGGAGTTCACGCCTGAGAGCGTAGTTGCGCGTATGCTTCGTGGTAAGGCGGAATGGGACCGCATCACTGCTTTATTCAGTGAATCCTACTAGAAAAAAAAAACAGGCCCACCTTGCACCCAACGGGAAGTATAAGATGAGGAATAACTAGAAGGAGCCCGATAATTACGCAATAGGCACCATCCTGAAGTAATACGCAAGTGGTTCCAGAATGGATATGAATGCCTGAATTAGAGGTGGTTTTTTTTTAGTGGGTGAGAGTCCCACACACCAGAGGAAGCGCGGCCTCCTCTGACGGTGAATAAAGCATTTACCCCTCTCTAAAAAATTATTATTATTATTATTATCATCAATCTCTTTTTGTTTGTGCATAGATAGTTTAAATTTCTATGGAACTGACACCTCATTACTCAACACTCATAAAGCCGACAAGCGATTTACCAGTCTGCACGGGTAGTCACAGGCCTATGATCCCTCACATAATATTCATAACAACACCTAGTCCCGCCGTGTGAGAGCTTAATGTTTTATAATTTAAGCTGTGCCATATTTCATGTGAGAGAATTTTCTAAGACCAAGGCAATTTCACAACTTTTCAACAATACTTTCACACAAAACTACTGAGTGTGAATCTCAAATTTATCAGTATAATTTATAATTTTTGTTTCGGATGTTAATACTTTCTATATCGGAAGTCCTAGGAAGCGCTGGTGAAGTGGATGAATTTGCTTTGGGATTGGAACAGGCGATTCGCCTGTCCACCAATGGCAGAAGAATAAGTACTTTCTATTAACAGTACTTTCACATAATTTTAGAGGGCTAACGTTTCCTTAATTTTTTAATCTGCAAAAAGAGCTAACATAATACGCGTATTTTAAAGTATACCGTACTTAAAAAGTAAGACTATCGTAATAAAAGCTCATAATACATAATTAAAATATTGACTAATTAAATTTTTTTTTAATTTTCTATTCGATTAGAAAGATTGTAAATGGGATGCGGTCTAAAAAATTATTCCCATTTATTGTTTGTAAATAAAATAAAATTTAATTTAAATTTAACATTCCCCAAGCCTGTGTAAGTAGTATGTGGTTTTGGTCGGGGGTGAGGGATGAACAATATATAGGCCTGTTATAGAATTATATTCTATATTAGTTATAGAATTATAGGCCTATATATAGAACAATATATAGAACGTTATATAGGCCTGTTATTATCACGATTTTGTAACACTGATATGTAAAATCGAAACCACTGACGGCTTGCCAATAAGGACACATGATCGTATATGTTCCGTCCAAAATAGAAAATATTGCAACGACAATTATGTAAACGCTGTCGACTAGCCAAGCGGGCAGCGTCTGTGTCAAGGCTGTCCACTCCTGACTGTTCTAGTAATTGTAGCTACGCAAATTATGCCGGCACGCCGCCAAAACAATGGAAAATAATTCTGGAACTTCTACGAGCTATATATAAGCAACAGCGGCCGGCTTAAAAGTTAGTTACGCCTGGCGAAACTGTTGAGTGCGGTTCAAGTGAGTGCTGCTGATTAGTGGAAAGTGATTATTGTGTTATAATTAGGGCGCAACTCTAGTCAGCAATTGTTATTTGTAACTTATTAAAACTGGTTATTAGTGACTTCATTGGTGTCTGTATTTTGTTTCCACTTGTGCAATACGACGATCCGTGTAATTTAATGACAGGTTTGGTTTCTCTGGCGTTTAGGAACTTGTTCAATGTTCTAAAATTACGATCTACGTTACCATTGTAACAAAATCTATCATAAGTATTATCTTCATCTTCATCATTAGAATCTGTCTCCCACTACTGAACGAATGCGTTCACAATTCTATCCACTTCTCTCCTAGGCAATTCTTACTTAGTTTACTACACAAACCTGAGCTTGGGAGTGAATGCCACTGGTGACCGACTGAGACGGTTCATACTGTTACGTAATGCGAAAACGTGTTACACCGTTACAAAACAATCTACGTGTTTCTCGGATGTTCCAGTGGAATGTTATGTGCGTACGTTTCTAGACGTCGCCAGCCGTGCGCATGTGCACTCTGTCAAGGCCTCAATCAATTACTTTCTACGTACTTAGGCCTCAATCAGGCCGTTACGTACCTCAGCTGCTGCATGTGCAAATAATTGGACAGAGAAAGACAAGGCAGTTTCACTCGTTCTCGCTTTAAAAGGACCTGCCGCATAACTATTACAGAAAGTGACACCTGACAGCCAGAACACCTATGCCGAATTGATAAAAGCTCTGGAATTACGTTACGGTGATAAACACTTGCGAGGTGTTTATCGGCAAGACAACGAAATAGCTAAGAAGCTCTTGTTCATGCCCTAGAGTTTGATGCTGCCAAGTCATCGTCCCGTTACATTAATGGGTTTATACCGTTACATTGTAGTCAGAAGATCCCAGTATCACATTGCCGTTACGATGGGTGCAGAAAAACGATGTTGTCGGACAGACAACTCAGAAGTTCAAGAGCGCCGCAACGATTTGAACGATGGGAAAAAGACAGAAGACCGAAGTGTTACAACTGTGGAAAACGTGGTTATCTGTATGTAGACTGCTGGGAGAAGAAAATACCGAGAGAAGAGAGTGATCGCACCAATTGGAGAGGTAAAGCCCCAGAACAGCACACAGTTTCCACGCTACATAATACCAGTGGAAACTTGATCATTAATGGATTTGCGGAAGGTAAACTAACATCATTTACAGTTGACATGGGCGCAACAGTGTCCGATCAGTAGACCTTCGTAACAATACGCTTTGATCCTGCGTAAACCCTCCGTTGCTTCTTTAGTAACAACGACTTAGCATTTCTCTCTCCGATCTCCGAATTACAGTTTACCCTGAAATTCTTCTACATTTGAGTTCAAACGTCGTTATACGTGTATGACATAACTGAATTCTGTTATTGTTTATCAGTTGTTATTAAACAACTGGTTCTTATTAAACAATTTTTCTCACTGGTTCTGGTAGAATTTTAGCCTGCGATTGGTTAAACCATTTATATTGCTAGAAATTACGGAATGCTCTCGAAGAGTCGAGATCGTCGTCGGCTAGTAGAGCAGGAGCAGTCTGGAACATAGTACCTTCCAGACGCTTCGAGAGCACTGGTAACTACGCAAATTATGTTGGTACGCCGCCAAAAAGATGGATAATTATTCTGGAACCTCTTCGGGCTATATATAAGCAACAGCGATCGGCTTAGAAGTTAGTTACACCTGGCGAAATTGTACAATGCGGGCCAAGTGATTGTTGCTGATTAGTGGTTACTGTGTTATAATTAGTGCGGCACACTTATAGTTGACATTATTATTACATGTGGACCAACTTAACTTGAATTACTGTATGAGAGTGCCTTGTTGATCTCAAATTGTTATTGCGACACATTAAAGCCGGTAATTAGTGATTTCACTGGTGTCTGTATTTTGTTTCCACTGTACAATACGACGATCCATGAGACCGTCGTAACAATATTTTCTACGTTTCGTAAGATTTTAATTCATGTTTTCATTATTATGTGAACGTCATAAATTATACTAAAATTATTACGTTATCTTTTTAGTGATAATGACTTACCACCACTCTCTCTGGTCCCCTAATTACAGTTGGTTTCTAGCATGAAATTCTTCTAGATTTGAATCCAAACATCATTCTAGGCTATAGGCCTGTAATAGGACAACTGAATTCTCATATCCTATTAAAATTTTATTCTTAAGCAGTTGTTTTTAAATAAGTGGTTCTTATAAAATAAAATAATGTTTCTCACTGGTTCTGGTAGAGTTTCAGCCTGTGATTGGTCAGCCTTCCGCCCGTTTCTCGGCTAGTTGAGGAGATCCAGCCGCAACCGTAGACGGTCAAGGCCGCAACCTAGCACCTAATAGTTGACATTACTATTGCGTGTGGACAAATTTAACTTGAATTATTGTATGATTTCACAGTGTTATTTGTGACCAACCGAAGCTGGTAACTAGTAACTTCAGTGGTGTCTGTATTTTGTTTCCGCTGTACCACACGACGACGATCCGTGAGACCGTCCCGTCGTAACAATATTGTGCTCTGTCCATGTGCCATTCTCTCTCTCCCCCCCTCTCTCTCTCTCTCTCTCTCTTTCTTCCTCTCCCTCTCTCTCTCTCTCTTTCTTTCTTTCTTCCTCTCCCTCTCTCTCTTTTTCTCTCACGCGCGCGTGGTGCTAGTGTTTGTGAATAGCATATCCGGAAGTATGATTACATACGGTGAAATCATGTGTTTGACCTAAATACATGTAAACGTACAAATTCAAGTGTAAGGTAAATAATGAAATGCGACAATATATAAATACGGAAAGCAATTATATAGACTTGTTAAGCGTAATTGATAGCCTAAAAACTAATTTATTACGTTAGGTGAACGCATTGTCTCCATGGTAACGGAAGTCAACGATCTTTAACAAAAGTCAGTAACGGTTTGTTTGCAACAGTCAGCAGGAATTTACGTATTAAACGCGTATGTTAGTTGTGTTATTGATTCAAAATGCTAGAGAAACTGGACGTACTCTTGTGTAAGCTGTTGGGGTATTCATCCCCTTGGTTTGTTAACCCCCAACGTTCCGCCCCGTACAGAGTCTACACGTGTATGTTGTACGCAGTACCTGCAGTTGTTTGTTATTTCATGATAACGGGTAAAATATACTTTCTAAACCCTACCTATTCTCTTCTGCTGATTCTAAACGTCATTCTGTACACCTTTGAAATATACCTAAATTTACGTTTTTATGGCTTTTTCAACATCAACATTACTGACTTTAAAAAGTCGATCACTGAGAACCAAGACAGTTTAAAAAATATTTTTAAGAATATCAAAGCGGACGGTTGTGACATACGAGTTCCTATGGGTTTCTTTCTTGTCGCAATCCATGCGTCGATAATGGCGTTTCGGGCGTTCATGCTGTGCTACACTGAAAATTTGTATTCGCTTCTGTCCTTGCTGAGGTATCTAGTAGTGATTCCGATATCCTTACAATGGTCAATGTGCATGCAGCGTATAGAGAGAGATCTGTCCAAAACGAATGTGTTGTTGAAGGCCATAGTTGCTGGCAACAATCACTTAGACAACAATGGTCACGCAAACCCACTCCAAGTGGACGCGGTCGTCTGTGCGTACAGAATACTGGCAGAGAACCATCGGCTCGTGCAGCACTACTATGGCTTCCATATTGCGCTCAACATTTTTCTCTTAGTTTTCCGAACGGTGAAGAATCCGTATCTGGTTTGGTACTGTCTGGTGACGAAAGGGATCGGTATGTTTGTCGACGGATGTTGCGGTGTCCCTTTCGCACTAATGACAATAATAACCGTATGCGATATCGTTACAATCGTCCTTATAGCTACGATCAGTGGTAAAGTTAATGGAAAGGTAAGAGTTTTGTCATCACGTTGTATTTTCCGGCACCCATCTCATCCTCGGACGACCCACGTCTCTTCTACCAATGAACTCTTTATAGTTCAGTGTCGCTTTCGGCAATCGATCCTCTGTCATCTTTTGCAGATAATCCCACCATTGTCTTCTGTAAATTGAAATAATTTTATTTATGTCCTATACTTCGAGTTCTGCTCTGGTATCTTTATTCCTTAGTGTATCTTGCAATGTATAATTTAAAGTATTTCGAAGAAACTGCATTTCAGCACTGTGAATCTTGCCGCTTTCCTTTTTTATCATGACTCACGCCTCATTCGCATAAATCAATGTGGGTATTGCAATTTCTTATAAAACTGAATCCTTGTGCTGTGTCTTGTTTTACTTCTATGATTTCTATGAATCGTATCATAAATACTCCTAAATTTATTTATTTTCTCTCTTATATCATATTCAGATTCATAGCTCACTGCACACACGAGATATTTGAAACGGCTCACATGTTCAAATTTCTGTTGTTTATAACTATCTGAGTCCTCACTGGATATTTACCTTTAAAGGCCATGGTTTTGGTCTTTCTTACTGAAATTGTCAGTGAGTACTATCTTGCCACTTCTTGTAATTGAAACATAGCTCTTTGTAAATCATGCTCATATTATTAAACTTAATGATTCAAATTTATGTCTAACACCATCCTCAAACTTCAAGGAACACGGTCGTGAAAGAAGTGTTCTTATCAGATCATTAGTTTTTGAGGTTAGCCCGGAAACGAAACAAGCGAAATTTACCATGCAGTACAGACGCCATGTTTACTCTGCAACTGATTGCAGAGCAGCTGCAACCTCTATTGTTACTACGCAACTAGTTTCGCGTAGCGTTGAAATCAGCTGCATGCAATCAGTTGCGTAGTGTAACTGAGGCCTATGTCTCCACCATCCACCACCATCAAGTCCTAAAGACGTAAACTTTTAAGGACGAAAAATAATAAACAAATCATTATTCATAACTACGCATCTGATCTGCACATGTACGTATAGCGATATTAATATAGCATAAAATATGATTAAAACTCATTGGTGTTTTCAGGTGAAGGAGCTACAAGAATGCGTAGACAAGACGATCTGTTCCTGCACAACTAAAGGCGACGCAACTTACGTAAGTTAACATCTTGTAATCAAACGAGTAATATTACCTTACACGCAATAACTAATGACTACAGCATGTACGTAAACAATAGCCTACTTATTTGAAGTTATCAGTTTCCAGATTAGTTATTTTAAGACCAAATATATGTTAACAGGCAGTAAAATACAAGAGAGAAGAGCACGCCTGGTAATTGGAGGACACAAATGCCTGGGCTCACTAGTTACTGAGGACAACATTATGGCTGAAGAAATAAACGAAAGGATATCTGTGGAAACAGATGTTACTTCTCCCTACAGTGTAAGAACTTAAGCAGAGCAACCAAGATTCGTCTCCATAAAACAGTTCTTATGTCAGTGGGCATGTACGGGTCCGAAACTTGGACAATGACAGTAACAGAGGAAGAGCGGTTGCGCAGGTGGGGAAGAAAATTCCTCAGAAGGATATTTGGTGCAGTGAGCGTCCAAGGAGCACGGAGAATAAGGACGATTGCAGAAATCCAGAAACTCTATGGAGAACCAGATATCGTCACTGGCATTGAGAAGAGAGGGCAGGGCATGTCCAGAGACATCCACCTTGGAGATAATTTTATAGGGAGGCCTGGTGGAAGGAGGGGTCGGCCCAGAAAACGATGGATGGATGATCTTGAGGACGACCTGCGCAGGCTTGGTGTAAGCAGATGGAAGACTGAGAGCAGAGGATCGAGACGACTGGAGGCCAAGGTTCTCCAAGAGCTGTAGCGCCAATGAAGAAGAAGAAGCGTATTTATTTTTGTTGGTTCACAGTCTAAGTCGTACCCTTTCGTATTTCAACGTAAATACGACTCCTTAATTTAAAAAAAAAAAAAAAAAAAAAAAAAAAAAACTTTTAATGAATTTTATTCCATAGAGCCACATCAGGGTAACAAAAAAATTCATTTAACAAATTGCATTCCGTTTGTAACAGATAGGATTAATAACAGGTTAAAAAAGCATGATTTTAACATGGTATCAGTAAACAAACGTAATCTTTTTCATTACTAGTACACAATAAAGAAAAATCAAACACACTATAGAAAAACGGAGTTTATAAAATAAACTGTGCAAATGCGATGCTATTTATATCGGACAATTTGGCCGTGCTCTGAAACATCGCATTTCTGAACATAAGAAGGCGATTTTAACCAATACATCTAATACAGGTTTTGCATATCATTGCTTACAACACAATCACTTCATAGATACAAAAACATAACACTACTGCACAATATACAAAAAGGTAAAAAAAATGGATTTATTAGAAATTCTAGAAATTAGAAAAGTAACAAAAATTTAACAAATGAACAAACTGAATTCTGTTTATCCCCTTTATTAAAAGTTGTTATTTAGTTTAGTTAATTTTTGTATTTTGCATTCAGATTATATTTAGTTTTTACAGACACTTGACCTTTCCTTAGCTTCTCCAACCCCCTCTGCGCATGCGTCATCTGTTATTCCTAACCAAAAGATATTAATAGAGTAGTAGTAGTAGTAGTTAGAGGTGTGCTAAACTGGTATTTGAAAATAACAGGTACAAACGAAACCGTTCCAAAAAAAATAACACGTAGAAATGCCTGTTATTAAATACCTATTATATAATTTGTTACAAGAAATAAATTGAAACCAAAAGTATTAACAAAAGAATTCTTTAAAAGAAAAAAAGAAACAAGAGAATTTATAGGCCTATCTCCCTTTGGGAATACTAACTTAAGTTTTCACTGCGAGTAAACAAACTGACATAATTTTACATTGTGCCTATAAATTATAATATTATTGTTAAATATAATTTAATTCTATTACTAAGAATTTAATATTATACTATAATTTTTAATTCTTGGCTTTCGTTATCCATGACGTCTCCGTTACTTAACAAAATATAATTATTTCACTACCGACTCGGAACACAAATACAATTTGTGTACAAATACAATTTGTGTTCCGAGTCGGTAGTGAAATAATTATATTTAGAATTTTAAAATTATTGATTCCATTTTGGTTAGACAAATCAGTTGCGAAACTCAGGCTATGAAATTTAGAATGCACGTAGTAGCACAACAAATAATGTTAAAGAAACATCAGAAACATGTAATAAAAACATAACAGTAAGCCACGAGAGTGAATGAGAATAAAAACAATTTTATAAACCAAAATCATGTCCGAAATCACATTAACAAATGTACTATATGGTCTATCAGCTACTCTGTAGATTATAACACAATATAATTCGCTTTTTCAAAATTTACCAAGTTGGTGACAAGTATAATATATAATTTGTTATTATAATCTGTATTATATATCCGCATAACACGTGAGAATAAATGTAAGATCAGTATGAATTTTTTTCATTGATTAAAAACAGCTTCGTCTCTTTGGCATAGAGATACTCTGAACCTCGCTGTGTTGCTTCGCTTTGTACTTGTATGGCACATGCGCAGAATCAAGTATTCAGCACCAATAACTGTGACTTTGTACTCGTTTATTCGTTAGTTCGGTGGGGGGGGGGGCGCGAGTAATCGGAACGGGTATTTCGACTTTCGTTTATTGCTGAATCGGAACAGGTATTTTAACTTTTCAGTCACTGTTATATCCGTTCCACAAAAATAATCGTTCCAAAATACCTTATATAGGTATATCGGCCCACCTCTAAGTAGTAGTAGTAATGATGTTTGCAGGCTAATCTGTTGTTAGTGTGTGGGGGGGGGGAGAAGCGCCGTTTCCTGTGTATAACCTAACGTGAATGAGAGTATGTAGCTATATTAAGCGACTTTCAAAGTGTATTTTGTATTAATTTGCAACGTTCGTTTCCACAGTTATGTCTGTTCTTAATGGAAACACAACATGAATCTATGGACGTTTCTCCACTAGGAATGTTTAAGATGAACATGGGCTTCGTTTCTTCGGTAAGTGCTCAGATTTTGAACAAATATTAGGCTTAAGTTTAACATCACTCATACACGCAGGCAGTAGCGTGGCGTCCATGTTACCGATGTTGCCGGCGGCTACAGTACTGGAAATAAGAGAAAATAAAATTTATTATATTACAGAATAAATAGTTTAGTTATTGAGTAATTTGAAATCCGAACAATATTCGTAGGGAAACTTGAAGAAAAGGACAGCATTGCTTTCGAACAGCTGGGCACTTGCGCCGTCTTGTATTGCCGGCTCAGATATTAGCAATGTTTTACTGCGTACGGTCATTGACCTCGTAGTAGTTTTCACTGTACAAACTGCAGAGAGGAGGACTCATTCGTCCACCCAATGCGTTGCCGCTGTATAAACCAGCAAAACGCTCAGTTAGCAGCTGTGTTCGTTGTCGGAACTGACGTGCAGCAGATACTACGTACCTATTTGTGTTTTGTTCGTTTAGTCACGTGTTTCTCTGTTTGTCTTTATTTTTTTTTAATTCAATTATTTGTGTTCTGATTTATTCTGTGTAAGTATAACGAGATTCAGATCCCGTTGAACCGGTATCCTATTCTTCTCCCAGCGAATTATATAAAATTCTCTAAAAGGAACACTTGATACAAGAAAAAATTCAAATTAATTTTTAGGTTAAGTTTTAGGCCTATCACAACCGGCAACAGGTGTTATGTACGCACGCCACGCCACTGCATGCACGCACACATAGGCGCGGACATTCCAGTGGGAGAAATCCCCCCCCCCAAATGGTCACATCAGACGAAATTTTTGTCGTTGTCTTGTAATTGTAGAATGGTTTTGTGATTGTAATTATAATACGAAATTCATATCACGTTATGTAGGTTCATAGTTTTACTCTAAAATTACTTTAATTTGTAACTGTACCTTACCACCATGTTAATTTTTGTTTGCTGCATAACTTAAATGAGTAGTGTGTATTTTAACTGTTAGTGAACTCTAAAAGAACAATGACTTGACAAACACATATATGAATTTATACTTTTACGTTAATAAGCTTGTTGTGTTTATAATAACATACTGTATTTTTATCTTCAATCATTTCTATCATTTATACTTTAGTCCATTAAAGAATGGCCCAACTTTTCATAACCCCCGCCCCAAATTGCATGCTGGATCCGCCCCTGGTTTTGTATGCGTACGTTCATATGTAACACATACATGCTAGAAAATAAACTTTTAGGGCACGGTGACACAAGCGTTTTTTTCCGGCCGTTTGCGTGCGGTTGGGAATCTTATTAAATTTAAAACACAGGCGGCATTGAAATTGGTCACAAGGACGTGAAAAAAAAAACGCACGGGTCGTCAACTCTGCTGCGCTTTCAAGGTCTCCCGCATCGAAACGCAACCTGCTGCGTTTTTGGTGCGTTTTTTATAATAGCATTTTTTTTTATTTACTTGTTAATTTGGTCTACATGGTGTTGCTGACATCTTTATAAAAAACTATGTAATGTAAAAAATGATCTTAATAAAGATGTATTTACTACTGATAACCAATGTTTTCTTTAATCTAAACACGGACGTTTCTGTGCAGTTGCGTTTTAACCTTTATATTAGACACATTTAACCTTTATAGCCAGAGCTGTAGGGATGCGCTTCCGAGACGTCCCAACGCTACCGTCCGATTATAAACCGCCTGTGTGACTACACTTCCGTCCGCGCACGTACGAGAACAAAACGCTCGTGTAACCGTACCCTTATACAACATTCTTAGCTGTAAATTGCGTTACAGAATTATTATCACTATCAACCAATATGTCTGTTTGTGTACTACACAGAGGTATTAAGTACTGCATAAACATGTGTGTTACAGGTGTGTGGCAGCATCATAACGTACATGATAATTCTCGTTCAGTTTACCAAGTAAACACGCTTGTTTCCACACTTTCCTTTCCTTTACAACCCAGCTTCGGTTTTAGCCTTCTCATTCTCAATGACCTTCTTCCATTCCGCCCTCTCATTACACATCCGTCTCCATCCCCTCACGTTCGTACATCTCAAATCATCCTCCACGTCAGTCAAAAATGTTTTTCTGGGCCTGCCTCTAATTCTCCTTCCTACCGGTCTCCAGTCTGCAATTTCCTTAGCCGCTGGAAGTGGGAGCTGAGACTATACTTACAAAGGACGCAGTGAAATACCTCAGGGTGAGGCTAGACTCAAAGCGCTCGTACTGGGAGCAAATCAAGTATGCAGCCGATAAGGCGTATCACAGTCACAGAATCCATCCTTCTGTATGGTTAAGAAATCTGGGCCGATGCACTAAAGACAGAGAAATACGGAAAACGTATGGCATCGGTGCAGAGAAGAGGAGCCCTCAGAGTAGCATCCTCTTACTAAACAGTGCCAGAGCCAGTAGTCCTGGTTATAGCGGAAGTGATTCCCATACACCTGCTGCCTTTAGAGCGGAAGCATTTATTCGAAAGAAGAAACAAAATTGGAAGGGATGTCGCAAAGCATGAATCCAGGGATCACATTTCCGGCACTGGCAACATCATTGGAATAGAGAGGATAGGGCTGTCTGAATTAGAGTTAGCTTTTTTTAGTGGGCGAGAGTCCCACACACCAGGGAAAGCACGGCCCCTTCTGATGGTGCATAAAGCACTTCTGACGGTGCTCTATAAAAAAAAATAAATGATGATGATGATGATGATGATTGTTGTTGTTGTTGTTGTTGTTGTTGTTGTTGTTGTTGTTGTTGTTGTTGTTGTTGTGGTGGTGGTGGTCGTCGTCGTCGTCGTCGTCGTCGTCGTCGTCGTCGTCGTCGTCGTCGTTGTTGTTGTTGTTGTTGTTGTTGTTGTTGTTGTTGTTGTTGTTGTTGTTGTTGTTGTTGTCGTTGTCGTTGTCGTTGTCGTTGTCGTTGTCGTTGTCGTTGTCGTTGTCGTTGTCGTCGTCGTCGTCGTCGTCGTCGTCGTCGTCGTCGTCGTCGTCGTCGTCGTCGTCGTCGTCGTCGTCGTCGTCGTCGTCGTCGTCGAAGTCGTCGTCGTCGAAGTCGTCGTCGTCGTCGTCGTCGTCGTCGTCGTCGTCGTCGTCGTCGTCGTTGTTGTTGTTGTTGTTGTTGTTGTTGTTGTTACTTACGCTCAAAAGTTTAGAAAATATTTGGAATTATGTTTCGCTTATATATAATAGTACTGTTCTTTTCGCTAGATTAGGCTGTATTTTTAAACGCTTTTATTTAACTTGCTTTTCCCGTCCGTCTAAAGTGGAGTTTTCAAATCGAATTTTCGCATACTTCCCGATGTGATAGCGACTTGAAATTTTGCATACACACTTGAATCACGTGACAATACAATATTATGAAAAAACATACATATATACATTTACCAATGTACAGATTATAAGTTAAATGTAGTCGCATTCATAAGCAAAGTTTTATGTGTGTACTACGTTATTGACAACAAAAAAGTAGTATCTATGGAAACTCACCGGTTCCCATTTTCGATCACCTGCAAATGTGCGACACGTCCTTATAAACATTTTCAATGTTAAAACTGTCTACGTGATTACAAATAACGGTAAGTAATTTTACTTTGTACAAAACGTTTCACTTTGAATTTTTCTCTTCTTTAAAATTAAAATAAATAAATAATTCTTAATATGAATTACCCTGGCTTGGTATATGGCACTATTGAAAGTTTTCGATCTCAGATACGGTCTTTTTTAGGTTAATTAATACTACCTTTCTTAAAATTAAACACACAAAAATAATGATTAACAACTAACAAAAAAATTACAAGTGTTATTGTGTGATAGTTCAGTGTTTGTGAAAAAATAGTTCGCTAGTATATACAGTGTCACAGTTAGTTTATAATAACCGTTAAAATTTTTTTAAATTTGATTAATATCACAATGCTTTCCTTTTTAAATTCACACTTCTATATTCCTTTTTGGTTGTTTCCACTATATAATTCATTTATTATTATTTTAACAATTTACTATATAGTTTTATCACTCGATTATAATTTAACTCCGGTTAACTGTACACCTAACCCGTCTGATGTTCGATTCCGAATCCTTAATTGTAAACAATGCGTATAACTAAAGACTTTAACCTCCAGTATCAACCGTTGGAAATACGTAAGTGAAATGAAAAATGAATAATGGCAGTTGGTTTTTGACTTGCTGTATCTACGTTAATACAAACTTACTGTGTCATCTGTACCAGCGGCCGGCAAACATTTTCGTAAGGGGGGCAGGATACTTTTAGGCTTAGTGGAGCAATCAAAATTAAAATCAGTTTGGTGAAACTGTCTACGTGATTACAAATAACGGTAAGTAATTTTACTTTGTACAAAACGTTTCAGTTTGAAATTTTCCAATGAAAGAGAAGTTATGTCGTTTTGCCTATTGTAAGAAATATTTAAATAATAAATTAGCTGAAATGGACAGAATGCCATTACACCATCCAAGATAAATGTTAAAACATATAGTATATGATAACAACGATATTGTAAACTATTGTAATTATATTAATTTGTATTTAATCTTGTAAATACTACTGTGTTGTCAATATACCGCAATGTACGAATGCAATTGTAAAATTACTGTGATCATTTAATTACGTATATTTTATACAATAAAAAGCAATTTATCTATCTATTTATCTATTTCATAAATTATTGTTTATTGTTTATGTAGCATTCTCTTTTCATTATGTAATTTATCTATAAAATTTGACTAAAAGTGTGAAATAAAAAAAAAGTAAATTTTTTTTAAACGCTTTTATTTAAAATTAACAAAATGATCAATGTACTAAAAAGGATAAAATAATTTATCTTATACCAAATACATTAACAACAAATAAAAATAACGTTTATTAATCAAAAATGTTTATAACATTAAGTATCACTGATAATAAAAGCGTGGGCGCCTAAGGAATGATATTATACCAAGTTTAAATCAGTCTTCAATAAAAAAGATGTATAACTGATACTATTTGTTCTACATTTACTATCACTGATAATAAAAGCATGGGCGCCTTCATTTAGACAATGTGATCTTAAATATGAATTCGAAAATATAATTAATCAATATCAAAATGAATTTTGTATCTCAATAATATTATAAAAACTTTTGTTTATATTCAGTGCATTGTGTATTTTTTTTATTTAAAAATATAATCCTTGACAATCCTAATTTCAACGTCCCCTCTTAATAATAGTTTGTAATGTGAAGTATAATGTTATAACTTGATTCAATGGAAAGGAATCTTCAAATATCTGCTATTTTTCCAAATTTAGTTATACTATGATTCTCTTTATAGAATGTGAATGTTGGAATTGCGCACGACTGTGCTTGTAAGACAAATGTACACATATACGCATACTCTGAAAATTTTAATTCCTCAATAACCCGTCTGGGCAGCCTCGAGTTTATAATTACATTTTATACTCCATCTAGATGTTATAAATTAGCGACGCCAACCTGCCGTATTATTTATTTTTGTGCGCTTTTTGAATGTCGCTTAATATTGTTTTGTATAATATTTAATAAAAATTATAAGTGCAGTGGTTATAATTATTATAAAATTATGTAAAATATTTATAATACAGTACGATTTACAGGACAAATCCTTTTGTTTTTATTGATATATTTTCCTTCGTTGTCATTTTATTTTTTTTTTTTATTTCAATCGTAAAATTAAGATATTTAAAGTAAAAAAATTAAAGAAGATTGGACGAAGTAAGCTCTCCTCGCAGAATTAAGATCTAGGAAAGCCGTAAGGTTTATTTGTAAGATCTTCTGCTAATTTTAGTTCCTTGAATACCGCTGTACAAAATAAAAAATACACGAGTTCTGACGCTTTAAATCATAACGAGGGGTTACCGGTAAAACTACCCAAGTCCACTCTGTGAATTTATGGATCACTGAAATTAAAACTTTTCAATTGCAATGATAAATCATAAAACTGATTTTCAAGGTTAATTTTTATTATTAATACAGTTTTTTTATTTATTACATAGCTGTGAAAAACTAAACAGAAAAAGAGAAATGCATAAAAATGTAGTTTTTGCAGACATCTTGAAACATAATTAAAACTTGCACTTGGGTTGTTTTGCCACTAACCTCCGGATAAATAGTATAATGTTGTGTAGACCCATGATATAACTCATGAGTAGAGGTGACAGAGGGGAAGAGAGACAGCCAGACAGACAGGCAGACTGACAGACAGAGACAGTGTCACAGAGAGAGAGAGAGAGAGAGAGAGAGAGAGAGGAATGGATAGCCAGACATAACTAAAGATTTAAAAATCAGATGGACAGAAGAAAGTGAACAGAGAAAAACAAAATACAGCTACATACGTAATCCTACAGGAGGGAATGGGAAAATAAATGACATAGATAAATAACAAATGATATGAAATGATTAAGGTAGAAAACAACAAATAATGACAAAGAATAGCAGCGCTGAAGATACCAGACTGAGTGAAAGGTGATCAGAGTGGAGGCTAAAGAACAGAAAGTGATCGCGGTAAGAAAAGAAATTTACAGAGGATTTAGACAATGTAAACCTGGAAAGCGAAAAAAACATTACCACAAGATTACAGACTTTCATAAACCGTTGCCTGAGGTGCAAAATGAGAATTTGGTGACCCAAGACCATCTCGAATAGAGATCTATGGGTGGCTACAAGTCAGAGTAACATCCAACTACAGATAAAGAGAAGAAAATGGAGGTGCATTGGTCACATCCTGAGAAGACCACCAGAAAATATCGCTAGACAGGCATTGAATTGGAATCCGCAAGGTAGCCGCAGACGTGGAAGGCCGAGGAACACCTGCAAGAGGATTATGGAAAGAGGCTGGCTGGTGTCAACAAGACATGGAGGGAGGTGAACATGGCCAATGGACAGAACACGCTGGAGAAATTTCGTCGAGGCCCTATGTTCCACATAGGAATTTAATCATTTTTACCTCAAAGTTACTTCGGAAAAATGTTTTTGAAACACTTTAGTAACTACATTTAAGGAATGTATTTATCTGAACACCAGTTAGACAGTTTTTTTCTAAAACGTTTTATGCATTTTTAAAACACAGAAATGTTTCTGGTTTCCTGCATTACTAAACAACCCTACTATGTATAAAATATGTGGATTACTACGTACTTGGTAACTCCTGCCATTAAACAACAAACTTTCCCCTAACAGCACAGACTACTATTACAAGCTGAGTAAAGTATTTTATGGGAAGTAATTTGTGCAGTCGTTAAAAGTTTAAAACTTTTAATGTATTTTGCGCTTCAGTAGTAACCTTTATCTTATAAATTAAAATGTCTTCAATCTTGTCTTACTACATTCATTCTGGATTAGTGACAATCAGTAGCGTGGCGTCCATGTAACCGCTGTTGCCGGCGGCAACAGTACTGCAAATAAGAGAAAATAATATTAATTATATTACAGAATGAATACTCTGATTATTGAGTAATTTGAAATCCGATCAATATTATTAGGAAAACTTGAAGAAAAGCATAGCATTGCTTTCGAACTGCTTATCACTTGCCCCGTCTTGTGTTGCCGGCTCAGACATCGGCAATGTTTTACTGCGTACGGTCATTGACCTCGTAGTAGTTGTCACTGTACAATCTGTGGAGGGGGGGGGGACATAATCGTCCACCCAATGTGTTGCCGCTGTATAAAACGTTCAGTTGGCGGCTGTGACGTGCACCAGTTACTAGCGTACCTACTTGTGTTGTGTTTCTCTGTTTGTCATTATTATTTTTAATTCGATTATTTGTGTTCTGATTTATTCTGTGTAAGTATAATGAGAGTCAGATCCGTTGAACCGGGACCATTTTCTTCTCCCAGCTAATGATACAAAATGCTCTGAAAAGAACACTTGGTACAAGAAAAAATTCCAATTTAAATTTTAGGTCACGTTTTAGGCCTATCACAACCGGCAACAGGTGTTATGTACCCACGCCACGCCACTGGTGACAATGGAACATAGAGAGTAGAGACAGCGTTGTGTTGAAACAAGAAACTGAAGCTTTAGGACGCCAGTAGGTGAACTTTAGACTTTTAAGTATGGTCATGCTTACAAGTAGTACAACCATTGTTTACCATACAGACTCGTTTTGATTAGGATAATTCCTTAGTTGATAAAGAATCAAGAAATCCATTGAGATTTTGAAATCGAATTTAAATATCTAGCAGTGGCGACTGGTGGTTCCAAATTTTGCTGGTTACAGTAGTTGGTTTGGTAGGAGGGGGTGTCAAAGGACACATTTACTCAGTAGGCAGACCCTACATATCTCCATGTTATCAATAATACTTCTTCAGCGACGCGAACAATAATACTTCGTTGACGTTTCAATTAATTCCAAGTGAGCTGTGAGTTGCGTTGTCTCACATCATAAGTAGCATTCGCTTTACGAACAAAACAACTTAGGCCTACTCCAAGTAAATTCAACGCGCGTCATATGCCCCGGTATTGATTTCTCGGTATAGGCCTAACCCTGTAAGTAAGGCTGAGGTGTAACCCGCTGTGTCGAAATTCCCAACCAGGCCAAGGTCATCCAACCAATTTACCTCCTTGTTATAACGTAAATATTTTCCGCCTCTGAATATAAAATTCATAAATAAAATTGATAACAACGAACAAACGGAAATTTCTGATTATGCTCATTTATTTATGTCCCTTTTTGTTGTTTTGTTGTACCATTTTCTAGATAAGTTTCTAATGAGAAAAACACACTCGTATTTAGATTTAAAAGTAAATTAACTTTTGCAAAAGGAACTTTTATTAAACGTGTATGTAGAGTGGCATACAGTTACACAAAAGTAACCGGTATAAAATACATTTTTTTTTACTAGGGCAGGTGGAAAATTTTACTCTACAAACATCCGGCAGAGTCCACTCTTCCAGGGTCTGTGGGTTTGAGTATTGTACCCGACCCCACTAAAAAAAACCACCTACCTTTTCTCCCTTAGGACACTAACCTGGAACTGTTTTAGTCACTACTTCGAGCTAAGCCTATTGTTCTTCAGCCTAGGGCTAACATCTGACTTATTAACCTTCTATATTGTATTGGTCAAATCTATCTTCATCCCCCGAAGAATCTCTTATGCGAAGCGTGCCACACAGTTCCAGATGTTATGCACAAATCTTACGATTCAGGGAGTCTGCCCACACTTGCGCTCCATTCAGTAGGATGTATAAAATACATTATAATTAAACCCAATCTTCTGGATGGAAATAACTGATGATGCCTTCCACCTTGGCTATACAGACGACATGGAGGCAGTTGTGGTTACACGTGATACTGAGGACGCTCAGAGGATGCTCAACCACGTTGAGACGGCTGTCCATTTGGATGGAGGACCATGGTCTCAATTTTGTTTCAGAGGAACGGAGATAGTTCTGCTCACTAAACGCCAGATCCCTACGAACATTGAGGAGGTACAGGTTGGGTCAGAAACTAATCATATCAAGAAGGCTGTGAAGTACCTGAATGTGTATACAAAGCTTACATACTGGGAACAGATACTGGGAATGTCTCCGATAAAGCTACCAGTGGAGGACCGTGCTTAGGTTGCACAGTTGCACGGTTGCACAACCCCCCCCCCATTAAATCGCGAATTGTATTTTAAATTGTAGAATTATGAATACAACAACAACTAATAACAGTGTTTTCAAGATAAATCATCGTAATTAATCATTTACCGATTGAAAAGCGCAGAGCAATACTAAAAACCTACACTCTCTTACCGCGCTGTATGCACCAACTGTGACGCACTTTGTACGTATATAGGGAAATACAATGGAGTAGTGCTCTGGCTGGCTGGACTCGGGCGTTCCTTTTGCAACGACATGGGCTCGCTTGGTGTGATTAGGGACTGCAAACCCCGCTTAGACGTCACGGTGCCACCAGTCTGTTTATTGGTAAATAACACGTGGTGCGCCAGGTTGGAATTTGTAATGCTCCAGACCTTTCAAATTTTAATCGAAGTGTAAAATCAGGTAACATTATATTTAATCGTAAATTTAAAAAAGATTTATAAAATAAATATTCGTGGTTATGTGGGTGTAACACTAAAATTGCATTATTTGGTTTTTCTTGTGTATTGTTTGGAGCGGAGGAGACTTGGACATTTTTCATTCAGAGAATAAAACAATTTAATACCATCCAAACCAACTGCAACCTCCAAATTTTTCAGCCACCAGACGCCACTGGACGGAACCATCTGTTACTTTGGTTGCAGGGGTTATGCATATAGGTCACTTTGTAGATGAATAAAGCACACACACACACACACACACACACAAAGGAAAGCCGAAGTAGGCAAGGACGTGGTGGTTGCAGAGACAAGAGAGCTCGCTGTGTGGCGCTGGCAGTGAGTACGAATATAGAGCAGGGGATGATAGACAGACTACGAGGATGATCACAAACCTTGTCGAATGGACAGAACGAGGCAATTACTACCTCTCACAATTTCTCAATGGGCACGGCTACTTTAACGCTTATCTTCAGAGGCTGCAAACAGTGCCGAGCCCGACTTGCCAACCTGTGGGACGCTTACCATACTTTTAGTCGTCTTCCAGGCAGTGACCGAAATGAAAACACACTCATTACACTGTCGACGCCTTTTTAATTTATCGTTACAGAAATAATTCTGAAATGTATAAAATTTATAAAAAAATATATACAACACAGAATTTTTACTAAACTCGTTACTTTGGTCAAACAAAATGAAACTTCAAACTAAACTGACAATCTACACAACTACTGTGGAGCCCATTTTAACTTATGGCTGATGATGCTGGCAACTTTCAGATAATGAGAAAAAGATGATAGAAATTGTAGAAAAAAATTTTTTAAGAAGAGCGTGTAATATTTCTAGAATGCAACGTGTTAGAAACGAAGATATAAGAAGGAAAACAGGGCGCGTATTTACAACAACAGAAAGAATAGAATCCAGACAGTTGTTATGGTATGGTCACGTAATGAGGATGGAGGAGAAGCGATGACTTACACAAAGAAAGCATTGACTTACACACCACAAAACAGGAGAAGAAAAGGAAGACTGGCAACACAATGGAGAACAGGAATTAGGGAAAGCATGTGAGATCGAGCTATTGAAGATGATGACTGGAAGAATAGGGAGAAATGGCGATCGAAATGCAGGATGCGGCATAAACTGTAGGATCCCCGTTAATAAAAAGAAATATACAACACAGAAAATACAAATTCCGGTTCACAACTTTGAATCAATTTTTGACACAAAAATCGTAAAGAATACAAACAACAACACAAATACAATCATCATCATCATCATCATTGGGTCGACAGCCCTTTGTGGGCCCTGCCCTTCTTTAGAAGATTTTGCAATTCTTCTCTATTCATAGCCATATTCTTCTAATTCCAAGAGTGCTGATGTCCTGACTCACCACGTCTCTCCATCTCAGTTTTTGACTTCCAACTTTTGCTTTTACCTTCTGGCTTTGTAATAAACATCTTCCCAACAACTCTGCTTTCACAAGCACGTATAATGTGTCCAGGCAATTCTAATCTTTTAAATTTAATAAAGGTGACAACATCAGGTTCATCATACAAATTATAGAGCTCTAAATTATATCTTTTCCTCCGGGCTTCCCTCCTCTCTTCCACTGGACCAACAATTTGCCTGAGGATCCTCCTCTCAAGTATATTTAATTGCCTCTCATCTGATCTACGTAGCGTCCATGCCTCTGATGCATAAGTTAGTGTTGTCAACACCTTTTTTAGTTATCGTTATTACAAATAATTTTTTCTGTTTATAAAAATATATACAACACAGAAAACATAAATTTCGATTCACAACTTTGATATCAATTTTTCACACGAAAATCGTAATTTATACAAATAACAATAACGCAAATACAATAATGATCTACAAGTATGGTTACAACTCACGCACTAACTCTATAACATACTTATCCGAACTCTCAATAAAGACTGGCTAAAAGATAACTAACTTAACCGAACTAATAATAAATACTGACTGACATCTTCGTCTACCGCCGCTTATATATTGCAACAGTACAAATGTATAGGGTACTATGCATTGCACAATTAGTTAAGATAATTAATATAATTTAAATAAATAATCCATATTGATAGTAATAATAATAATTCAGATTGAAAGCTGTAAAAGGGGAAAACAAAATTGCATGCTTGAACAGGTGGGTCACGCCACACAGCTGCGTCTGTGTGTACACGTGTATCTTACGTGTGTGTGTGTGTGTGTGGTGTGTGGTGTGTGGTGTGTGTGTGTGTGTGTGTGTGTGTGTGTGTGTGTGTGTGTGTGTGTGTGTGTGTGTGTGTGTGTGTGTGTGTGTGTGTGTGTGTGTGTGTGTGTGTGTGTGTGTGTGTGTGTGTGTGTGTGTGTGTGTGTGTGTGTGTGTGTGTGTGTGTGTGTGTGTGTGTGTGTGTGTGTGTGTGTGTGTGTGTGTGTGTGTGTGTGTGTGTGTGTGTGTGTGTGTGTGAGGCCAGTTGATTCCTGTAAAGCGTCACCCCTAACTAAACGCTAATAAATATATGAATTATTTAAATGGTGATAAGTGTATATGAAATATCACAAAACTAAATACGCCACAGTGTGTATAATATAAAGACGCACGTGTGTATATAAAATAATAAAAAGTGCGAAAATAATAAAATGTGCGAATACATGTGAAAATAAACATAAATAAAACCCATAATAATTAAGATAACGAGAAACGGTTTAAACACAGTTGTAGACATAAAAATTACCGACCAGATGAATATCGGGTAATTTGCAAAATACTTCGCATGTTGCGAAGACAAGTGAAAAAAGTGTGTGAATAATCGTGTTTGTAAAAGGACGCCACGACAAACCTATTCCTGCAGAGAATTGTCGAAACATTAATTTTGCGCCCTAGACTATAAATACGCGAGGCACATCAGCCTTGTTCTCTTTCTCGTTCGACCACGGAGGTAGCCGGAGGCTATGCCCGGCGACTTCAACTCTTTCTCGTTAACTACAGAGGCAGTCAGAGGCTATGCCCGGCGACTTCAACCCTTTCTCGTTCGACCACGGAGGCTATGCCCGGCGACTTCAACCCTTTCTCGTTCGACCACGGAGGCTCTGCCCGGCGACTTCAACTCTTTCTCTTTCGACCACGGTTGCAGCCGGAGGCTCTGCCCAACAACAACTCTTTTTCGACTACAGCGGCAGCCAGAGGCGATGCTTGACAACATCATCACGTTCGTGACACCACCGGTGCAGCCAGAGACTATTACGGAGGACGAGGGAGCAGCACACTACATGGCATAAATTCCAGACGTAGAGGACGAGTCATCGGACTTCCGAGAGGACCCGGAGGACGAGGAAAGGATCCAGGACTTCACGACTACGCAGGATTCACTAACAAAGAACTCAGGACCAGAAGAGGGTACGCTGAGAAACCATTACAATTAAGGTGAAAGAAAGCCATGTATTCCTCATAACAAAAGACTTAATCAAAGACGAATAAACATTGTAAAAAGAAAGTCAATAATTTCTAAAAGTGTAATTGGTAACTTGTAAATGTAAATGTTCTTGTATAGCAATTATAACATAATTTTTGAATTGATAATTTATTGAAAATATTTAAATTTAAATTGTTGAATTATGAAAGCATAATTCGTGGATTGATAATTTACTGAAAATATTTAAATGTAATTTTGAAAGAATGGAAATTTGCTAAAGTAATTAATCTAAATGACATACGCATATGCAACAACAATAAGAATTATTGTGTGTCTTTTTTTAAAAAGAAAGATTTCAGAATATAATAAATTACTCGTAATATACTGAGCAAGTCGAGAGCCATATTATTAATAATCAAATGTATTTATAATTATAAGAGTATTTTATGTTTGTATGGAATATGCGATATTACGTGTATGTAATCAATAAGTATGGGTACTGCGAGTACCCATACACATGCAATAATGATGAAGTTTTAATTCGAAATTTATTTTGAAATTTTAATAAATGAATGTTTTCATTATTTTAAACAGTTTTACGTTGTTGTTATTATTACGATTACACCCACTGAAAATTTGTAGCGTTATAAATATTTGTGCTACTCAACAGAGTGGCTGCATAGTGTAATAAAATAGCTAAAGTGAACATGTTATATTTTGATTTAATTTCATAGCGTTACTAAAATCATGAGTAGGCCTTTTTATAGCTAAATCTAAATGATAGGTCTGTGCGCACTTAGTACTATACGTTTAAGTTGAAGAAATTAGTAAGTAGTGTTAGACCTGATGAATTAATTTTGTTCGAATTATTGAATTCCTATCATATGAATGAGTTAATTATTATATTTCTTAAATAATATAACAGTATTTTACATAATAAACTTTTAATTTGCAAAAATATGAAGAATTATAAAACTGCTGTTAACCGGCAATTAAAAATGACGCGATTTGTTTATTGAAATACACAGATTAAGAGATCGTCTAGTCGGCCTCAAAATATCAGCTGGTTACAGTGTTGCCACGTTTAATGTTCCGGCCTTCTACTAGAGCCGGCCATGACAGAGCACGGGCATTGAGAAGCTACTTACCATCTCACCAAAATTCTCTCTAGGCAGGCTTATATAATTCTATCTTCACATAATGAGAAAAGTACTGTTCCCAGCGCCTTTCAGTATGGTGACTCGCCTGTGGACAACGCTTACCAGTCTTTTTGAAGTATAACAGACGGATGGCACACAGGCGGCAAAATCTTGTATTCAAGATGGGCCGAATAATCCCACCCCAGAAAACATCATGAGACTGATGCTCGCCCGTCGGTAAGAACTACTAAGATCGTCTTGCCACCTACGTTGAAGGGGTGCTGAAGAAGAGGAGAGAACAGGATTCAGTATAGTCCAACTCACAGGGTGCATGGAAAATAAGTTATTATCAACACAGTAAATTTATTAACAAACACGTATAAAACCATATTGTGCTTGTCCGTTCATTGTTCTTTTTAATAACACTCGCTACACATTGATAACAGTTTAAAGTACACACTACTCATTTAAGTTATGTATTAAGCAAAAATTAACATGGTGCTAAGGTACGGCTACAATTTAAAGTAATTTTAGATAAAAACTATGAACCTACGTACCGTGATAGGAATGTTACATCATATTTACAATCATAAAAATCATTATACAATCACAAAACAACTAAAACAATTTCGTCTGATATGACCATTTGGTGGTGGTGGGGAGAATTTCCCCCATTTCCCCCTCCGTGGATCCGCGCCTGGCTATTTAATACCAACGTGCGAGACCTTCGTTGTTGTGAAATTATTCACTGTCTTAGATAAAGTATCGTGTTTTACCCGTTTTTTATTTCATTATTTATAATTTATTTACCTTTGCGTTCACGTGTAATTTAAATATATAATATGTACATAATGTACTGGTAGGCTTACATATTAAAATATTTAAATTCAAAAAATATATAAAAATGAGACTTTTGAATATTATGTATTTTAATTTTAACAGAATTATCACTGTTGCACACCACTATAGAAAAATTATTCCGATTAGCGGTTTCAAGCGTCTCAGCTCATCGTCAGATCGGAAATAACAACAAAAGAATAAAAACAAACTCTTCACACCCCCACCCGCCCCACTGTCCACATAAACCCCCGCAAACAAGCTATAAGTCAAATGTCCCTTCCCAACCTCCGAGCCCTGCCACCCCCGTCTGTACAGTTACATATTTTCTAGCACATTCTTTTCAAAACCTAACGTTGTAAAGCCTTTCCCATTCACACTTTTGTGAGCGGTCACTCACCCTTATTTCAAAAACATCCATACATGTAATTTAATTCTTAATGTTATCTATCCGTCCTCGACCTTTTACTTCTTAATTGTATTATAAAATATTTGTTCATTATCACATTTAATTTTAGTATTCATTAAATTGTCTAACCCTTTCTCCCTTTCTTTCAATATTTGTAACTCCTCCCTAAGCTTCCTGTCAACTGTGTTATTTACTACTTTTAATATTTTATAGCCTTCCAACGGATTAACAAACTTATGGTTCCCTTCTATGAAATACCATAAGTAAATGTCGTCTCAGAATACAGAATAGAAATACACATTTTAATGCGATCATTCTGTACTTTCTTGTGACAGTTTCAATTTGAACGAAACGTCAGGAGATTAATTGAAACTTCAGTGAATGTGATGTGCAGAGTAGGAGGGCGAAAGATGGGACAGGAATAACGAATGGCAGTAGTTCTTTACTGTTCTGTTTACGTATTTGATAAAACTAACTAAACTAACTTCAACTTCACTCAGTTGAATTAATGGCTACACTCTGACTACTAACTAAACTACAATAAAACTTCATTTCAAAATTGTAACACATACACAAACAGATATGTACAGTATACGCATCAATATATAGTTGGCCCTTAATTAATTTTAATAACTTGTTCCTAACTCCCAATCTTCTTTGAATACATAAAAAAGAGCTCAGTACAAAATTTCAGTTTAACCGGACTATATAAAGAAGGCCTCCAGAACGCACTACAATAATACCGCATACCGAAAAATGTCACGACATTACAGAACAACCTACGTGTTTATTGAATGTTCCAGAGGAATCCAATGGAATACGGCTAAATGTTGTGGCGTACGTGAGTTCAACATGCGCTCGCGAGCCTTTCTGGGAGCCGCCAGCCGCGCGGACTGTGTCAAGGCCGCAATTAATTACGTCGTAGTTTAGAGATAAGGCGTAGTTTGGAATGTTCTGGTCTGTGAGCGTTGTATAAATACAAGGCGTCAGCGGCCTTAGTTTTCAGTGACTATCGGGCGAGATTACTATGTTACTGTGTGCGTTCAAGTTGTTATTAGTGAAGTGTTGTGTTTTATAATCGGGCGGTATAATTATAATACAAGTGTGTTTTACATTAGTTGACATTTTATTGCGTGTGAACAATTTTTATTTGATTTGTTGTAAGAGACTGTGTTGTTAATTACTAACTGTTTAACTGTGAAAATTAAAGCTGGTGATTAGTGACTTAATTGGTGTCTTGTATTTTGTTTCCACTGTACCTACGACGATCAGTTAGACCGTCGTAACAACAATATTAATAATAATAATAATAAGTATTTAGATTTAACATGTTTATATTCTTATTTTTTGTGTCTCCTTATAGCGGGTATTCAGTGACTTTAAAATTAATTTTTAATGTGCATCTCATGTAGACTTTATATTGGTTACACTCACATTAGTCCGTCTTCTGCTTGCGTTGAAAAACGTTATCGAATAATTCCAGAAAGCAGACAGAAATGTTTTAATTACCGTCAATTACGTAATTTTAACTTTTATTTTTAATTTAAATTTGATATTGAAATATGTTTGAATTTCACAGGACTATCGTGAACTGCGGTTCGAAAGCGGTAAAGTGCGTTTTCTGCGTTATTTGTTCGTGAACTGATTGTAGGACAAAAGTTGGCACGACTGCGTTCACACCGTATTGCGCCGCTAAGGCATTATGCCGCTCGATTTAATTTCAAAGCGTTTGCTAACATGTGTTATTGTCAACTCCACCTTAAGCGTTTTATCTTCAATACCTTCACTTTGTCAATAATTCCACCTTACGTTGTTTGTGTGTGTGCGCGCGCGCGCGCGCTCCAGCTACAAGGGTATAAATTATTTTTAGGTACGAGTTCAATATATTAAAATAATAATTCAAGACATCTTACAGACACATAACTCCTTTACCTACTCCAAAACCATCGTCGTCTTCCTGGAAGTTATTAGTAGAATATTGCTACGACAATTGCATAAGGCTGTCGACTTTCGAGAGCGTCATTCTACACGTTTCTCGGCTAGCCGAGCAAGGCCGGGCACAGACTGTTCGAGCTCTTGTAACTATGCAAATTCTGTTGCCACGCCGCCAGCAATATGGAAAATTATTCTGGAACCCCTGCGGGATATATATATAACCAACAGCGGCTGACTTAAAACTCAGTTACACCTAGCGATATTGTAGTATGCGGATCAAGTGATTGTTGCGGATTAGTGGAAAGCGATTACTGTCTTCTAATTAGTGCGGAACTCCAATAGTTGACATTATTATTACGTGTGGAGTAATTTTACTTGAATTATTGTGCGAGAGTACTTTGTTGATTACAAATTGTTATTTGTTACTAATTGAAGCTGGTAATTAGTTACTTCATTGGTGTCTGTAATTTTCCCCACTGTACAATACGATGGATCCGTGAGAGCGTCGTGATAAAATTATAAGAGGTGAACATAGCTTGAAGGTTGGACTCATCTTTATTTTATTAATTTACTACTTCTATAGTTCCTTTCCTTAATACAATTATTTATAAACCTTATTGTAACCAAACACAGCTAGCTTAGAAAAAGGCCGACGTTAAGTTGTTATGGAATTTTTCTGAAGCTTTTAATAGTTCTGGGAGGGTTATCTCCTAATGCCCCCCCCTCGTCGTTACGCCACAATCACTACCATATTTTTGAAGGGTAGTGTGAATCGTTATCTTAATATAGTGAACGTTATTTTTGACTATCAATTTCGTAGTATTCTTAGTGTATTGTTCATGGTCCCTCTTGCACTTGTTCACTGGTCTTGAACCTTTACCACTGCTCGTCAAGTGACGCATTTACGCTACGGTCTGGTTGCTTTGCACATCTGCGTTTGCAGTCGACAACTCTTACCCATATGAAAGTATCGATACTACCATTACCTTGAGAATTTTTTTCTTGTTTTCCCTACATGTGTTACGATATCGCCAAAACAAACAAAGGAATTCTTTTGTTTACGATGCTGGTAAATTCTATGATGTAATCCAGTCTCGAGTTTTGAACGAACGGCTCCTAGGTATTTAAAGTCGATATCAAAATCTTCTTCTTCTTCTTCTTCTTCTTTTTCTTCTTCTTCTGCTTCTTCTTCTTCTTCTTCTTCTTCTTCTTCTTCTTCTTCTTCTTCTTCTTCTTCTTCTTCTTCTTCTTCTTCTTCTCTTCAACTCAGAGGTTGGTGGACTTACAATTTCTTACTTTTCTCCAGATAACTCTTGATCGCCACATAGGCCCTACCTTCTTAGTTCTCTAACACTATCCATACTCCAGCCTCTACCACTAAGCCCCTCGATGTTTGAATTGCCGCAGAAGCCCGACCATATTACTTCTTCTTTCCATAATGGACCAAATCAACATATTGACATTTGACGTACGCATGGAAATTACATAAAATAATTAAAACCGATTTGTCTGTGGCCTCAGGAGACAAGTGAGGATGTTGCCTGTGAGGCTATTAAATGTAGAATTTATTGGTTTACGCAAAATGATTAGCAGTACTAAGCATTCAAAGTGCGTGTTTCAGCCCGCAGGTCAACTCAACGTGTAGAAGTGAATATTTAGGATGAGTATGAGGATTATCAGGCTGCTGAAGGCTAGTACTGACCACACATGTCATTCGGCTTAAACAAGCACTCTCCTATGTCACTTTGAGGGTCAGGGCCGCCGATACCATGTGTGCGAAATGTGCACCTCACACGGGTGCCCATACCAAATGGGTGGCCGTAGACTGCCAAATTCATCAGCAGATATTGCAAAATAAAATTAAAAAAAAAAACAATACCGACTAGCTCTAGGTGTATGATATTAAAGTTTATTGAGTTGTTCTTGATGTTTGTTTTGTTAGCATTGCTGTAGTGCACTGGCATCAGCCTTTGTTTTGACTGCCAAGAAAGCGTATTGTTGTGCGACATTTATATCTGAGTTATAGTTGCGGTCTCATTGTGGTTTTGTAGACAGGCGCGTGCATGTCGACGCTGGCACACTATAAATGCTTTCCCGATAGGAGAAGAAATTATTTATGTTTTGTTTTGACGAACGAGTGCCCTTAGGACTGTCAACTCGTATTCAAAACAACAGCAGTTTGTAAGCAGTAACAGTCATTTGTTAGTTATGCTTAAGACGTTTCCAAGTAGGTCTTGTTTTTGGTCACGGTCTGACGGTGTAATTCTGAGACGTGTCGTATTTGTATACGATTTATATTCGTAATATCATCAAAACGTCTGAGAGAAAAACTAAACGGTTCTCGGGCTTTGGACTTATCATGTAAGTACTCAGCTAAATACGTTTTTGAAGAATATATTTAATTTTTGTCAATTTTACTATTTATGTCTGCATCAATTTTTAAATAGTATTAAATAATATAATATTAAATAAAATAATATTAAATAGTGTGGCAAAGAAGGGATATGAAAAGTATATTCAGGAGGGCGGCAAAGGTAATACTGTACACGGGTGGCAAACACCTAGCGGCGGCCCTTTGAGGGTGTAAAAAGAACTAAATTAAGTTTGAAATCGAAAAATTGTACTCACGTACACAAAACTGAATTACGTATTAATGTCCCTGAATAAGTGAAACTGTAATCACAAAAACAAATCAGCATACAAGATAGTTAACGAAGAATACTAGACACAAGAAGACAGACATAAAGAGAGAGACATTGAAAGGTTGGATGTGATTGAACGCGCGGCTTTGTGAGGAACGCGTCGCGAGAGCCAAGCCAAGTCACTTATTGACTTTCCTCTCCGTTGATGTATACAAAACGCTCTTCAGCTGACAGACGCGGTGCAATTCTGTTCAGTAATTGGTTTCCAGATAAAAGAGTTTCCACAACGACATTACATTTTCACGTCAACAAAGATGTTTAGTGTTTCTCTCTGTAGGCCTACTTCATGCGTAATGTGAAATTCTCTAAAAGTTTTATAAACTCCAAAGTTAAAACAAAAAATGACATGAGTGGAGTCATCGTCCAACCGTCTATCGTAGGTCGACGCCTCTTTCTACTTTTATAGACTTTGGCGTACAATGATCATCCATCCATTGTATTCGTTGAGCCTTTATGAAACAATGTCCTGCCCTCTTGATTCAGTAGCTCATCTGTCTCCTGGTTATTTCGTATTCTCCAATCGTCATCTCCTTTAACAGGTCCGTAAACACGTCTTACGATCTTCCTTTCAAACATTCTTAGTGTTTCTTGTTTATTTCTTTCATTCTTATTCATCAAAATGTTTAGTGTCCTTGTCTATTCTTCTATCTCAAGTAAACTACTTAACATAAAACTATTCACCAGTGTTGTCTTTCTCATGTAAAGTCTGCTATTCAATTCCTTTTATTTCTATACTTAACAGCTTACAAATATCTTTTTTATTGCAGGTATGCAAACCCTGTAGTTTATCTGTAGTTAAAACAACGTTCGTCTCTCAGTATTTTCTTCAAAACAGCGTTGGTCGTTTTAATTAATTTTCTTTGATATTTGATAACCGTGTACGAGGAAAAGCACGTGTCTACCAAAACATATTCGCGCGCTCGCACTTGTGTTTGTTGTAAACAGTCACTGTTTTACAAACATACAGAGCCAAGGTCCTTTTCCTCATTAATATATAACAGGAAAGTAATGTAAAAAAGAATCCAACCCTGTGAACTGTATCCCTGACAGTATACTGTCCGTCCGTCCATTTCTCTGTCTGTCTGCCTGTATCTCTCTCTCTATATATATATATATCTTTCTCTCCCTCATTGGCTCTCATTTTCCTTTGTGTTTTATTTTTTTCTTAAGTCTTATCCACTATTTATCTTTCAAATTAATAGAAAACATTCAGAAATGTATCCGTTACTCACTAAGCAATGCCGTAACTATGAGCTGTTAGTGATCGGGGGGGGGGGATGAGAATAGCTTGAAGGTTGGGCTCCTCTTTATCTTCTTTATTGAAGGCCACATGTCAATTTCAATTCTTTATTCCTTGTTTTTATCGTTTTCTCCAATATTCTTTCATCTTTTCACTATGTCTCTTCTTCCTCTCTTCAGTCCACTTTGAACCTGAGTTTTTCTCTCTCGTACCCTGGCCTCCTTCCAGTTTTAACACTTTTGCCGGAAAAACTTCTCATTCAATTGCTTCTTCTGCGTTTATATTATTTTTTCCTAAATCCTTTTGGACTTCTTTAGTCCAACTTGATGTTGACTTCTTTCACCACAAATATTTGAAGATCTGTTTAGTTAACCTATTGTCATCCATTCTAAACAAATTAATTATATAGAATTCTGATATTAATAACATAATGACGTCTATTCTATTCTTTATTTTATTAGTTTAGAACTTTTGTTATGTATTTAGTTTATACAATTATTTATAAACCTTATTTTAGCCACACACAACTAGCTTAGAAAAAACCCTACATTAAGTTTATGTGGCCAGTGTTTTTAAATACATACTTTTTATTTGTTGTTATTACGAAAATTGTAGAAATAATTTAAGAAATATTATCATTGGAACCAAACTGTCAAATGTTTAACAGGTTTTTTTTTTATTAGGCGCGTAATGTTTAAAATACAGAAACAAAAGCGTGTATATAAAGTTTACATTACCGCCTCCATTTGATGACGTCATCATGCAGCCTGTTGGCCTCCTTGTCTATACAGGGGGTAATGGTTGTATCGAGTATAGGCCCGTCAGCCTTTCCTCAACAGTAATCTGCGCCGACCCAATGCATGTATTACCCCCACTTCCAAGTATAGCTGAGTTATCTAGAGAGAAGAGAGGGGAGACGTCGCTATAACGTTCACTGTCTCACTTCCACATTATGTCCCTCTCTGTCACAAACATGCTTCCGTTGTTCTCGCCGGTCTTGTTGCAGCCGATGTTCACACTATGAAACGCTGTACAAAACTGTTGTGAGCATGTGCGAAATAAATGAAAATTTTGTTAGCCTGGCAACGAGGTGTTTGTCTCCTGCGCATCTCTAAGCCACTATTCAATTTCTATCGTCAGGTTTCTACCGTGTACCGTCCCAACCGAATGACGTATAGAGTTAGACTTGCCAGGTCCTTCGAAATTTCGGAAGATCTTCTGAATACGAGGATTGTTCAACAGAAACACGTTTAGAGGGTGCAAGGTATTTTTTATTCAACGTTTTTAAAAGAAGTCTCCATTAACATTAAGGCATGAGTCCCACTGTTGCACTAATCTGTAGATTCCCTGCTGGTGAAATTCTTGCGGCTGTTTCCGGAACCATACGCTAACAGCAAACTCTACCTCAGCGTCCGATTTGAACCGCCTCTTTTTAGTGATTTATTTAGTGAGCCAAAAACATGATAATCGCACGGGGACAAGTCGGGACTATAAGGTGGATGTTGTAAGACTTTTCACTTCATACGACCAAGCAGATCTTGAATCGTCTGGGCTACATGGGGTCGACCATTATCATGCAGAAGAATGACACCATTTGAGAGCTTCCCGGGATGTTTATCCTTGATGCTGACCCGTAAGCGTTTTATGCTGTCTGCATATCGCTCAGCGTTAATGTTGACACCAAGTTCTTTAAAAATCTAAGAGCAGCACACCCTGATAATCAAAATATAAGGTCACCATTACTTTTCCTGCCGAAGGTTGGGACCGACATTTTTTCCCCTACGGATATTGTGCATGCTTCCACTGCATACTCTGACGTTCGGATTCTGGTTCGTAGTTATAACACCAAGACTCATCACCAGCAACAATTTGGTGCAGAAAGGCATTACCTTATTGTTGATAGCGCATCAAATGCTGTAATGATAAGCCCGAACGCAAATTTTTCTGCTCATCAGTAAGCAGTCGTAGAATCCACTGAGCAGCAACTTTGTGATAGCGAAGACTATAAATGATGGAATGAACAGTTCCCACGCTGATGCTCAACATTTGAGAAAGTTCTCTAACTCTGATGCGCCTATTTGGGTGTAAAGCAGTTTTCAGCTGTCTCACATTTTCATATGATGCTGCAACACGTGCAGGTCCGAGACGAGCCAAATCTATTCTGGATTCTCTTCTTTGTCGAAATGTATTCCATCATTCAACCACTGCCGTATGAGAATAACTATAGTCACCATATACTGCTTTCATTGTCGTATAAATTTCCATTGGCTGACGCCCCTCAGCGGACTCAGATTATCTTTGGGCGGATTTTCAATCATAGATGGCATTTTTCAACCCAGTCACAACGCTTAGAAAAAAGGCAAACTGCGAATATTTTTGACAGATGCGTCACTAGTACTTAAACAGATAATATAAACAAATTAATTCCGTTGGCATGACGACAAAGTCACTGCGGCGCAGATCGAACGTGTTTCTGTTGAACAATCCTCGTATTTTTAATATTCTAGAAAATACGAAATTTGGCATGAATCTTTCGGAATACTTTCCCACGTCATTTACAGTGTAATGCCACATTTCTAGGATATTGTTTTTGCGTATCAAATCAAATCTGGACTTTCTTTGGAACCATCATTATCATTGCTTTCAATAAAAGTTTATAGTCTCTTCCTCCTGTGACAACCCATAAACCCATACGTAATGACATGTTAAGCATTTTTCAATTCTGTGACTTGGTGCAAGAATTACCAATAACAGTTTTTGGTGAAAATGACATTAGTGTCTCTTTACACGCCTGAAGGTATTTATTTTCATGTGTAAAAACCACCAATGTCAATCTGTAATATCTTACGAGTTAATAGCATCATTGGTTGCCAAAGTCAGGAACAGTTTTTTGAATTCAGAACCACCAATGTCACGTTTATTTTACAAACTAAAAGATGTTTTTCACAATTAAACTTACACGGGACAAGCTCTTACATATGTATGTAAATATTGTAGCAAATTACTAATATGCTACTTCTTAATTCTTTAAGCCTCACGTTGGATTCGTCAATTTGTAACACTCTATTTGTGTTGCGGGCACTTAAATTATATACGCCGCCCGTTGGAAACGTCAATTAGTAACAAATATATATGTATTAACT
This sequence comes from Magicicada septendecula, assembly GCA_034769895.1. Classification (NCBI taxonomy): domain Eukaryota; kingdom Metazoa; phylum Arthropoda; class Insecta; order Hemiptera; family Cicadidae; genus Magicicada; species Magicicada septendecula. The sequence goes on from CM068370.1 coordinate 21,592,348, forward strand.
ACTTTCAACCACACTGTTGTTGTTGTAATTATGTTACTATTAAAAATATATGTTGAACGGCGAATGATTTTGTAATCTGCCGCTCGCTCCCACTATACGTACCGTTTCAGTGACATCATCCACCGTTGCCAACCGTTGTGGTGTCCGCTGTGCTCTGTGAACTTATTTTTTAAATGGAACAGCAATAATAACGACGCCAATATAACAACAAACATATATCTTTATAGAAACCATTTATTCAGTAAAGCATTGGTTAATTGTTTCTCGTTTCTTTTATGATAATCACAATTGTGGCAAAAATTATGTGTCTTCTTTACCAGTTAGTACAGTAGTTGCAATTCTTATTGTATTCAGACCAAAATAAAGCGTTGGTTAATATTTCTATTAAAATAAATCATCTCAGGGCGTATCTGGTTCGGGGATTACATTTAGACAAAATATTATTCTATAAATCAAAGTACAAATTTTACAGTTCAAGGATATTACAAAGTTTAGAGCGTAATGTGCACACATGCAGTCGAATAGTGGTTGCTAGTTATTATAGGTTATGTCCAGTTTAGGTGTTTATTAATTATTATCAAAATCAAAGGTTCTTGTGGTGTTTAAAAAGGTGTCAACTCAATTCGTGTTATTAGTGAGTGTTCTTAGTGTTGGTGTGATATGGTGTCTGTAGTTTTAGTTGATTAATTCTTAAAAAGTCGTGTATACAAAAGTTGATGTTGATACATAATATAATAAAATGTCAAAGTCACCAAATCCTCTTCTTAAAATGGTTCTTGGTCGAAGATAGGGCCCACGTCTGCTTCTGTCCTCCTCCCTGGTTCTTGATTCTTCTATTCAAATACTGGATGTTCCTCACTCGGTTGTAATAATTCGTATTATGTATATCTATCTGTATTAAGATTTCTGGAATGTTTTTTCACAGTTTATAGTTAATTATGTAAGACGTTTTGCAAACGCGTCTGTACGCTATGACCGTTGTTAAAGAAGTCTCATTTTATTTATCCGAAATTTCTGGTTGCTAAGGGTAAACTTGGAATCTGGTTGGTTGATTCGGATATACATTGTCATGTAAATTCATTATTTCAATGTCTGAATTTGTTCAAAACCTTTAAATTAGTATAACTTTTCTGTACTGATTGGGAATTTAAAACTATTAGCAACATTATTTTGGTCTTTACATTTGTGACACATAGACACTAAACATGCCTACTTTTATTTAAGAAATACAGCTGTTACAATTTTGTTATTTGAATTTTTCTTAAATAGCTTAACACGAATTATTTTGCTTCTAGATTTGTAGTGTATATTATTAACTATAAATCCATTCATCCTTCAACATTTGTTTCACAAAATTCCTAACAGTATTATCTAAAATTTACAAAAGTTGGTTTTACATGGCTTCCTACAGTTTGCCATCCACAAAACATTTGCTACTCCATTTAGTTGTTCAAAAATGATCATCCTTATATAACTACTGTCTGCTTTGTTATTTTTCTATTTCTCATTAATTTAGAATGGTTGGTTGCTTTCCTGGCTATCCTGATAACATCATTACATGAACAATAACAAAACGATATATAATCAAATCAATTTAGTGTCATGCCCACATGGCTATGACTTTTATGGACATTGAATAAATAAGTTAAAATTTCATTAAACATAAACAACTGTTTACCACTAGTAATAACACCTCCTTTCACTCCATCTTGCCTTGATAACTAATTAATTAATCCTTATTATTAATACATAACAAATATATTTGAAAACAAAAGAGTTGTACTCTAACTCAGACCTACCAGTCTTGAGTTCAATGAACCATTAATATAAACAAAACACATATGTTTTTTCATTACTTAAATTATTCCTTAAAATTAAGTTTCATGCAGTCCTTGCTGTTTTTGTTTTATTTCAGGGATGTGCCCTTGATCACTGCACTACTTATTATATTATCTCATCACATTTATAGTCATATTACCTAATATTGTGAGATAAAAATAGCACTCACTTGGGATCATTTTTAGTATATTTTCATAATAAAATTACTTGTACTAGTCCACTGTTATTCTTTGATCTTATCTCTATTTGTTTTAATTAGTCTTATAAGATTAATAATCTTATTTATACAAGATTATTAAGATTTGTTCGTCCCATTATAAATAATTTTCACTGGTTCACTTTTAATTCTACCTTTAGACACTTCTGTTACTGATTGTTTTGGTTTCACTGACACATAATATTCAGCTACTTCCTTATCCATTAAAATATATTTAATACTACAATATATCGTATTGTGTTTCTATTTGTCACATTCATTGTTTTTGTATTTGGGTTTACATTTTTATTGTCATTAAAAGAACTTCACTCTTGTTATAAAATATTACTGTTAATAAGTTATTATTTGTTGTTTTCTGGACAACCTTATGACCATTATTTATTACAATTAGTTGTATGGTTCATGTATCTATAATAAGGTTTGTTATATTTTCATTACATCATTCAAATTAATCACTTACTGATATTTCTTTTTACATAGTATTGTATGTTTGGGCCTATTATCCCTCAATTTGTATTTTGATTATCTTGATATTATGATACATTGAATGAAACCATTTGTTTCCTTATAGTACTGATACATAATCTGTCTGTCTTTATAATACTTATTTTGTCATTATTTAAAGTTCGTGTCTTAATCGGGGTTAAATGTATTTTGCATCACTTTGCCTGAATCAATAATTTGGGTACGGTCAGTTGTATTACTAGTCAGTCTGAAATAGTTATTCGTTCCTCTTCACTATCATCTTGAAAGATATTTTTCTTCTTGTTTAGCTTCTTATCCATTGTCTTCATTAAATCGGGTACGATATTAAGGTGTTCCAAATGTAATGTTACAATATTTATCAAAACATCAAACATGATCTTGCCCATGACACCATAATATGAGTCAGAAAAAACTGACCAATTTTAAAACTTCATTTTCTCAGAACACTGTTTTATGACATTGGTGATTCGTGCGCCAAGCCACAGAATTATCAGTTATTTTACTTTATTGTCAAACCTGACGGTGTCACTGTTTGTTTATCTCTTTCATCCTCCAGTGGTGAGAGATTTTTTTTACTATAAAGAATACGAAAACTAAATAAATGTATTAGGCACCCAAACTGTATCAGGACTTTTGCTTTCCGAAAGAAATACAAAATCCGCATGCTGCTACGATTTCAAAGTTGGTGCGGAGTTTATAAGTGTGATGAACAACAATATCTTACATTATTGTGTGGGGGAGAAGAAGAAAAGACTTAGAATATAAGACAACGTTGGTGAGTGAAAATTTTTTCTCATAATAATTATATACCTTATATGAACTTATTCATTCATTTAAGCTTATAGTTTGTGGTTGATCAGAACAACTTCCGAAATTTTATGTCCAGTCTTCAAAAAAAAAATTATTTAGACCTGGCAACACTGTATACCAACATGACCCAAATGAAACTTATAATGACTTTGTAAAATCTTCATTTATTTAAAAGTATTTATTGTAAAATTTATTATTCTATGGAGAAGACAAGATATACAAAATTAGACCCAGTTAAGTGCTTACTCGGGTTCATTTCCTTGTTTATTAAGAGTGATTGACAAAAATAGAACTTCTTCCTAAAAACACGAATACATGCTACCTACCGCGTTGTGTACCGATCGGGCTACCGATCTCGTTCGGTAGATCGAAATACCGAAGCAATGTGGATACAAGTGGATGCCCTCTTAATCGGTCAGTTCGGGACCGTGGGGTCGGCCGGTTAAACCAAATTTCTTTTAAACTGAGTTTTAACTCTAAGTAAAATGTTTTAATACCGTTTACTTATGTGAAAAAGAATAATATTAAATTAGAATCTGTGAATTGTTTAGCAAAATGCTGTTACGACGGTCTCACTGGTACGGTGGAAAACAAAATACAAGACAACAATTGAGTCACTAATCACCTGGTTTAATTATCACAATTAAACGGTTTGTAATCAACAAGATAGTCTCTTACAACAAAGCAAATAAAAATTGTTCACACGCAAATAAAATGTCAACTAATATAAAACACAATACATCACAATTGTCAAGCACAATTGTAAAACACATAACACTTCGCCACAATACTTCGAACCGCACCGGAATATATCACTACTAAAAACTGAACTAAGCTCGCTGCTGAAGTCTTGTATTTATACCCCGCTGAGACACCAGAACATTTCAGACTACGCATCAGCGCTACACTAGAGCGTAATTGGTTGCGGCCTTGACACAGTGCGCGCGGCCGGCGGCGGAGTCTAGAAAAGTCTCGCTAACGCATGTTGAGATCACGTACGCACACACACAACACTATAGCCGCATTCAATGTTCTGCAATGGTGTAACACTTGTGTAACAATACTGTAATTAGTTATGAGTAGCTCGTACTCGTACTTACGTGTATCGTTTTTATAAAGATCGTTCACAGTCAAACGATATAAGTACTGTAACGTTGCCAGTTTGTCCGTTACGTTAAATTTAAACTAGACCCTTGACCTAGATGAAACAAAATTGTGCTGGAGCCCACTGTGGAGTGACAGGACTTCCAAGAAAACAACACTCATTTAACAATAACAACCTTTTATTAAAGTTTCCTCATTTCGACATTATACATGTTTTGCTACAGAGTTCAAAGATTGAATATTTTGTATATTTCATAACAGTACTTAGTTTTCATTTTATCCACAGTATCTATATATATTGCACCAGTACAAAGGTATAGGTTACTGTGCATTGCACAAAGTAATTAAAATAATTAATTAGAATAAATAAATAATGCATTTTGTTAATAATAATAGTTCAGCTTGCAATATGAACGACCAAAACTTTCATGTTGGAACAGGTGAAACACGCCAGCTGCTCTGCCGGTGTGTACACGCGTATGTTACGTGTGTGTGTGTGTGTGTGTGTGTGTGTGTGTGTGTGTGTGTGTGTGTGTGTGTGTGTGTGTGTCCTGTCCATTCTTGAAAAGAAAGCACCACCCTTAAGGAACGCTATAAATTATTTGCATTTATTTAATTTGTAATACTTGTGTGCACAATAGCACAAAACCAAATACACCAAAATGTGTATGAAAATAAGACGAATGGATGTATAAAAAATGGTGAAAAACGGATAAAAAGTGTAATTATAGGAGAATAAAAATAAATAGTACTGTACTTATGTTAATTAAGATAAAGAAGAACGGTTTGTGCATGATGAACACATGTAAATTACCGACAGAATGAATATCGGGAAATGTGCAAAAGACGTCGCAAATCGCGAAGACAAGCGAATTAAGTCTGACAAGAATTGTGTATAAGAAGTGACGCCTCGACAATCCCAGACATGCAGAATATTGTCGAAACATGATTTTGACGCCCTGGGTATAAATACAGGGGACGCGCTAACATCACGCTCTTCCTTGTTCGACCACTGATGCAGCCGGAGGCTCTGTTTCAAGAGTACAACTCTTTCCTGATCGACTACTGTCGCACCCAGAGACTCACTTAGAAACAACAACACTTATATCTCAACAGCAGCAGTCAGGGACTTCAGGACTACTCAACAGTTCGTGTGAGCACTTGCAACTTGAGGCCATGACGGGACACGAGGGAACAGCAAAGTACATGCAGTAATCCAAAGTACGAGAATCCGACGGACAAGGACCAGGACTCCAAGACTCCAGGACTCCAAGACTCCAGGACGACAAAGGAGCATCCAGTATCAAGGACCGAAGAGGACACTCTGCAGATGTACCACAACAATAAGGTGACAAATAATCATGCACTTGAAAACCGAGACTTAATCAAAAGACAATAATTAACAAAGAAAAAAGAGACAATTCAATTCAAATATGAATTAATAAATTGCTATAACTGTAAATATTTTTGTACAAATAAGTAACGTAATATTTAAGAATGTTTAACGAAAAAATTGTATCAGTAACGTAGAAGCTACAATTTGAAATCTATAATTTATGGTATTTAAATTGATAAAGTCATTAGAGAATTTTATTAGAAAGCAATGTATATGCAATAATTTAATAAGAGATTAGATGATTAGAAGATTAGATAATCTAATCAGTATAACACAAATGAGCTAGCTGAGAGCAATATAAAAATTATAACGATGTATAAAAAGATAATGTATAATATGTCTATGTGTAGTATAAGAGTATTACTTATGTGTAATAATTAGACGTGCAAATAATAATGATTTTGATTCGTAACAAATAATAAATTGTATTAATAAATACTGAAATGATTTTTAACCAGATTACATAGCGTTATTATTAGGTATTACGATTACACCCATATTCATCAACCACACGTTTTTAATGTGTTGTAGTGTTATATAAAGATTTGTCGCACATTAAAATCGTTTGTAAGGTTGTAAAATGGCTTCCAAAGACATGGGCCTAACACATTAAACTCGTTGTAGTGTTGTAATATATATACTGTATATCCAATTTGTATTCATCATAATTACCAATATCATTGACAATAAGAATTAATGAAACAGTATAACAAATGGATCCTTTTAGCGCAGTTAATAAAATAAATCACAAATATAGGCATGTCCAAAGGACTGGTCCTAACAAAATGTTAATCATTATAAATGTGAAAATACTGTTCATCGGTATAGCTTTTTATATCAACAAATATATAGATACCTATATTCAATCTGTATTAATCATCATTACCAAATACTATTAACAACAAGGTTAATCAAGCAGTAGAACAGATGGATCCTTTTCCAAGTTAAAAGGTATGAATCACGGTGGTAAGTTATAAAATTAAATTATATGGGAAGTTTAAACGCAGCCTTTAACAATTAGAATCTCACTTATACGTTACAATTTAAATCATGTACAAATTCTAATCACAGCTTTCAGAAATTGAATCTCAGTTAGAAAGTTACAAAATTTAATTATCTGAAAAAGTTAATTGCAGCTTGAACAGATTGCATCTTAGTTACACCTTACAATTGCAATGGTGTCAAAAGTTTAATTACAATGTTAATGAACCGAACACTGGGCTTCTGATACCCATAAGAGAATGTCTGTACATGGATCTAGAATGTCATTCAATTTGATGACAAATCGGTGTACTGCTGCTCACTGACTTAATTATTGGAAATCTCCCACCTGTTTTGAAGAACTGACATAGCACTCTGAAGAGCAATCCGGTTGATGTCAGTGGTGTGTCGGAAAGTCCAGAAATTTCAGTTGATTCATCTGGCCAGCGGTGTCCTGGGTCTTGTGGGTGTAAAGCTGCTGCATCTGACGGCTTCGAGGAGTAGTGCGCTATCCTGCTCTGATAGCAGGAAGTGACAGATGTCATTGTCACCATCATCGTATCCCCTTCTCTCTCGTCTAAGCGAGGACCCTGTAACAATTTTTATTTGTAGTTGGCCGTCACCAAATAAGATTCACCCCTACAAGCTCTCGCCACCGAACACACACTACACTCAATGTCATAAATCTTGTTAACACTCCAAGTGCTCTTAACATATCGAACTTTTAATTAAACTATAGCAGGAATTTTAAATTCTAATAGCTGCAAGTTACATATGAACCTTTTCATTGAATACCACATTTACTTTTACTTATGAGACCCTTTTAACGGCGAATTCGCCACGTTCTCACAGTTACCGGAAGTAACGTATAATTTACTTTACAGTAGAAAATATTACAATAAAAATGACTTTACACACTTGGATCACACACACATACACAAATATAACATAAATACCCATTGTTAAAATAATGTCGAACAAAATAATTACTAACCTGAATCGCCTTTACTTGATTACGAATACATGATACATGCAAGCTACATAAGGATGTATACCCCATTGGACCGTCAGATCAGTTTGCCTTGGAAGACCAAAACGAAGTGAGAAAAAACCCAGGGATTTTGCGAACCCACGATGCTGCAGAAAATACCTGCTGCAAATTGTCGAACAACTGTGTCCAGCGGCCAGCTGAGTTTAAGCAGCCTCCTTTATCGCGTCTCCGTTGCGCAGCAACCTTAATTTAGTTGGCCCCGTCTCCCACGGCCACAGTGGCGGCAATTCAAATTTAAATCATGCCGGGAAACTCCTAGTCCCGGCACAGTACAGTACAGTAACAACAAAACCAAACACTAGTACAGTGCTCTATGCACGTTAAAACTTCTTTATTTTACAGACACAACATTAATCTAATAAAACACTTGGCGAAATAAATTCATAATTACTGGATTTATGACACCGAACAATACTGTATTTTCAGTTACACTTGGAAAATCCGTGATTGTTTTTTTGCTCCTTAGTGTTCAATTAATTTTTAAAAGCGTAGTGACGCCACTTTATCATAAACATGGCATCGATATCAGACGCCTCACCTCGTTGTTCGACGTATCGCACTGCCAGCTGTAATGCTTCCAATGCGTCTTTGTGACTGACTTTTCCCTCACTGTCTTCTTCTTTTTCTTCTTCGATCTCACCTTCGCCAGTACCAGTTTGTTGGCAGACAACGCTTATAATTTCCTCATCGGCCAAAGATTCGCCTTTGCCTAAACGTTCTAAGGCGTCAAGCTTTGCGCGATACTCACGCAACTACACGTTTCTGTTTTGTGTCACTCATGTTTGTAAAACACACGAAAGGAATGGCATCAGCAAACTCCCGAAATCACTTGCAGTAGTAATAATCGGCACACGTCTTCACTTTGATAAATCAACCACTAAACTGACTAATAACGTAAAATAAGCAAGAGTGTGAATCATGCAACGGTGAGCCGCTTGGTACCGTATGAGTCATTGTTTATTTCACAGCCAGGCGGCCGGTTAAACCGAGGCCGGTCCAGAGGACGCCCACTGTACTGCGCTCCTCGTTATCCGCCCACAATAGTGACCTTCATTTACCGCAAAGTAATATACCCTAAGATATCGTCCCGACATCTATATCGCCTCTGTGTGGCGGAGCCTTAAAATGAACTGTTGGGTTGATATGGCGTGAAAGACGCAAGACGGAACTTAATGACAAAATTGAGGGAGGCAGACACCCAAAAACTAAACCTTGTAACAAGATGAGGCGGCTGTACATAATACTGGCTTTCAGTGGCGAGCCTACTCGTCTTGTCAGAAAAAGCGAGACTGTTTTATTTTTAATGCAAATTGGAAAAACCGTTCGATTGACTGAACACAGAAAAGCGACTTTCTCTGTAAAACCGCCATTGTATACAGTAACGTCTAATATTCTACCGACATTATTGTGTATACGAACTTCTCTGGCGGACAAAGAGAACTCAACATAAAATACTTGTACCCACTGAAGGAAAAGAAATTGTAGTCGAAGCAGAAGATACAACCTTTGAAGTAAATAAAGATCTACTTTTGACGAGACATAGACTCGTTTGTTATCGTCGAACCCACGGCGAAACGTTCAATACTTTGTATATAGTCCGTGATGTTTAAATACTGACTGTACTGGAAACGACAGAATGTAGCAACATCAGTTGTGGGGTATTACCACAGTTTACTGCCAATAATGAAACAAAAATGCATAACGGTCTATAAAACGTATAATTAAACTGGTCACTTTATATCTACATAGGCGTATTTACGGCGAGGACGAACAGGACCGGACTCCTCCCCAGAGGATCAACAAGTTGAGGAATGTTGTTAATCTCTTAAATTTTTAGTCTGTTTTATTTTATTTTTGTCAACTGTGTACGCTAATACAGTAGTAGCTCTTTTTTCAATATAAAAACGGGTTTATTATACAGCATTAGGGTATGCGTTTGAAATATGAAATATAGGAAAATCAATTCAGTCAATAAGTATCTTTTAGCAATAATAATTCAACAACGCATATTGTTATTGTGTTATTACAGTTTACTTTAACGGGACTGATTTCAGCCACTTTAATGATAGTTGTGTTGATTAGTCTTAACTTGTTTTTTCTGTTGTGTGAAGCCGACCCGACCCCGGACCCCCCCAACCCAAATTCTAGATACCTTAGGATATACAACTGTATGATTTTACTTCAGTCGTTAAACAACAAAAAATTAAATAAATAAAACTTACCAACCAGTAGTGAAGCCAGAATGCCTGTATGCAAGTCAATGTCTAGCATTGAATTATAATTTAGACAAACTAGAATATTGGAAAGAAGAATTATTAAGAAAATATTAGGCCCACGAAAAACTTCAGAAAGTGGGAAATTAAGAAGTAATGATGAAATATATCAAAGTATAGAAAATATAACAAAAACAATGAGAAAAAAAAGACTATTATTTTATGGACATTTATATAGAATGGATGAAAATAGATTAACAAAAATAGATTAACAAAGCAGATCTTTAAATATCTGTGGGGGAAGAAGTCTACATCAAGTTGGATTAAAGAAGTCCAAAAGGATTTAGAAAAAAATAATATACACGCAGAAGACCCAATTGAAAGGGACGTTTTTCGAACAAAAGTGTTAAAAATGGAAGGAGTCCAGGGTAGGAGAGAGAAACACGTAGGTTCAAAGTGGACTGAAGACAGGAAGAAGAGACACAGTGAAAAGGTGAAAGAATATTACAAGCAGAATTATCACTGTTGCACTATATCACCACTATATAAAAATTATTCGGAAATGAACAAATAACATGAAAACAAACCCTTCACCCCCACCACACCCCACCCTGCTTACACACAACAAGCTATAATTCAAATGTCCCTTCCCCACCCTCTGAGCCCTGTTCCTCCATCTGGACAGTTACATATTTTTCTAGCAAATTCCTGTGTGTGTGTGTGTGTGTGTGTGTGTGTGTGTGTGTGTGTGTGTGTGTGTGTGTGTGTGTGTGTGTGTGTGTGTGTGTGTGTGTGTGTGTGTGCGCGCGCGCAGTGCAATTTAATTCTTAATCTTATCCATCTGTCCTCTATCATTTACATCTTAATTATGTTATAAAATATTTCTTCATTATCAAATTTAATTTTAGTATTAATTAAATTCTCTAACCCTTTTTCTCTTTCTTTCAATATTTCTAACTCCTCCCTAAGCTTCCTTTCAACTGTGTTATTTACTGCTTTTACAATTTCGTAGTCTTCCAAAGGATTAACAAACTTATGGTTGTCTTCTATGAAATGTCTTGCATATAAGGAATTCGTTATTCTATTACCTTCTCCACGTTTGTGGTCAGACAACCTACATACGAATTTTCGTCCTGTCTCACATAGGTACACTTTGTTGCAGTCTTTACATTTTAATTTATAAATTCCGCTTTTCTGTAATACTGGTATTTTTTCTATATTTTTATTCCTTATCTTATCAAATACTGTTTCACATTTTTTAATAGCTATATCTACTCCGTATTTATTCAAACATTTTATAATTTTTCTAGTATGTGAACCTATGCATGTCAATGACCCTGCATAATTCTTTTGTTCTGGTTGTATTTTAGCTTTTTGTATATTAACCCTTTTCATAACTTTATCCACTATATTGGTGTTATAGTTATTATTCCTTACAATTCCCTTTATCGTTTTTAACTCTCTATCTTTTCATTCGGTCTCTCTTAAACACTTCTGAACTCTATAACAAAATGAATTGATTGCCGCCATTTTATATCTACTGTATAAGGGTGGTAAGACTCACTTGGTATAATTATATCAGAATACGATTCTTTCCTAAATATTCTAAACTGTAGTTTCTCATTATCTTTAACTTCTATGTTTAAATCTAAGTAATTTATTTTCTTACCTCCTATCTCTTCTTTATCTTTATCGTAACTACTATCGTTCAAAAAATGTCCCAATAACCTATGGTGAAAATGAAACAAAAAAACTTGCTTCAAAATTAAAACTACGTGAAAGGCAACTGATTGGGAGCTTCTGAGAATACGTGCATTCCAGAAATTTTCCGGAACGTCTTTCTACCTTGAAATATGCTATTGAATCAATAGCACTATATTCAAGTGAATGTGAGACGGCTGATTGGACATTGGACATCATGCAGCATTGGACACAAAGAGTAAGGAAAGGTCAAGAAATATATAAGGTAAAATATATAAGTAAAGGTATAAGAAATATGACGACACAATTATGAAACTATTGAAACTTTTACAACTATTGAAACCGAACCACCGAAACCATCAGTTAGAGTTTGATTGAGGCTCCGGGATGACGCCATCATGAGTGACATGTTTTCGATTGTCGTGCGGCTAACCAGATTTTTTTTTTTAATTTTTTTTTTATTGAAACTGGTCTAAAAGACCAACCATCAATTTACATCTAATGTTTGTTATAATTTTAAGTTACTTATACAGTCGCCCACTGGTGTACTATATATTACTTTCTAGATTTCTCCACACACTGCACTACACTAATTCAAAAGTTTTAGTTCTCTTCAGCCTTCTCACTGTATTGGCGTTGTCAAGCAGTTGAATAGCTTCTACATTGATATGCTGGTGTAGTCTAGATTCGTGCTTAGCAGCAAACCTTTTAATTTCACTGGCGACATCAGGGATCCTAAGGTCTCGATGTAGATCACTATTTCTGATGTACCATGGAGCACTTACCATGTTCCGTAGCACTCTATTCTGGAAGGTTTGAATACATCTAATGTTCGTTTCTTTCGCACAACCCCACAGTTGAATTCCATAAAGCCAAATTGATTTCAGAATTTGGTTATATATCATAATTTTGTTGTGTATTGACAACTGAGAATTTCGTCCCAAGAGCCAGTACAGTTGTCTATATTTGAGACCAAGCTCTGTCCTTTTTTTTCTTATGTGCTCCTTCCATCGTAGCTTTGCATCCAGGGTCATCCCCAAATATTTGGCAGTGTTTGCATATGGTACTATAACACCATTTAAGGTAACTGGAAGACTGTTTTCTATTCTTTTGTTTGTAAAATTGATATGGACAGATTTCAGTTCATTAAGCTTAATTTTCCATCTCCTAGTCCACTGCTGTACCTGATCACTAGCATCTTGAAGCATGTTGGTAGCTTCACCTAAGGTCAAACCAATCGCCATTATAGCTGTGTCATCAGCGAAAGTAGCAACAGACACATTCTCTGGCTGCGGCAGATCACATGTAAACAACAAGTAGAGGATGGGCCCCAAAACACTCCCCTGGGGGACACCTGCCCTCACTTCTCTTAGCTCAGAATAGTCATCTTCCTGTTTGACTCTAAATAATCTTTCCGATATATATGATTTTAACACGTCAACATATTGTTTTGGTAGCATTTTATTAAGTTTATGTATTAAATCTTTATGGTGCGGCTAACCTGACGATGAAGCTGTTTAGATATATGGGTAAACTTTATTACTTTTTTAGATACAAGTTTATACGAATCTTTTATATTTTATAAGGCTTTAAAAATGTAGACCTCCTTTGTAATAACCTGATGTAAACTTATACGATAATATAAAAATATGAATATACGTATTTGTGTCTGTACAACTTTTGAATTGATGCGTTCCGGCACCTATAATTTTAGGAATCAACCACTGCTTACTACAAAACCGTACGTTCGCTTCACTAACGATTATTGTAATTCTTTGTAAATAGCCTGAATGGCTGAAACAGTAATTGTACTCTCCATTGAATTTTCACATTACATTATTCGTTATATGACGTTAGCTTGTTGTGAGCGCAACGTGATGTTCACTCAGCCGAGACGTGACGGTTCCAGCCAACAAACGACAAAGTTTACTTCCTCTTGTGCAACAGTAGTATTCATATTTTCCTGTTAGTAACTACTATACCGCTAGTAAACCAACTTCAAACAACTAACTTGACAAGTAACAGCTGACTACTGCGTCTGAACTAACTTAAATCCGCATTAAGAGCCCTCGGTTTGCACAAGGAACAGTGAACGAGATGCAATAACAAGTGAAAGATTAGAGAAAATATTTGGGTAATTAACTGATATTGAACGTTACACTAATACCAGTAGCAATATATTGCTACGCCAACTACGTAACGGTCTCGAATAGTCGGCAGGTGTAGTTACGTAATAGTTGTACACGTTTCTCGGCTAGGTGCAGTGTCTCTGTACCCACTCAAGTTCGTGCACTAAAGTAGCTTCCAGACTTGTTACACTACTTACAGAATGTTACACCAATACCAGTAGCAATATATTGCTACGCCAATTACGTAACGGTCTCGAATAGTCGGCAGGTGTAGTCACGTAATAGTTGTACACGTTACTCGGCTAGGTGCAGTGTCTCTGTACCCACTCAAGTTCGTGCACTAAAGTAGCTTCCAGACTTGTTACACTACTTACAGAACGTTACACCAATACCAGTAGCAATATATTGCTACGCCAATTACGTAACGGTCTCGAATAGTCGGCAGGTGTAGTCACGTAATAGTTGTACACGTTTCTCGGCTAGGTGCAGTGTCTCTGTACCCACTCAAGTTCGTGCACTAAAGTAGCTTCCAGACTTGTTACACTACTTACAGAATGTTACACTAATACCAGTAGCAACATATTGCTACGCCAACTACGTAACGGTCTCGAATAGTCGGCAGGTGTAGTCACGTAATAGTTGTACACGTTTCTCGGCTAGGTGAAGTGTCTCTGTACCCACTCAAGTTCGTGCACTAAAGTAGCTTCCAGACTTGTTACACTACTTACAGAACGTTACACTAATACCAGTAGCAATATATTGCTACGCCAATTACGTAACGGTCTCGAATAGTCGGCAGGTGTAGTCACGTAATAGTTGTACACGTTTCTCGGCTAGTGTCTCTGTACCCACTCAAGTTCGTGCACTAAAGTAGCTTCCAGACTTGTTACACTACTTACAGAATGTTACACCAATACCAGTGGCAATATATTGCTACGCCAATTACGTAACGGTCTCGAATAGTCGGCAGGTGTAGTCACGTAATAGTTGTACACGTTTCTCGGCTAGTGTCTCTGTACCCACTCAAGTTCGTGCACTAAAGTAGCTTCCAGACTTGTTACACTACTTACAGAATGTTACACTAATACCAGTAGCAATATATTGCTACGCCAACTACGTAACGGTCTCGAATAGTCGGCAGGTGTAGTTACGTAATAGTTGTACACGTTTCTCGGCTAGTGTCTCTGTACCCACTCAAGTTCGTGCACTAAAGTAGCTTCCAGACTTGTTACACTACTTACAGAATGTTACACCAATACCAGTAGCAATATATTGCTACGCCAATTACGTAACGGTCTCGAATAGTCGGCAGGTGTAGTCACGTAATAGTTGTACACGTTTCTCGGCTAGTGTCTCTGTACCCACTCAAGTTCGTGCACTAAAGTAGCTTCCAGACTTGTTACACTACTTACAGAATGTTACACCAATACCAGTAGCAATATATTGCTACGCCAATTACGTAACGGTCTCGAATAGTCGGCAGGTGTAGTCACGTAATAGTTGTACACGTTTCTCGGCTAGTGTCTCTGTACCCACTCAAGTTCGTGCACTAAAGTAGCTTCCAGACTTGTTACACTACTTACAGAATGTTACACTAATACCAGTAGCAATATATTGCTACGCCAACTACGTAACGGTCTCGAATAGTCGGCAGGTGTAGTTACGTAATAGTTGTACACGTTTCTCGGCTAGTGTCTCTGTACCCACTCAAGTTCGTGCACTAAAGTAGCTTCCAGACTTGTTACACTACTTACAGAATGTTACACCAATACCAGTAGCAATATATTGCTACGCCAATTACGTAACGGTCTCGAATAGTCGGCAGGTGTAGTCACGTAATAGTTGTACACGTTTCTCGGCTAGTGTCTCTGTACCCACTCAAGTTCGTGCACTAAAGTAGCTTCCAGACTTGTTACACTACTTACAGAATGTTACACCAATACCAGTAGCAATATATTGCTACGCCAACTACGTAACGGTCTCGAATAGTCGGCAGGTGTAGTCACGTAATAGTTGTACACGTTTCTCGGCTAGTGTCTCTGTACCCACTCAAGTTCGTGCACTAAAGTAGCTTCCAGACTTGTTACACTACTTACAGAATGTTACACCAATACCAGTAGCAATATATTGCTACGCCAATTACGTAACGGTCTCGAATAGTCGGCAGGTGTAGTCACGTAATAGTTGTACACGTTTCTCGGCTAGTGTCTCTGTACCCACTCAAGTTCGTGCACTAAAGTAGCTTCCAGACTTGTTACACTACTTACAGAACGTTACGCTAATACCAGTAGCAATATATTGCTACGCCAATTACGTAACGGTCTCGAATAGTCGGCAGGTGTAGTCACGTAATAGGTGTACACGTTTCTCGGCTAGTGTCTCTGTACCCACTCAAGTTCGTGCACTAAAGTAGCTTCCAGACTTGTTACACTACTTACAGAATGTTACACTAATACCAGTAGCAATATATTGCTACGCCAACTACGTAACGGTCTCGAATAGTCGGCAGGTGTAGTCACGTAATAGTTGTACACGTTTCTCGGCTAGGTGCAGTGTCTCTGTACCCACTCAAGTTCGTGCACTAAAGTAGCTTCCAGACTTGTTACACTACTTACAGAACGTTACACTAATACCAGTAGCAATATATTGCTACGCCAATTACGTAACGGTCTCGAATAGTCGGCAGGTGTAGTCACGTAATAGGTGTACACGTTTCTCGGCTAGTGTCTCTGTACCCACTCAAGTTCGTGCACTAAAGTAGCTTCCAGACTTGTTACACTACTTACAGAACGTTACACCAATACCAGTAGCAATATATTGCTACGCCAATTACGTAACGGTCTCGAATAGTCGGCAGGTGTAGTCACGTAATAGTTGTACACGTTTCTCGGCTAGTGTCTCTGTACCCACTCAAGTTCGTGCACTAAAGTAGCTTCCAGACTTGTTACACTACTTACAGAATGTTACACCAATACCAGTAGCAATATATTGCTACGCCAACTACGTAACGGTCTCGAACAGTCGGCAGGTGTAGTCACGTAATAGTTGTACACGTTTCTCGGCTAGTGTCTCTGTACCCACTCAAGTTCGTGCACTAAAGTAGCTTCCAGACTTGTTACACTACTTACAGAACGTTACACTAATACCAGTAGCAATATATTGCTACGCCAATTACGTAACGGTCTCGAACAGTCGGCAGGTGTAGTCACGTAATAGTTGTACACGTTTCTCGGCTAGTGTCTCTGTACCCACTCAAGTTCGTGCACTAAAGTAGCTTCCAGACTTGTTACACTACTTACAGAATGTTACACAAATACCAGTAGCAATATATTGCTACGCCAACTACGTAACGGTCTCGAATAGTCGGCAGGTGTAGTCACGTAATAGTTGTACACGTTTCTCGGCTAGGTGCAGTGTCTCTGTACCCACTCAAGTTCGTGCACTAAAGTAGCTTCCAGACTTGTTACACTACTTACAGAATGTTACACCAATACCAGTAGCAATATATTGCTACGCCAATTACGTAACGGTCTCGAATAGTCGGCAGGTGTAGTCACGTAATAGTTGTACACGTTTCTCGGCTAGTGTCTCTGTACCCACTCAAGTTCGTGCACTAAAGTAGCTTCCAGACGTGTTACACTACTTACAGAATGTTACACCAATACCAGTAGCAATATATTGCTACGCCAATTACGTAACGGTCTCGAATAGTCGGCAGGTGTAGTCACGTAATAGTTGTACACGTTTCTCGGCTAGGTGCAGTGTCTCTGTACCCACTCAAGTTCGTGCACTAAAGTAGCTTCCAGACTTGTTACACTACTTACAGAATGTTACGCCAATACCAGTAGCAATATATTGCTACGCCAATTACGTAACGGTCTCGAATAGTCGGCAGGTGTAGTCACGTAATAGTTGTACACGTTTCTCGGCTAGGTGCAGTGTCTCTGTACCCACTCAAGTTCGTGCACTAAAGTAGCTTCCAGACTTGTTACACTACTTACAGAACGTTACACCAATACCAGTAGCAATATATTGCTACGCCAATTACGTAACGGTCTCGAACAGTCGGCAGGTGTAGTCACGTAATAGTTGTACACGTTTCTCGGCTAGTGTCTTTGTACCCACTCAAGTTCGTGCACTAAAGTAGCTTCCAGACTTGTTACACTACTTACAGAATGTTACACTAATACCAGTAGCAATATATTGCTACGCCAATTACGTAACGGTCTCGAATAGTCGGCAGGTGTAGTCACGTAATAGTTGTACACGTTTCTCGGCTAGTGTCTCTGTACCCACTCAAGTTCGTGCACTAAAGTAGCTTCCAGACTTGTTACACTACTTGCAGAACGTTACACCAATACCAGTAGCAATATATTGCTACGCCAACTACGTAACGGTCTCGAATAGTCGGCAGGTGTAGTTACGTAATAGTTGTACACGTTTCTCGGCTAGTGTCTCTGTACCCACTCAAGTTCGTGCACTAAAGTAGCTTCCAGACTTGTTACACTACTTACAGAATGTTACACCAATACCAGTAGCAATATATTGCTACGCCAATTACGTAACGGTCTCGAACAGTCGGCAGGTGTAGTCACGTAATAGTTGTACACGTTTCTCGGCTAGTGTCTCTGTACCCACTCAAGTTCGTGCACTAAAGTAGCTTCCAGACTTGTTACACTACTTACAGAATGTTACACCAATACCAGTAGCAATATATTGCTACGCCAATTACGTAACGGTCTCGAATAGTCGCCAGGTGTAGTCACGTAATAGTTGTACACGTTTCTCGGCTAGGTGCAGTGTCTCTGTACCCACTCAAGTTCGTGCACTAAAGTAGCTTCCAGACTTGTTACACTACTTACAGAATGTTACGCCAATACCAGTAGCAATATATTGCTACGCCAATTACGTAACGGTTTCGAATAGTCGGCAGGTGTAGTCACGTAATAGTTGTACACGTTTCTCGGCTAGGTGCAGTGTCTCTGTACCCACTCAAGTTCGTGCACTAAAGTAGCTTCCAGACTTGTTACACTACTTACAGAACGTTACACCAATACCAGTAGCAATATATTGCTACGCCAATTACGTAACGGTCTCGAACAGTCGGCAGGTGTAGTCACGTAATAGTTGTACACGTTTCTCGGCTAGTGTCTTTGTACCCACTCAAGTTCGTGCACTAAAGTAGCTTCCAGACTTGTTACACTACTTACAGAATGTTACACTAATACCAGTAGCAATATATTGCTACGCCAATTACGTAACGGTCTCGAATAGTCGGCAGGTGTAGTCACGTAATAGTTGTACTCGTTTCTCGGCTAGTGTCTCTGTACCCACTCAAGTTCGTGCACTAAAGTAGCTTCCAGACTTGTTACACTACTTACAGAACGTTACACCAATACCAGTAGCAATATATTGCTACGCCAACTACGTAACGGTCTCGAATAGTCGGCAGGTGTAGTTACGTAATAGTTGTACACGTTTCTCGGCTAGTGTCTCTGTACCCACTCAAGTTCGTGCACTAAAGTAGCTTCCAGACTTGTTACACTACTTACAGAATGTTACACCAATACCAGTAGCAATATATTGCTACGCCAATTACGTAACGGTCTCGAACAGTCGGCAGGTGTAGTCACGTAATAGTTGTACACGTTTCTCGGCTAGTGTCTCTGTACCCACTCAAGTTCGTGCACTAAAGTAGCTTCCAGACTTGTTACACTACTTACAGAATGTTACACCAATACCAGTAGCAATATATTGCTACGCCAATTACGTAACGGTCTCGAATAGTCGCCAGGTGTAGTCACGTAATAGTTGTACACGTTTCTCGGCTAGGTGCAGTGTCTCTGTACCCACTCAAGTTCGTGCACTAAAGTAGCTTCCAGACTTGTTACACTACTTACAGAATGTTACGACAATACCAGTAGCAATATATTGCTACGCCAATTACGTAACGGTTTCGAATAGTCGGCAGGTGTAGTCACGTAATAGTTGTACACGTTTCTCGGCTAGGTGCAGTGTCTCTGTACCCACTCAAGTTCGTGCACTAAAGTAGCTTCCAGACTTGTTACACTACTTACAGAACGTTACACCAATACCAGTAGCAATATATTGCTACGCCAATTACGTAACGGTCTCGAACAGTCGGCAGGTGTAGTCACGTAATAGTTGTACACGTTTCTCGGCTAGTGTCTTTGTACCCACTCAAGTTCGTGCACTAAAGTAGCTTCCAGACTTGTTACACTACTTACAGAATGTTACACCAATACCAGTAGCAATATATTGCTACGCCAATTACGTAACGGTCTCGAACAGTCGGCAGGTGTAGTCACGTAATAGTTGTACACGTTTCTCGGCTAGTGTCTCTGTACCCACTCAAGTTCGTGCACTAAAGTAGCTTCCAGACTTGTTACACTACTTACAGAATGTTACACCAATACCAGTAGCAATATATTGCTACGCCAATTACGTAACGGTCTCGAATACTCGCCAGGTGTAGTCACGTAATAGTTGTACACGTTTCTCGGCTAGGTGCAGTGTCTCTGTACCCACTCAAGTTCGTGCACTAAAGTAGCTTCCAGACTTGTTACACTACTTACAGAACGTTACACCAATACCAGTAGCAATATATTGCTACGCCAACTACGTAACGGTCTCGAATAGTCGGCAGGTGTAGTCACGTAATAGTTGTACACGTTTCTCGGCTAGTGTCTCTGTACCCACTCAAGTTCGTGCACTAAAGTAGCTTCCAGACTTGTTACACTACTTACAGAATGTTACACCAATACCAGTAGCAATATATTGCTACGCCAACTACGTAACGGTCTCGAATAGTCGGCAGGTGTAGTCACGTAATAGTTGTACACGTTTCTCGGCTAGTGTCTCTGTACCCACTCAAGTTCGTGCACTAAAGTAGCTTCCAGACTTGTTACACTACTTACAGAATGTTACACCAATACCAGTAGCAATATATTGCTACGCCAATTACGTAACGGTCTCGAATAGTCGGCAGGTGTAGTCACGTAATAGTTGTACACGTTTCTCGGCTAGTGTCTCTGTACCCACTCAAGTTCGTGCACTAAAGTAGCTTCCAGACTTGTTACACTACTTACAGAACGTTACGCTAATACCAGTAGCAATATATTGCTACGCCAATTACGTAACGGTCTCGAATAGTCGGCAGGTGTAGTCACGTAATAGGTGTACACGTTTCTCGGCTAGTGTCTCTGTACCCACTCAAGTTCGTGCACTAAAGTAGCTTCCAGACTTGTTACACTACTTACAGAATGTTACACTAATACCAGTAGCAATATATTGCTACGCCAACTACGTAACGGTCTCGAATAGTCGGCAGGTGTAGTCACGTAATAGTTGTACACGTTTCTCGGCTAGGTGCAGTGTCTCTGTACCCACTCAAGTTCGTGCACTAAAGTAGCTTCCAGACTTGTTACACTACTTACAGAATGTTACACCAATACCAGTAGCAATATATTGCTACGCCAATTACGTAACGGTCTCGAATAGTCGGCAGGTGTAGTCACGTAATAGTTGTACACGTTTCTCGGCTAGTGTCTCTGTACCCACTCAACTTCGTGCACTAAAGTAGCTTCCAGACGTGTTACACTACTTACAGAATGTTACACCAATACCAGTAGCAATATATTGCTACGCCAATTACGTAACGGTCTCGAATAGTCGCCAGGTGTAGTCACGTAATAGTTGTACACGTTTCTCGGCTAGGTGCAGTGTCTCTGTACCCACTCAAGTTCGTGCACTAAAGTAGCTTCCAGACTTGTTACACTACTTACAGAATGTTACGCCAATACCAGTAGCAATATATTGCTACGCCAATTACGTAACGGTTTCGAATAGTCGGCAGGTGTAGTCACGTAATAGTTGTACACGTTTCTCGGCTAGGTGCAGTGTCTCTGTACCCACTCAAGTTCGTGCACTAAAGTAGCTTCCAGACTTGTTACACTACTTACAGAACGTTACACCAATACCAGTAGCAATATATTGCTACGCCAATTACGTAACGGTCTCGAACAGTCGGCAGGTGTAGTCACGTAATAGTTGTACACGTTTCTCGGCTAGTGTCTCTGTACCCACTCAAGTTCGTGCACTAAAGTAGCTTCCAGACTTGTTACACTACTTACAGAATGTTACACTAATACCAGTAGCAATATATTGCTACGCCAATTACGTAACGGTCTCGAATAGTCGGCAGGTGTAGTCACGTAATAGTTGTACTCGTTTCTCGGCTAGTGTCTCTGTACCCACTCAAGTTCGTGCACTAAAGTAGCTTCCAGACTTGTTACACTACTTACAGAACGTTACACCAATACCAGTAGCAATATATTGCTACGCCAACTACGTAACGGTCTCGAATAGTCGGCAGGTGTAGTTACGTAATAGTTGTACACGTTTCTCGGCTATTGTCTCTGTACCCACTCAAGTTCGTGCACTAAAGTAGCTTCCAGACTTGTTACACTACTTACAGAATGTTACACCAATACCAGTAGCAATATATTGCTACGCCAATTACGTAACGGTCTCGAACAGTCGGCAGGTGTAGTCACGTAATAGTTGTACACGTTTCTCGGCTAGTGTCTCTGTACCCACTCAAGTTCGTGCACTAAAGTAGCTTCCAGACTTGTTACACTACTTACAGAATGTTACACCAATACCAGTAGCAATATATTGCTACGCCAATTACGTAACGGTCTCGAATAGTCGCCAGGTGTAGTCACGTAATAGTTGTACACGTTTCTCGGCTAGGTGCAGTGTCTCTGTACCCACTCAAGTTCGTGCACTAAAGTAGCTTCCAGACTTGTTACACTACTTACAGAATGTTACGCCAATACCAGTAGCAATATATTGCTACGCCAATTACGTAACGGTTTCGAATAGTCGGCAGGTGTAGTCACGTAATAGTTGTACACGTTTCTCGGCTAGGTGCAGTGTCTCTGTACCCACTCAAGTTCGTGCACTAAAGTAGCTTCCAGACTTGTTACACTACTTACAGAACGTTACACCAATACCAGTAGCAATATATTGCTACGCCAATTACGTAACGGTCTCGAACAGTCGGCAGGTGTAGTCACGTAATAGTTGTACACGTTTCTCGGCTAGTGTCTTTGTACCCACTCAAGTTCGTGCACTAAAGTAGCTTCCAGACTTGTTACACTACTTACAGAATGTTACACTAATACCAGTAGCAATATATTGCTACGCCAATTACGTAACGGTCTCGAATAGTCGGCAGGTGTAGTCACGTAATAGTTGTACTCGTTTCTCGGCTAGTGTCTCTGTACCCACTCAAGTTCGTGCACTAAAGTAGCTTCCAGACTTGTTACACTACTTACAGAACGTTACACCAATACCAGTAGCAATATATTGCTACGCCAACTACGTAACGGTCTCGAATAGTCGGCAGGTGTAGTTACGTAATAGTTGTACACGTTTCTCGGCTAGTGTCTCTGTACCCACTCAAGTTCGTGCACTAAAGTAGCTTCCAGACTTGTTACACTACTTACAGAATGTTACACCAATACCAGTAGCAATATATTGCTACGCCAATTACGTAACGGTCTCGAACAGTCGGCAGGTGTAGTCACGTAATAGTTGTACACGTTTCTCGGCTAGTGTCTCTGTACCCACTCAAGTTCGTGCACTAAAGTAGCTTCCAGACTTGTTACACTACTTACAGAATGTTACACCAATACCAGTAGCAATATATTGCTACGCCAATTACGTAACGGTCTCGAATAGTCGCCAGGTGTAGTCACGTAATAGTTGTACACGTTTCTCGGCTAGGTGCAGTGTCTCTGTACCCACTCAAGTTCGTGCACTAAAGTAGCTTCCAGACTTGTTACACTACTTACAGAACGTTACACCAATACCAGTAGCAATATATTGCTACGCCAATTACGCAACGGTCTCGAATAGTCGGCAGGTGTAGTCACGTAATAGTTGTACACGTTTCTCGGCTAGTGTCTCTGTACCCACTCAAGTTCGTGCACTAAAGTAGCTTCCAGACTTGTTACACTACTTACAGAATGTTACACCAATACCAGTAGCAATATGTTGCTACGCCAACTACGTAACGGTCTCGAATAGTCGGCAGGTGTAGTCACGTAATAGTTGTACACGTTTCTCGGCTAGTGTCTCTGTACCCACTCAAGTTCGTGCACTAAAGTAGCTTCCAGACTTGTTACACTACTTACAGAATGTTACACCAATACCAGTAGCAATATATTGCTACGCCAATTACGTAACGGTCTCGAATAGTCGGCAGGTGTAGTCACGTAATAGTTGTACACGTTTCTCGGCTAGTGTCTCTGTACCCACTCAAGTTCGTGCACTAAAGTAGCTTCCAGACTTGTTACACTACTTACAGAACGTTACGCTAATACCAGTAGCAATATATTGCTACGCCAATTACGTAACGGTCTCGAATAGTCGGCAGGTGTAGTCACGTAATAGGTGTACACGTTTCTCGGCTAGTGTCTCTGTACCCACTCAAGTTCGTGCACTAAAGTAGCTTCCAGACTGTTTGAGAGTATTCTTAACTGTTTGAGAGTAGCCAAATCATCCCGACACGCCGCCGGAAGAATGGAACATTATTCTGAACTTCTGCGAGACCTGTATAAACAACAGCGACCGACTTACAAGTTTGTAAAGTGCGGATTTGTAGAGTGATTGTTGTGGATTAGTGGAAAGCAATTATTTTGAAGAACTCTAGTAGTTGACGTTATTATCGTGTGTGGAAAGGGGTAGTTTACATGCAACGTTTTATGTTTTAACAAGGGTAATTTTTTCTATGACGAACGATAACTGCCGTACATTCAAACGTAATCAAATACGTTTTTGCATACATCCCTAAATTGTAGAGAACGCAAGGTTTGTTGATTTTGGTGAAGATCGGTTTAGAGAAAGGGGTATTTACCTGCAACATTTTATGTTGCAACAAGAGAAATTTTTTCATGACGAACGATAACTGCCGTAAATTCAAACAGAATTAAATAATTTTTTACATATGTGCCTGAGTTGTAGAAGACTCAAGGTCTATTGATTTTGGTGAAGATCGGTTACGGAGAAAGGGCAGTTTACCTGAAACATTTTTTGTTGTAACAAGAGTAAAGTACTTAATTTTGATAAATAAAGTATCCTGATAAGAAGATCTTAATAATCCACTGTAGAAACGTAGATGAAATATCTATAAATGAAGAGGCTAGTTGAACGGGGTGGGGGTAATTTTCTATAAATGAAAATTATAGTTGAAGGAGGATGGGATAATTTTTATATGTGTACTACGTTATCGGCAACAAAGTAGTAGTTTGTTGTTAAAATTCCTTCCCGGGCTGTTTGGCCGTAGTCCAATGTTTTCTGCTAAACCAGACGTTTCGGCAGTACCGTCGACTGCCATCACCAGTGAAAATCGAGTGCGATAACGTGTGGTGGTAGGCTGAAGCAGTAAGTAGAAAGAAGTAGTTTCTATGGAAACATTTCATTTCGTAAATGATTTTAAATATAAATCTTAGAACATGGAAGTCATGTATGGTTCTCCATACCGATATTTATAAATTAAAATTATATAGTTCATTAACCGAATCTTATTATAAAACAAGACATTTAAAAAGTAGATAATAATTTGGCTGGACTGCATGATGATACTGATAAAATCGGCATAGTTATGTTATTTGTGATTGGTTCGGGAGTTTTCAGAAACTACGTTATAAAAGCTTATATAATGTTTTAGCTAAAATGTAATAATAATTAAATTTGATTCATTTAATTACACGGGAAGTGAGAACGTTAAGTTTTATTACGAGAGCATAAAGCGGAATTATATAACGGCTAAACTTGCGTATTCTGAGTGAAATAAAAACAGCTACACTCGAATATTACCGCTCACTGAACAGACAAAGTTTGTTACACCAGAGTGAGCTATAAACTTCGGTTCCATGCGTTTTGAATGAAGACCATTCTGTATTGGCTTTTATTTAAATCGTTGTCACTGACCAAGCAGGCGTCACTGTAATGTATTATGTCGTATGGAACGTCTCCCAGTTGAATCCACAGTAAAGGTGGCCCGATATACCTGTAACAGGTATTTTAAGACAATTATTTTTGTGAAACTTATATAAAAGTGACTGAAAAGTTGAAATACCTGTTCCGATTTAACGATAACTGAAAAGTCGTAATACCCGTTCCGACTCGCGGGCTCGCGGTTCCGAGTTCCCTACGCAACTAACGAATAAACGAGTAGGCCTACTACGAGTACAAAGTGACAGTTATTGGTGCTGAATACTTCATTCTGCGCATGTGCCGATTGCCATACAAGTACGAAACGAAGCAAAACAGTGAGGTTCAGAATGTCTCTATGCCAAGAGACGAAGCTGTTATTAATAAATGAAAAACATTCAGACTGATGTTACGTTTATTCTCGTGTGTCATGCAGATATATAATACGGATTATAATAACAAGTTATATATTATACTAGTCACCAACTTGGTAAATTCTAAAAAAACGAATTATATTGTGTTATAACATACAGAGTGGCTGATAGTTTATAGGCCATATAGTACTTTTTGTTAATTTAATTATAATTTATTTCTTATAACAAATTATATAATTATATTATACATACTTATCGTTCAATTATATTATACGATTTCGTTCGTATCCGTATTTTCAAATGCTAGCTTAGCACTCTGCTAATCCAAAGTATAACTAAAGTAATTAGACTTGAAACGGGTGTTTGGTTGCGCTGTGTTAAAAGGTGTTGTTGACATCTTTATACAGGTCAACAGAACGGCATAATTAAAAGGGCCTAAATCGTGAGAACGTGGCAAAATATCAAACTCCAAGTTAGGGAGTGTTTTCCCTTGTATTAAAGGTTACCTGTGTAAAATTTGGTGGCAATCGGTGTAACGGTGTGGATTTGTATTCAGTACAAAGAAATCTTCAAACTTTGAATTTTATATATATAGATAACTGAAGACATTACATTCTCTACCTCCGCTAAAATTCAGTAATTGTAGGATGGGATATGGGAAGAATTTGGACTGCATAAAAATTTTACATTTGCTCTCATGACCACCTGAGACTAGATGGGGTAGACACTTGAGGGTAATATTCTGGCCGCTAATCGTTTTGCTGTAGTTTTTAAGGTTGAGGAGCGGAGAAGGAAGACGTCTATTGCTCAGAATTGCTAAATTTTATGCCATGTTGCTAGTAGTGGTGCGACCTACTACTGGAATCAACTTACTTACTCGTATCATATTAAATAAATATGTACTTTGAAATATTTAATTAAAATACGGACACTTTAGAAACTAGTTTACTTTCAAATCACTTGTGTCTGTTTAGAAAATATTTGTTGCTAATGTCCGTTTTTCAGATTTGTACGATAATTATACGTTACTTTTAGTTATTAAGGTTGTTAAGAACAGTGGTGTCTGTTGACAACAGTGAAACGCATAACGAGGCGAGACATAGGTGGACGGAATGAAAAGCAACATCAGGTTTACAGCAGGATGGGATGGTACCAAACACGAACAGTGTCATGTAGGCAGACGCGGGCTGTCATGTAACTGTGGCCAGTCCGGGTAGAATTTATAACTGGCTCTGACGTGTCAACAAACAGTTGTTACTACCAGACACTATCTCATCGGCTAAATGAATGCTGAGTAAATAATATTACTAAATATTTCAATCGGATACTAGACCTAATCTCGTAATAATCTCAAGGCATGACTTGTTATTTTAGTACAAGACATGTCTACAGTACGCGAATAATACTAATGTATTGCAACTGGTAGAATTTGCATATGAAATCGTAAGTTAACTCTAACCGTATGATAACGTGGTGCAATAACAATTTGTCTAAGTAAAGGCTGCAGGTTCGGACATTGTATAATAGACAATAACATACATGTTCAATTTGTTAGATTAAGTTAATTTTTGACAGTAAACAAAAATAATTAATGTTGCAAAGTAGTGCGAAAGTATGCGTAGGCATATGGCGAGTGCGCGTGTGCGGGTATGTACAACTACGTTACGGAATAATTATGAAAAACATATTAAATTAAATAACTTTCGTGAAAATAAAACTTCTGACATGAGACTTACACCAGAATACGCATAAATAAAAGACATATCGAGTGGTAATATTTGTTGATAAATTAAAGAACTAAATATATGAGTTTTATGATACTCTTTATAAATTTTATAAGTTTTATAAATATATGAGTTTTATAAATTTATTTTTATAATAAAAGTTTTTTGACCATGAAGAAAAGTAAAAAAATTAAATTCGTTTTTTGCAAGCTTAACTTTGTCCGTAGGCAGTAATTTACAGGAAGAACGTTATCTGAACTTAAGACGTAAGGGTGAGGAAATACTTCAGCCAAAATTGGCTAAATGTTAGTTGATTTGTTCTTCATGTTGTATAATTCAGTCTCTCTCTGAACTCGATACGGTTGGTAGTATCGCTGCCAGTTGAGACGATTGGTCTACAAAAGCGCATGAGCACAGGTCAGAAAGTTTGCGAGTTGATTGAATGTGGAGTGCTAATCCGGTATAGTACTCGATAGTCAGCATAGTCATTAAAAATGATACTAGTCACTTAAAATGACTACTAGTCCTTTTTATTACTAGTCAACAATAAAGAAAAATCAAACACACTAGAGAAAAATGGAATTACGAATTTATGAAATACACTGTGCAGAATGCGATGCTATTTATATCGGACAACGTGGCCGTGCTCTGAAACATCGCATTTCTGAACATAAGAAGGCGATTTTAACCAATACAGCCAATACAGGTTTTGCAGATCATTGCTTACAACACAATCACTTCATAAATACAAAAAACATAATACTACACCAGACCATACAAAAAGATAAAAAAATGGATTTGTTACAAATTCTAAAAATTAAAAAAGCAATAAAAAATAACAAAAATTTAACAAATGAACAAACTGAATTCTGTGTATCACCTTATTAAAAGCTGTTATTTAGTTTAGTTAATTTTATATTTTGCATTCAGATTATGTTTAGTTTTTAATACACTGAATAAATTACAACTAAAAATTAATTTACTACAAACTGTAGAAGTACACAACCCGAGAACGACCCTGAACCCCGGGCAACAGTGGGAGATCGCAGAGTATCCAGAAGGAACAACCACAGCTGTATTCCTGGAATCATCGACATCTCATCATCCATCTTAAAGGGAAGTGAAATTATTTGTTATAAACCTTATTAAAAAAAAAACTTACAAACTTAAAGACAAAAGAACTCGTACGTAGTGTGGCAGAAAAGTAATGAGACTGGGAACACTGCAAGCGATCTGGCAACGCTGCGCTGTTGTCCTTGACAGAGCACGTGTATCAGCCCCCTCCCATCTCTCAGTGCGAGTTTCAACTCCTTCCGTTAACTACGTGATTGTTGTCACTGCTATTAGTGAAGTTGTGTTTTGGTTGTGCGTCACGCAAAATGGAACAGCGTAATTTGGAGCAACGTTGTGCCATTAAATTTTGTGTTAAGCTTGGAGAATCGGCAAGTGTGACGTTTGAAAAGTTAAAACAAGCGTATGGGGAACATTATTTATCCCGAGCTCAAGTTTTTCGCTGGCATAAATCATTTTTGGAAGGCAAAGAACACGTTGAAGATGAATACCGCTCAGGGAGGCCTTCAACTTCTAAAACCGACGAAAACATCGAACGTGTGAACACTCTTGTGAGATCAGACCGTCGATTAACATTAAGAATGTTGAGTGAAGAATTAAATTTGAACAGATTTACCGTTCATCAAATTTTGACTGAACATTTGCACATGCGAAAGGTTTGTGCCAAAATGGTGCCGAAAAACCTCACAATTGAGCAGAAGGACAATCGAAAAAACAAGTGTCTTGATCTTCTTGACAGAATCGCCAAGGAGCAAGATTTCTTTAGTCGTGTAATCACAGGTGATGAATCATGGATTTTTCAATATGATACTGAGACCAAGAGGCAAAGTGAGGAGTGGCACACTGCGAGTTCTCCTCGACCAAAGAAAGCTCGAATGAGCAAATCGAAGATCAAATCAATGCTGATTTGTTTTTTTGACAGAAGGGGAATCGTCCACAAAGATTTGTTCCTCCAGGACAAACTGTCAACCAAGTTTTTTATAAAGACGTCCTTGAAAGGCTCAGAAAAAGGGTCATTCGCGTGAGACCGGACATTGCAGACAAATGGATGCTCCATCATGACAACGCCCCATGTCACACTGCCCTCTCCGTCACAGAATTTTTTACCTCAAAAGGCATTCCTGTGGTTCCCCAGCCCCCCTATTCACCTGACCTCAGTCCCTGTGACTTTTTCCTATTTCCTAAACTGAAAAATGTCCTCAAAGGACGGCGTTTACGGACTTTAGAAAACATCCAAAAGAGTGTAACGGACATGCTACAGACCATACCGGTTGAAGACTTCCAGCGCTGCTACCAACAGTGGGAACAACGTCTCCATCGGTGTGTAGCTGCCCAAGGGAACTACTTTGAAGGGGATAAGATTGATGTTTGAAAAAAATAAAAACTTTGGTAAATAAAAAATCAGTCTCATTACTTTTCTGCCACACCTCGTATAAATAAAATATTTATGTATTAGAGTATAAGGGAAAAATATTTTAAAATTGTAAAAGAAAAGGAGGTTAAGGGAGACAGTTTAATACCTTTTATTTTGTGTCAGAAAGAGTATTAAATTATTGTGCAATTTGAAAAAAAATCATTAATAAATCCGAAGCATTCCAATATACGATATAACCGACTACTTATTCTATGCGGCCACTATACATCGCATAGAATATATCGGATCCATAATAGGGCATCTATGAAGAAGGATTGTCAATTTAACAGTAGGATGGAGCAGTAGCGTGTTTAGAATTTGGCCTTGGGGAGGATCCGGCGAGTCGGCTTCACACAAAAGAGAAAACAAGTGAAGACTAATCATCATTACTATCTTTAAAGTGGTTGAAGAACGTATGATAACATCCTGAAATAAATCCCATTAAGTTAAACGGTAATAAAAACAATAAAACTACGTGATATTGAAACATTGTTTAGAGGATGCTTGTTGACTGAATTCATTTTCCTATATTTCATACTTCAAACGTATACGCTAATGCTGTGCAATAAACCTGTTTGTATATTTAAAAAAGAGTTACTACTATAAATATTATCGCACAAGCTGAAAAAAAAAATTAAATAGCCTAAAAATTAAGAGATCAAAAACATTCGTCAACTTTTTTCGACCCTCTGGGGAGTGGGTCCGGTCCCCCCCCCCGTAAATACGCCCCTCGGATGTATTATGGTTACTTATCAAAGGTGTGATGCCTTGACTTCTTGTCTATTCTAAAAATCGCGCCCACAACTGGACGCTGTCATGCATCACTAGACCAAGTGCCATTTCATTAAAAAATGATACAATGGCGCGTTCTTCGAGGCAAACACTAGAACCAGAGTATTTTAATAACTTAACGACGACAACTTGTGTCTGCTTCCAAGTACTACGTGTCTACGCCACGTTGTTCGTATGTTCAGGGTGCTTGCCGCCCGTGTGCAGTTTTACCTTTGCCGCCTTCCTGACAGGCCCGGCTCCAGGCAGGGGCGAACCGTGCCACCGTCCAGGGCGGCAAATTTTAAAGAGCAGCAGATTCCGGGATGTTAAGTTTTGAAATTGAGGGGAAAAATAAAATTATTCACTTAATTTGATCACAATATGTAAGATCAGTAAGAATTACTTTATGTATAAAGTCAGCGGAGTTTAACGAAGAGTCGAAAACTCGTGAACGAGAGAACGTAAACCTGATAATGAGTGCAAACAATCCTAGTCGTCATTTGAAGGCAATCGCCGTATCCACTACAGTTATAGTTCTAGTTATTTGATAAACACGACAATCCAAACATTCATTCCTAGTCGTCATTTGAAGACAATCGCCGTATCTTTAGAGTAGGTCTAGTGTGCGTGAATGTGTTCAGAGTTAAAATAGGGAGGGGCGGCACTCATAAATACTGGACAGTGCGGCAGAAGCGCTGGGGCCGGCACTGCTTCCTGAATATACTTTTCATATCCCTACTTTGCCACACTATTTAATATTATTATTTTAATTAAAAATAGATACAAACATAAATAGTAAAATTGACAAAAAATAAATATATCTTCCAAAAACTTATTTAGCTGAGTATTAACATGACATAAGTGGAAGTTGTGCTCGTAGAAGTGTTGAATACATTTCCAAAAATACAATAGTTGATTTGCGCGATCGTCTTTTCAGAGTTTCTGTCACACTACTGTTTATTAAAAGAGCGCTTTTCGCGCTTTGGTTTCAGAAAATGCTCAAATTGATTGCTTCGCACATTTCGTGTTCTATGGATAATTTCATTATTTGAAATTGCCTCAGCTGTCATGTCCCTTGTTGGAGGACTGCCTTTTCCTTGCTTACTTTCTTCAAATTCATATTGTTTTGAAGTTGAAGCACCAACCTTTCTTTACACCTTTATTCTCATCAGTTTTTGGACGCTCAGTTTCACTTTCACTAGTATCAGCTGAAACTTTTTCTAACGCACCACTAAACTTCTGTTGTTTTCAATGTTCGCCTTTCTTTTTTGTTTACATTGAAAGCCCGACAACCGTTTTGTTTTTCTTTCAGACATTTTGATGATATTACGAATATAAACCGTATACAAATACGACACGTCTCAGACTTACACCGCCGGACCGTACATTTGAAACGCCTTAATCATAAACATAACTAACAAATTTCTATCACTGCTTACAAACTGCTGTTGTTTTGAATACAAGTTGACAGCCCTAAAGGCGCCCCTTCGTCAAAACAAAACATAAATAATTTCTTATCTTATCGGTTAGGTACTTTATAGTTTGCCAACGTCGATATGCACGCCCCTGTCTACAAAAAACCACAAAAAGACCGCAGCTATAACTCAGATATAAATGTCGCGAACAACACCTATACGCTTTCTTGGCAGTCAAAACAATAGCTGATGCCAGTACATTGCGCCAATGCTAACAAAACAATTATCAAGAAGAACTCAGTAAACTCAATAAACGTTAATGTCATGTACCTAGACCTAGTCGGTATTAATTGTTTTAATTTATTTTGCAATATCTGCTGTTGAATTTGGCAGTCTACGGCCGCTTGTGTGCGGTGCACATTTCGCACATATGCTAGCAGCGGGCCCGTATATGTTGAATTAGGAATAACTTGTTTCTGTATTAACACATTACTGATTTTACGTCTAATTATTGTAATACACGTGTGGTTATTTTTTATGGAAGAGACAGAGGAACATTGTTGATTTTAATACTAATTCAGTCGTTCCAAGAGCACATTTCACTCGATTCTCGTAACAATATCAGGGATAAGAGTGTTAGTTTGTCATAGTTATCTTCAGTTTCTCTCTCTCTCTCTCTCTCTCTCTCTCTCTCTCTCTCTCTCCCTCCCTCTCTCTCTCTCTCTCTATCTCTCTCTATCGCTCTCTCTCTCTCACACACACACACACACACACACACACATCCGTATGCAATAATAGGGAATCGCTTGGAAAACGTTAATAACAAATAATTAATGGCCGATTGCGCAGGGTTAATGTGATAGTAACGTTAGCTTACGAGATATTGCTTGAAACTTTGAATCAGATTTGTTCTGTCTCCGAGGAAATTTATTATCAAAGTAACTATCTTAATTGTGTCGTTCTACCATATGCCTCTCCCTTCTCTCTTACTGTCTCTCACCGCCTTCCCTGTTCCGTACTTCTAGTGGCTTACACTGTCAACTTTAGCCTAATAATTTGTTACCTTGTAGACAAAAACAAACTGTAAAAATTGTCAACAATTTTAATGACTTACAAGTGACATTACAAGATAAAGAATTCGTCTGTAGCAGCCGCTCCTTGATCATACCTTTTTTTTTTCAATTCTCGGAATTCTTTAATTTTTCTATTTGCGTCAGTTAGTTTTATAAAAATAAGGCGGCTGGCATACCGTATACACTAATAGGCAAAGGCACTTATTAATTTTTTTTAATATTCATACACAGTGGCGGAATTCTAAAATTATAGGTGCCGGAACGCATCAATTTAAAAGTTGTACAGACACAAATATACATGAATTTTATATTGGCGTATAAATTAATATCAGGTTGTTACAAAGGAGGTCTACATTTTTAAAGCCTTATAAAATATGTAACATACGTATAAACTTGTATCTAAAAAGATAATAAAGTTTACTGATATTTCTAGAGAGCTTCATCGAAAACATGTCACCCATGACGCCATCATCACGGAGCATCAATCAAACTCAGTCAATAAGTGATGATTTCGGTGGTTCGGACATTTTAAAATAGTTTCATCATTGTGTCGTCATATTGTTTGTTTCTTGACCTTTCATTACTCTTTGTGTCCAATGCTGTATGGTGGCCAGAAGAGGAGGTTCATTAAGTTTCACAAATAAGAGGGTGGATAGAGTCTTTGTCTTTAGAGGTGCTCTTAAAGATGTAATGATTAGATTAATTTGCGAAAAACCCTTCTCACATTTACTTAAAGATATTGCTATTGATTCAGTAGCATATTTCAAGGTAGAAAGACTCTCCGGAAAATTTCTGGAATGAATAGACAAACGTCTGTCGTCGCTTCGTGTCGACACCGCTAACTGCGAATGTCATCTTCGAGCGAGCCTTGATGAAATCTTTTAAAATACGTTCTACTTACAAGAGAACTTCAGGTAGAACGTATTAAAAAAAAATTAACGATAGTAGTTAAGATAAAGTGCTGGTGTTTGATTTTGACAGATGTTTAGTTTTGTAGTGGGGCAGATGAGGGGCACAATTTAAAAAGCAGTAGTAAATATTTGTAATACTTAGGTTTTTCTTTTCATATTTTTTCCGGTAATTTATTTTTGGATCCAAGAGGTTACGAGACGCCGTTCCCCCTGAAATCAAGCCTCGTTCGTACATAGATACATTCATATTATGAATTCCATTTGGTAATTTCTTTTTGGTATTTACTTAATTGGTTTTTTATTATCAATGCTCTATTTTATTACCAAATGAAAAGTTAAGAAAGTTCACACTTACCTTTAAACGAAATAAAAAAGCTAAAACTCGAGATTACTATATACAGATATTAGATCGTACCTCAATCTGTTGCTGAGGCAATCGCCCGGGGAGCTGTAAGTCACATGGAAAGGGTCTTGTCGTCTCGCGTAGTCCTTTCATCTCCCATGAGATTAATTTGCCGCTGGATGTTGTACAGTATATATTTATGTGAGGTCGTTTCAGAGCTACGACGAACAAATCGGCGTTTTTAGTTGTTGTTCTCTTATCTGTGATTGTCTGTTTGTGTAATAAAACGGTCAGGCCCACAGCGATGGCGGGGGCGGGGGCACCAAAATAGGCGACGCACGCCCTACAATACATTTCGCCCGATCTAACGCAATTTTTTGTTAATTCTTTGGCCATGTCTATTTACGATTTCATTCTTCATCACATTTGCAAACAATACAATAAAAAAATCTCCAGCATAAAAACAAATGTAATGGCATTTTAAAGTAAGGAGCCAATATGTACAAAAATAATGATTTGTGATCGAATTCTATAACAGGTGAGCCACTTTAATTATTTGGGAAACAATATTGGCTATGATAGGTATTATGATATTGACGTTAAGTTAGATAAGTTCCAGACGATCTATGGAACAACCCCGCGTATTTTTAGAAACAAAGTGCGTCGAGATACGAAATTAAAGTTTTACAAAGTTATGGCAGTTCCTGTACAGTCCTATTGGTATGAATTATGGACAAGAACCAAGAAACAAAGGTCTACAGTAAAAAAAACAAGCCTTGGAATTGGGATTCTTAAGAGGAGTTAAAAGTGTACTAAACTTGTGACCGTATAAAGAATGAGGCCACAAGAGAAGGGTTACAAGTTTTTAATTTGAATGAAAGATTACAAACAATGGTGAAAACAACACTTAGAAAGAATGTCAGATTCCAGATTGGCCAAACAAGTCTTGAAATACAAACCTATAGGACACAGGTGTGTGGATAGACCCAGGAAGAGATGGCTGGAGGATATTTGAAGGCGGAACAGGCAGCACCTTGCCTATGCCGTGTTGTAAAAATGATGATTCCACTTTTTCTTTAATCTCTGTTACTTACTTTAGAAAATTATGAAAAATTATGAACTAAAAATCTTATTGATTTAAGCGGTGAAATAAACAAAGTTTCCACGCTGCTTGAAGTTGTGTATTGTGTGTTGCTCAGATCACACAGCCCATCTTGCGCTAGTTGAGCCGTCATTTTCAAATGTGTACGTTCGTTTGTGTAGTAAAGAATTGGAACAGTGCTAATTTTGTTACAATGTATGCATTTTTGTGATTGGTGTGATGACTGAATGTGATATCGCGCAATTGCAAAGTTGAAGTGACTTTTATCTACGTGTGCTTGTCTGTGTGTTTATTATTGATATTGTACCAGTATTTCAAGAATACACACTTTTTACTTTTGCAGAGCACTTTCGAGGACAAACAGTGCCCCCCTTAATCAGTGTTTGGCAAACCCTGCTCTTCTTGCTTCTCGGGTTCACGGGTTCTCGGGTTCTCGTGTTGCTTTTCGGGGTCGGGTTCTCGGGTCTATTGTGTGTGTGTGTGTGTGTGTATGTGTGTGTGTGTTTCATACGCGCGCGCGCGTTTTTTGGTAATGTTATTTTGTTATTGTTAAAGTATTCATTTATTGTTACATCAAATAGAATGTTGTGTGTTGGTTTTTACTTGTATATCGTTGGCTTGTTGGTAAATCTACCCAATTCCACTCATGTGAATTTACAGAAAACTGAAATTAAATGTTTTTATGTGCAACAATAAAGCATAAAAATGATTTTCAATGTTAATTTTTATTAGTAATAGAGGTTTTTCATGGATTACATAACTGTAAAAAAAAATAAAAGGAAAAGAGAAATGAACAAAAAATGTCGATTTTGAAACATCTTGAAACATCATTAAAACTTTGACTTGGGCACTTTTACCGCTAACCCCTGGTATATGTAGTATCTTGCTTTTATGATTTTGTGTATATAAAGACTATCTAGAACGGTAGTCTATTAGGTCTATCAATTTTTCACTTTTTGCCATTTATTTAATGGTTTCGACGAATTGAAACTTTGTCAAACAATGGCATTTGTTAAAAATAAAACAAATTCGTTGCCGGGCAACAAAATTATAATTTTGTTTATTTTAATTTAAACTGTCGACTCGTGAAGTTGTACTGTTCCTGCCCGGCAAGTAAATAATCTCCATTATGTAATGTTTACGTTTCCTAAGTTTTATTGTTATGATTACCGGTATCAAAGGACACACACGTATACACACACTTCGCTTAATGTTTGGCCTCTCATGTTTGCTTACGTTTCCACGCACTTGACACTAAAGTCCCGTAATACAACACCAACACAAGCGGCATAGGTGTCCAGCGTGGACAGAGATTTGCTTCCTGTGGATCGCTGGCCAGTGTAACTGCACGTGTTCACAGTGGAACGGTTCACAGACAGACGTTTCGTCTTTAGGAAGGGAACCCTCTGCAAGTGCTCAGGGTTCATGTGAGCGACTCTGGAGCGCTCCATTCTTTTCCGCGTGTTTGTCTGTTCTGTGAAACGTAGTCTGTGTAGATTCGCAGCTTTACTCTCAGCAACGCTCCACAGTGAACGCTGATAATCGTTGTCCACGTTGGCCCCTCACACACACACACACACACACACACACACACACACACACACACACACAATAACCTGCTATGATGTTTTGATTACGTCGATCATAACATTTTTTATCTGGACGGGAACAGATAGACAGCTCCATATGTTCTTAGATTATATTAATTCCTTTTATAGTACTGTGCAATTTACACTTGAAATAGAAAATATGAAAAATTTTAATTTTTTGGATCTCACCATTACTAGGTAACAAAATAATCTTAGTTTTCAGATATATAGAAAACCTACTTTTACAGATACCGTTATACATAAACAATCACTAACATCATGGCACATAAAATTAAGCAGTTTTTATGCAATGGTTAATCATCTCCTTATAGTTCCTTTATCCAAAGAAAATTTCAGTAAAGAAGTAGGTATTATAAAAGCCGTAGCAGAAAATAACGGTTATGACAAAAGAAGAATAGATTTTTTAGTTTAAAAAAAAAAAACAGAAGAAAATTATTTTAAAAGAATTTTATTCCATAGAGGCAGACAGAGTAACAAAAAATTGCATTTAACAAATTAAATTCCGTATATAACAGATCGGATTAATAATAGGCTAAAAAACCATGGTCTTAACATGGTATCAGTAAACAAACGTAATCTTTTTTCATTACTAGTCAACAATAAAGGAAAATCAAACACACTGGAGAAAAATGGAGTTTATGAAATACACTGAGGAGAATGCGAGCCTATTTATATCGGACAATGTGGCCGTACTCTGAAACATCGCATTTCTGAACATAAGAAGGCGATTTTAACCAATACAGGTTTTGCAGATCGTTGCTTACAACACAATCACTTCGTAGATATAAAAAACATAATACTACACCAGAACATACAAAAAGATAAAAAAATGGATTTGTTACAAATTCTAGAAATTAAAAAAGCAATAAAAAATAACAACAATTTAACAAATGAACAAACTGAATTCTGTGTATCCCCTTTATTAAAAGCTGTTATGTAGTTTAGTTATTTTATATTTTGCATTCAGATTATATTTAGTTTTTACAGACACTTGACATTTCCTTAGCTCCTGCAACCCCCCCCCCCTCACATCTTCACACCTCACACATGTTCCAATACACGCCCTAAACAGATGTCCACCACCACCATTACATCCTCTGTTTAGGTGTTCACTCATCTCTTTGACAATGGCTTAAGAAGTTGAAACAGCTGTCAGAGTTAAATAAAATCTGTGTAACCTACCAAGTGTTTATATATTTGTAAAAAACTTTGTATAACATTACAGCTTAGGAAACTTGAGCACTGCTTAATGGAGATCCAACACTACTTTTAACCAGCCCTTATACAATCACATGAGTAATCTGAAAGACAATATAAATAATGTATGCAATAGATATCTTAATAAATGAATATAATCTGTGTATTGTTTCTATTATGTTTGTATATATAAATGTATAGATAATATATGAATAGTTGCCGCTCCGGAAAATGTTTTGCCTCCCCCGTCCCTCAGTTTTAAGATAATTCTGGCTCCGAGAACACGTGGATTGTTCTGTAATCTCGTAACAATATTGATCAAGAGAAGACAAAATATAAAAAGACGAAAACGAGAAGAAGCAGATGGAGGAGGAACAGAGGAAGAAGATAAAGGACAAGAAAGAGGGAGTGAAGGAGTCGGAAAACGAGGAGAAGAAGGAGAAAAGAAATGAAGGAAATGAAGAAAGAGAAATTGTTATGATAGTTGTGAGAAAAATGTGTTCATATGTGCTTATACATATGCGAGAAACTACGTGTGTATTTGGATGATGCGATAATAAATTGTGAACTCACACTACAAGTGCAGACATGGTTTGCTTACTCCAATGATGCGTGTAACGCTAATACAATAACGCTACGACAATTACATAACGCTCGGCAGGTGCAGTTGCGTAAACGTCTACGTTTCTCGACTAACTTGGCGCGTCTGTGTCAAGGTCGTCCGGCAAGTAGCTTCCAGACTGTTCGAGTGCTTTTTAACTATGTAAATTATACTGGCACACCGCCAAAAGAATGAAAATTATTCTGGAACAACTCCAGGACCTATCTAAGCAACAGCGGGCGGCTTAGTTATTTACACCAGGCGAGATTGTAGAGTCCTGATCAAGTGATTGTTGCTGATTAGTGAAAGGTTATTATCATGTTTAATTAGTGCGGAACTCTATTAGTTGGCATCATTACTGCCTGTGGACAAATTTAACTTCAACAAGAGTACATACATACATCCTTGGCTCTACAGCCCAGATCGAGCCTTGGCCTCCAAAAGAAATTGCCTTCACTTATTCCTGTCTTCAGCCATCCGCCACCAATTCACTGCGCCCAGCTTCCTCGCATCACTGGCGACCTGGTCCAACCATCTGTTCTTCGGTCTTCCAATCTTCCTTTTTCCTATTGGCTTGTGTTTCATAATTATTTTTGCCGTACGTTTGTCATCCATTCTTTGAATGTGTCCTGCCCATCTTAATCTATTAATTTTGGGAAATCGAACAACTGTAATGCCATTGCACTTAGCATATAATTCATTATTATTTATCTTTCTCCAGACTCCGTCCTGTTTAATTGGCCCATTAATCTTTCTCAGAATCTTCCTTTCAAACACAGCCAGCCACTATTCATCAATTTTCTTGAGTACCCAGCACTCGAAGCCATTGTATAAGAGTACCTTGTTGATTTCAAATTGTTATTTGTGACTAATTAAAGTTGGTAATTAGTGACTTCATTGATGTCTGTATTTTGTTTCCACTATGCCATACGACGAAATCAGTGAGACCATCGTAACAATATCGATATTCGTTAAGAATGCTTCGAAATACTATACATTAATGAGACTTCTGAAATCACTTATAATGAGACAGTAATATAGACTTATAATGAGACAGTAATATAGACTTCTGAAATCACTTAAGAGATAGTAATATAGACTTCTGAAATCACTTATAATGAGACAGTAATATAGACTTATAATGAAATAGTAATATAGACTTATAATGTGACAGTAATATAGACTTATAATGAGACAGTAATATAGACTTATAACGAGACAGTAATATAGACTTATAACGAGACAGTAATATAGACTTCTGAAATCACTTATAATGAGACAGTAATATAGACTTCTGAAATCACTTGTAATGAGACAGTAATATAGACTTATAACGAGACAGTAATATAGACTTATAATGAGACAGTAATATAGACTTATAATGAGTCAGTAATATAGACTTATAACGAGACAGTAATACAGACTTATAATGAGACAGTAATATAGACTTATAATGAGACAGTAATATAGACTTATAAAGAGACAGTAATATAGACTTATAATGAGACAGTAATATAGACTTATAACGAGACAGTAATATAGACTTATAATGCGACAGTAATATAGACTTATAATGAGACAGTAATATAGACTTATAATGAGACAGTAATATAGACTTTTTCAAGTTTTAAATACGTTTATAAACGTTTCTGTTCAGCATCAAATCCGGATTTGAAGTTTTTTTATAGTAAATTAAACCAAACTGCTTCGTCTCTGAATTACGACGTCAAAGAAATAAAACCATTATGAAGTATATGTAGGTCATATATCGATCTGACGCCGCGCCTGGGAAGCTGTATGAAGCACAGATAATCTTATCTTGCTGACTTGCGAGTTCAATTGACCGTGTGACGTTGAATATATACGAGCTCGTTTGAGAAGTAGGATGAATAAATCCCTGTCGTTGACGGCTGCGTGAATGCAATAAGATGGAACGCTATGGAGCGTTTGAAGGGAATGAAAGTATTACTCACGTTCGAGAGTAGATAAGGAGAAATACTGCGTGTATGGAATGACATTACTCCTAGTAGACAGAAATTCAACCACTCGGATGTCCAATAATACCAACAGTAGCGTGGCGTCCATGCAACCGCTGTTGCCGGCGGCAACAGTCCTGGAAATGAAAGAAAATAATATTAATTATATCACAGAATAAATAGTTTAGTTATTGAATAATTTGAATTCGAAAAATATTAGTAGAGAAACTTTAAGAAAAGCGTAGCATTACTTTTGAACTCCTGGGCACTTGCACCGTCTTGCGTTGACGGCGCAGACATCGGCAATGTTTTTCTGCGTACGGTCATTGACCTCGTAGTAGTTGTCACTGTACAAACTGCGGGAGGGGGCACACTCGTTGTGTTGCCGCTGTATAAACTGGCAAAACACTCAGTTAGCAGCTATGTTCGTTTCGGAAGCAGTTACTACCTAACTATTTGTGTTTTGTTCGTTTAGTCGTGTGTTTCTCTGTTAGTCTTAACACAATTAATTCGATTATTTGTGTCCCCATTTATTCTGTGTAAGTATAATGGACTCAGATACCGTTGAACCGGGACCCTCTTCTTCTGCCAGCGAAAGATGGAAAATACTCTAAAAAGTAATTTCAGCTTTAAAAAGAATATTTTGGCTCTAAAAAAAAATTTGGTACTAGGAAAAATTCGAATTAATTTTTAGGCTGTTTTAGGCCCATCATAACCGGAAACAGTTGTTATGTACCCACGCCACGCTACTGAATACCAAAGTGACAAACTTATTTTTCAGCGCAGTACGACGCGGCGGAATCCCCAGTTTCAAGAAATTGGGCGCTGGTCACCGCACCTGGTGGTGACTATATATTTTTCAAAAATGAACCACTAGCAAGTAACATCTACTTATTTTGCATACAGTCTTCAGTCTGATAACCCTGAATACTATTTACGTTCTTCAGTCTTAAAAAGATTTGTCTTCTTTCAAGATACATAGTTAAATAATTCAAGAAGCAAAGAAAATTATGGGTTTCCTACTTTCATAAAATTGATT
The DNA here is from genome assembly GCA_034769895.1 of Magicicada septendecula. Taxonomy (NCBI): domain Eukaryota; kingdom Metazoa; phylum Arthropoda; class Insecta; order Hemiptera; family Cicadidae; genus Magicicada; species Magicicada septendecula. The sequence continues at coordinate 21,634,920 of CM068370.1, forward strand.
AATTCAAAACTAAAAAAAACAAAGTGCCAAAACAAAAATCAAAACTACTGAATATTTATCATTTTAACATAATTTGGACTTGAGCCTTCTAAAAGGTATAGCCTGACAACTTGGAAAAAACCATCACTGATTTCAGTACGCGCAGGATGGAGAAGTAAGGCTCCTCTCTCTCGCACTTTCTCTGTCTTACTGCCCCTTCCCTTCCTAATCAACGGCACTCTGTATAGTTCACATACGGTGTTTGGCAAATGCATGATACTTTCCAAACAGTTGCCTTCTGTCACGTGACTTTCTCTTATAAATGTTCCAAGTGTGTTTGTCCTGTGCAGGTCGTTTTCAACGTTGTATACCTCTTAATTTTGGTGACACGGTGTGCAGTGACAATGATATTCCACCGGGCTTTCCAAACTGCTTCAGAATTTCGGTCACTTTTGTCATAACACAGCTGGCAGTCACAAGTATTGAGTTTGTTTATTTGAGGAGCAAGCTGTATGTATATATTTAACTTAACAATAATAAAAGGGTGAATGTCGATCTGATTTGCCGCACGCCCTCTACCATTAATTAAATTGCCTTTAAATATCTTTCTTCTTCTTCTTCTTCTCCTTCTCCTCCTCCTCCTCCTCCTCCTCCTCAACTTCAAGGATTAGGTTATATAGACCTGTACCGGCACCCATCTTATCCTCGGACGACCCACGTCTCTTCTACCAATGGCTTTATAGTTCAGTGTCGCTTTCGCCAATCGACCTCTGTCATCCTTTGCCACCATTGTCTTCTGTAAATTGAAATAACTTCATTTATGTTCTTTACTTAGAGTTCTGCTCTGATATATTCATTCGTTATTCTATCTTGCAATGTATAATTTAAGTATTTCGAAGAAACTGCATTTCAGCACTCTGAATCTTGCCGCTTTACTTTTTTGTCATGGTCCACGGCTCACTCGCATAAATCAACGTGAGTATTTCAATTGTCTTAAAAAATTTAATCCTTGTGCTGTGTCTTGTTTTATCTCTAATATTTCTATGAATCGTACCACAAATATTCCTAAATTTATTTATCTTGTCTCTTATATCATATTCAGATTCATAGCTTACTGCACAGCCGAGATATTTGAAACGGCTCACTTGTTCTAAAGTGCTGTTGTTTATAACTATCTTAGTCCTCACTGAATATTTACCTTTAAAGGCCATGGTTTTGGTCATTCTTACTGAAATTATCAGTGAGTAGTCTGTTGCCACTTCTTGTAATTGAAACATAGCTCTTCGTAAATCATCCTCATTTTCTTGAATAAGAACTATGTCATCCGCATATAGCAGGGAACCCATACAAATTGATTTGTTAAGCTGTATTCCCGAAGTCACTCTGGATTTCCATGCTCTCAACAGGCGCCTTTCGGCTAAGGTTGGTAACCCTGACAGAAGAGAGTCTCTGGTCCTCCTGGTAGAGGGTTGTGAAAAAGCCCAGTAACCTGTTCATGTTAAACTTTGAAGTACTTATAGTATCCAAAGCAGCCTCTAGTATCCAAAGGTCTGGAAACTGTTAAATGTCTTCATGACTGGCACATACAGATGCATAATTTAATCTCAAACCGTGACTCCGCAAATGTCACCAACTTTCGTTTAATAGCGTATTCAAAAGCATGTGACTTTAATTAAAAATTAATTTGTATCCCTTAAAATCCAATACTCGTAACTGATTTAGTATCTCTTTAATATAAAAAAAACACATATTTTGTTAACGTAAACAGCGCGCGCGTAATGTAGTCGAGATTCATATCGAACTGTTTCCATGGAAACGCCGCTACTCAAAGAAAAGGTGAATTGAGTAACAAGTCGTTTGAGACACAACTGTAAACATGAGAAGTATGTCGTTTCGTTCTCACGCTTGATACGTTTACATTTTTTACACGTGTAAATCAAAATTTAATTAATTAATACATAATAACCGATTTACCAATTAATAAAAATTTGTTAAAAAGTGCAGTGGTAAACATATTACATCATTATTTTTAGTAATTACAAGTAGTGGCGGATTATCCAAAACGTTAGGGTATGCTGTAGTACCGGGCATCAGGGTCTCAGCTGTCAGACGGGGAAACCATCCAGCCCTAAATCACAAGAACTTTTCGAATGTAATAAATGTAAAAAAAAAACAAATGTCCTCAATCCACAATCATAAAAAGATGTGTGCACACTTTTCGACGAGTACGCCGTTATGTTTCTTGCTTAGAATGAAGATGAGAGATTCAGTGAAACTACAGTTTGTCCAGTCAAAGTATTAAACTGGATTATTGATTGTAAAATGATTGATGTATTTCCGAATATATGCATTGCTTATTGTCTGCTTTTGATGATTCCAATAGCTAACTGCGAATCTGAAAAATCATTTTCTGTATTAAAACGGCACTGAAGATATGTTGAGTTCAACTACGGGTGATGCGAGATTATATTCGTTAGCAAGGTTGTGAATATTGAAAGCGAGATACTTGAATCGCTCGATTTAGAAGAAATTATACAAGACTTCGCTAAGCCAAAATAAAAAAATGGATCGATTAGTATTTTCTAAGCTTAAGTAGACCTAATACTCTGCTCATTTTAATCATTATTTAGTTAAATATTTGTTGTAATTTAAGAGTTACACTCTAAACTGTCATGTGTTGAAGCGTTGCGGTTCCATTTGCGAAGTCAATCGTCACATGCATAAGTACAGAATCTTGGATAGATAACCACATGGCGCCTCCGTGGTCGGGGACTTCCTATACTCGTACACTTGTAAGAGGAAACGACTGGAATAGATTCTGACCATTTGAATGTAACATTAATTAATTAACAGAAGAGTCTGAACAAAATTATGTACGAAGGTTATTCAGAAAGTAAGATCCGTTTTTAAATATTGCATCGGTATCGATGCCGTCAAGGTGTTGCGCGGCCAGTTGATTCGTTGGCAAGCCAACAACACTATTTGTAAACAACTGTGGACTGAGTGAGCTTCGTTGGACGTGTTTATAATGTCGAAGAAATTCAAGGCATCCGCCGCGTGTGAAAGTTGGTATGTGATTAGGTTCTTGAATGCGAAAGGCATTAAAACAATTGAAATTCACCGTTAGGTTTTCGATATTTATGGAGAAGAAGCAGTGAGCGATTCAATCGTACCAGGATGGATACGACTTTTTCGCTTAGTCCTATCAAGAGTAAGCGACGTAAGATGCTTATCCGGGACATTGCGATGAATCGTGGCACTACACACACACACACACACTGCCGTTGCAACGCAACATCTCCTCACAAAGTTTGGTTGGAAACAATTTTATCACCCGCCTTACAACCCAGACCTTACACCAAGCGAATATCATCTTTTCAAGTATGAGAACTCCTTCCTTGGTGTCCAACGATGCCAAACAAGCCGTTAATACATGGTTCAAATCACAGGCGGGAAATTTCTACTACGAAGGTATACAACGCCTGGTGCCTCGCTATGAAAAGTGTTTCAAGAATAACGAAAACTATATAGAAACGTTGTTCAAGGTGTGTACTTCAAATAGCAATAAAATTGTTTTGTAAATACATTGTTAGTTTCCTTTAATACCCTATCGGAACTGACTTTCTGAATAGCCCTCGTATAATAGGAAAGAGAGAAGAAATAAAATACTAGAGAGCATGACACATATTTATATGTATACTACTAATATAATACTACTAATCAGACACCATACTACCACATTGTATGTAACAACTGAATGCAGTAAACTGACACTCGCATGGTTCGAAAATCACACATGTGCGCCTGTTATCATACATATGTATTGTTTACATATAAAAAGCTATAATCAAACATTAAATATCGGTATGGAGAACCACACATGACTTCCATGTTCTAAGATTTATATTTAAAATCATTTACTTGAAATCGGTTCGATTATTTCTTAAAAATAAAAATCCCCAACCCTCAAACTATTTTCACTATTTATATATATATATATATATATATATATATATATATATACACACACACATTTGTGTTATTATGGGGTAGTCGTTTAATATAATATTATTTTCGAGTCACTTTACCTATAAAAATTAGGTACTTTATTCTTATAAAAAAAATGAACTACGCAGATAATCATCCCTCCTCCTCAACCGATCCCCACCATTAGTGATATTTACACTTTCGTAGAGTAATAGTTTTAACGTATGTAGTTTCTAAGGTATCGTATACTTCAAAATTAAATACTCGTACTTTACTAGATTTCAGCACAGCAGTTTTCAAAAATCACCCCTTCCTCCTTCAACTACTCACATCATTTATAATTATCTCATTTACCATTTTACCGTGAATTAATATGACTTTATTTTCGGGGCATTTATTTATCAAAATTAAGTACTTTACTCGTGTTAAAACACAAAACATTGCTGGTAAACTAACCTTCCATCCTAACCGAACAACTTGGTTGCCTGGCAACAAAATTATTTTATTTTTAACAATTACCATTGTTTGAAAAAGTTTAAATGAATTTTTAAGTACTTTACTCTTGTTAAAACGTAAAACGTTGTAGATAAACCAGCCCCCTCCCCCTCATCCCCCCTCCCCCTACCCCTACCCATAAACCGATCTTCACCAAAATTAATAAGCCTTGAGTCCTCTATAACACGGGAACATATGCAAAAAATTATTTAATTCTGTTTGAATTTGAGACAGTTACCGTTCGCCATAGAAAATATTCTACACACGGACACTTTTCGGAAAATTACTTTTCTTCATGTTTTGAGGGTAGTACAGTACAATCAGAATCAGCCCTTATCTCGAACACGATTTTTTCGCGATCATTCTATTTTCATTTCCTTGCGGAACATGGAAGTAAAAGATCAAGTTTACATTCATAGACGAATACTTTAGGAGAATGAGGAAAAAGGAAAAAGTAAGACGAGAATAAAAGCATTTTCAAAAATGTAAACGCTGAGGAGACATTTAGATTCTATTTAGATAACTTGCCTGCCTGTACGGGAATCGGCTCTAAGCTTACCGTAGTGTATAAAGGTAAATTTATACTGTTAGTATGGATTATATCTTAGAATTGTTTTTTTGTACATAGACATGAAAAATGAATATTAATTTTTTTTTTATAGTCAATTTCTTGATACATAAATTATTGTATATTTATAACTATTTTACATTCAACATATATTATTTCCTTACTTGGAACATGTTTCTGGAATAAAATATTTTTTCCATTAATTTTGGATCTTATGGAATATTTGTGTTGAGGTTGGTTGTTGCTATGCCTTCCTGTTCACTTTTCGTAGTTTAAATTGGTTTCATTGTGTGTTGGTGTGGTGTATACATTTGTTTCATTGTTTGTTGGTGTGGTGTATACATTTGTTTCATTGTGTGTTGGCGTGGTGTATACATTGGTTTCATTGTGTGTTGGTGTGGTGTATACATTGGTTTCATTGTGTGTTGGTGTGGTGTATACATTGGTTTTTTGAGTGTTTTCAATGTTGAGTATTTTAAAAATTGTGTCGTGATCTGTGTTGGCTTGTATTTGTTTCAGGTATTAGTTTGTCTTGTGTTTTGTGTTTATAAATTTGTATATTCAATATATTCCCATATATTCATTATTGTGCCTTTGCGTGATACATTTCTTACCAGTGTCACGTTGGTTACGTCTGGGAATTCGTGTGGATTTACATATTTCTGGTCCAATTTGCTATAAATACAGGACACGACGATTCCAAAAGACGACGCAATTTTCAAAATACCCAACATTGTAAACACTCAAAAACCAAAAATATACACCACACCAACTCAAAATAATACCAAATTAAACTACCAAAATCCAACAGGAAACCATAGCAACAACCAATCTGGACTCAAAAATCCAACAAGATCAAAAACTAAGATGACTGAGGATGGAAAAAATATTTGATTCCCGCAACATGCTTCAAGTAAGAAAATAATATATCTTCAGCATTTGAAAAGAATGCGTTCATGATTAATTTAATATAATTTGTTCCGTTAATCAATACGTCTGACGAGGGTTGGTGATGGGATGGCTCACTAGAAGTGACGTAACCCCATTAGTGTGGCCGCTTGGGGATGAAGGCAATCAATTAGTGAGCTCTTACACTCAATTAACTCTAACACTAATACGCTTTCCTCTGACATGTGCACTGACTGATCCATTGCAGCCCTACTCCTCTGAGTTTTACTCTTCTAATGAGCCGACGAAGCCCGAAAATGAGTAATAGCAAGTAGTAGTAGTAGTAGTAGTAGTAGTGGTGAGGTGGAGGAGGAGGAGGAGGAGCAGCAGCAGCAGTAGGAGTAGCAGTAGCAGTAGCAGTCTTATTGGTTGAAACTAAAAAATAGCGCGATAATAAACCGTTAAACTCAAAATGTTGCATATACTCGTCTCTAATTGGTGTTTCATGAATGCGTGTGCTAACAAAAAGGTGCGTTGCGTAGTTCTTCAGTATCGTGTCGTTCAGTTATTTTTTCCGTAAATAGTTTCTGAACCAGCCCGGCCGGTTTCTGACTCCCCACCGTTCACGAGCTGGAACAGAACCGTGGTGGCTGTGGTCGACCCAACTAGAGTAGAACTTCCAGAACACTGGACTTTCCGGGAATTTGGGAATAGCTGCTTTGGGTGTCGGCTATCAGGAGCTCTACTCCCGGTGTCGCCTTCATGCATGCGATTCAGCTACTCCATGATCAGCGTCTTCTTCGACGCTCGGACACTTCCTGTATAGTAGAGCCAACGAAGCATTTTACTTTCGAATTATTTGCAATAAAACGAATTTACATGAAACTTTCTGTAATATCTTCTATAATATAGTGTCTAGACAAAAGTTAAAAGTAACGTTTTGGGTTCTTTTCCACAGAGGGGTCCCCACCCTTTCACAGTAGTTCTTTCTTCAGATAGTTCCTATCCGTTTCGGATGTTGGATTGAAACCCCCCTTTTATTTTTCTAAGTTTTTGTAATTTTTTTTTTGAATTTTTGTTTTATTTAATTTTTATTTTTTTTTTATTTAAGTTTTTTTTTTTGTAAAAGGGGAGAGACGTCATATTTAGAACTAGGTGAAAACCTAGAGGAAGCAAAAGTGTGCAAGGCCCAAATACAATTACAGACATGTCCCCCCAGGTGAATGACAGGACTTGCAAATGAAAAAGAAAGTCTTTTAACCAACAAGCGTGTGCTTTATTAAACCTGTAAGATGTTACATAAATGACAAGTTCTTGATTGTGTGAGCACACCATTAAAGGCAGAATTATATATATATATATATATATATATATATATATATATATATATATATAACTATAATACTTATAACTATTTTACCTCAAGATGTATTTTTTCCTTTAGGGACATGTTTCGGGAGATCCTGTTCTCCCATCTTCAACCTTCGCCATCTTGCTTCTGGTGCAGTATTTGTGTGTTGGCTTCTGGATGTTATTATGCTGGTTTGTTGGTCTTTGGTCCTTCAATGTTGCATTATTGTGTGTGGTTGTGGTATCTGTTTTTGTATTTTGTGTATTTTCGATGTTGAGTGCTTTGAATATTGTGTCATGTTTTGTATTGATTTGTATTTGTTCTGGTATTAATTTGTTTTGTGTTTTATGTTTGTAAATCTGTAAATTTTCCCAAATGTTCATTATGGTGCCTTTGTGTGGTATATGTTTTATTAGTGTTACATTGGTTATGTCTGGGAATTCATGTCCTGTGTTTATTGCATGTGTGGCTAAATTGGATTTATATATGTTTGGTTTTTTGTATGCATTTAGGTGATCAAAATAACGTTTTTTCAGCTGTTTTTTTGTTTGTCCTATATAACATTTATTGCAATCTTGGCATTCAATTTTGTATATACCGTTGGTTGTTGTATTATCTTTGTTGTGTGAGTTATTTAGATTTTGTAATTTATTTTTATTAGTTTTGTATGCTATTTTTATATCTGTGTTTTTAAATAGTTTTGTTAGTTTTGACATTTTATTATTTATATATGTGAATGTGGCCCATTTTTTGTTGTTGTTATTATTTATGTGTTGTTCAGTTTGATTAATTCTTAATTGTTCAGTTTTTATTTTGTATTTGATTTTATTTTCTATTTTGATCATAGTATTTTTATTGTATCCATTTGCGTAACCAATTTGGTATATTATATTTCTTTCTTTGTCAGTTTCTTGTTTGTTTAGGGGTATTTTGTACATTCTGTTAAATAACGAATAAAATGCTGCCATTTTATGTTGTGGTGGGTGGTCAGAATGGTTAGGTATAATGATGTTAGTGGAAGTTGGTTTTCTATATATTGTATATTGTATGTGTTTGTTGTATCTTGTGATGGTTATGTCTAAATAGTTGATTTTTTTATGTTTTTCTTTTTCTTCTGTGAATTGTATTTTGGGATGTATGTTATTGATTTGTTTCAGTATGTTCTCTGCATTTGTGTTTTTGTTATTTGATACATATAGTCCATCATCTACATATCTTATCCATATGCCATCTGGGTCATGTGTTTTTATGATATTTTGTATTTTGGTGTCTATATGTTGTAGGAATATTTCTGCTATTATGCTTGATAATGGTGATCCCATTGCTAAACCTTCTTTCTGTTGATAAATTTTGCTATTAAATTCAAAGTAATTTTGTTTTAGTATTAGTTGGAGACTATTTTTTATTTCGGTTATATAGTGTTTGTTTTCATTTTGTTCTATAAGTTTGTTTATTATTATGTCAATTGTTTCTTCTACTGGGATATTAGTGTACATGTTTGTTATGTCATATGATGTGAAAAATGTATTTTCATTTATATTTATTATTTTTAGTTTGTCTATTAATTCGTATGTATTTTTTATGTTATGATGGTTATTTGTTAGATGGTTATTTTTTAGTTTTTGTGCTATTATTCTTGCTATTTTGTATGTAGGAGCTTTTTTGAAATTGATTAATGGACGTATTGGGTTGTTTAATTTGTGTATTTTTATTAGGCTGTTCATTTTAGGTGGTTCTGGATTATTGTTTATATATATGTCTATGTTTTTATTGTTGAAAATGTTTTTATTTGTTTTTATTAGTTTTATTGTTTGTTTAAGATAGTTTTCTGTTGGGTTTTTATCTAGTTGTACGCATTTATTATTGTTGATGAAGTCTTCGGTTTTTTTGATGTAGTCTGTTTTATCAATGATTACTGTTGCTTGACTTTTGTCTGCTTTAGTTATTATTAAATTATTGTTCTTTACTTTATTTTTAATTTCTTTTATTGTTTTATTGTTTTTATTTTGTTTATCTTTGTTTTTCATTTCGCTAGTGATTATTTTTTTAATTATATGTGTTGCTTCTGTTCTTTTTTCTTCTTGTATATTGTCTTTTATTAGGTTAATGGCAAATTCTGTTTCTACTATTAAATTTTCTAGATTTTTGTTTGCATTTTGGGTTATGTTAGTTTTTGACATATTGTTTAAATATTCTGTTTCTTTTTTGTTAAATTCTGTATTGCTGAGGTTAATGGTTCGAGGGTAAAATGTGTGTTTATTTTTGTTTTTTTGTTCTTGATTTTTGTTTTGTTGTTTTAATGTGTTAAGTTTTTTGTTGATTGTATAAGTCTTTTTGTTTTTCTCAAATCTTATTTTATTTTCTATGTTATTGTATTTATTGTTCCAAGTGATTGGATGTAATAAATTTGTTAGCTCTAAGTGTAGTTTGTATATGTCTAGTGTTATGCTATTTTTCTTACTGTATAATTGATTAATTTCGTTTTGTATCCATAGCCTTTGTGCTTGTTTTATAGTTTTTTGTGCAGTCATATTTTTGTTGTTTGTGTTTATGTTGATGTATTTAGGTGTTAATTTATGTTTTTGGCATTGTCTATTGAAGTATATGTTTATGTTTGTGTTCATTAGTTGTTTTTTTCGTGTTTGAAATTTGTTTAACAATTTGGTAATGTGGTTATATGGAATTGTGGTTATGTTGTTTGTGTACATGTTAATGTATATTTATGTGAGAGATGATTTGTTATCTGTTATTTGGTAGCTGATTTCACTTATTTGCTATTCACTTCACTATTTTTTTTTCTTCACTATACACTTTTGTTTTTGCTTTGTTTTATAACCTCACATTTTCGTTTTTTCACTGTAGGCTTATTTACCTTGTATGGTTATATTATTTCAATCACTTTCTGCTACAGTCCGTTTCTTGATGTATATAATACTATAATACTTATAACTATTTTACCTCAAGATGTATTTTTTCCTTTAGGGACATGTTTCGGGAGATCCTGTTCTCCCATCTTCAACCTTCGCCATCTTGCTTCTGGTGCAGTATTTGTGTGTTGGCTTCTGGATGTTATTATGGTGGTTTGTTGGTCTTTGGTCCTTCAATGTTGCATTATTGTGTGTGGTTGTGGTATCTGTTTTTGTATTTTGTGTATTTTCGATGTTGAGTGCTTTGAATATTGTGTCATGTTTTGTATTGATTTGTATTTGTTCTGGTATTAATTTGTTATTAATAATACAAGCACAAAGGCTATGGATACAAAACGAAATTAATCAATTATACAGTAAGAAAAATAGCATAACACTAGACATATACAAACTACACTTAGAGCTAACAAATTTATTACATCCAATCACTTGGAACAATAAATACAATAACATAGAAAATAAAATAAGATTTGAGAAAAACAAAAAGACTTATACAATCAACAAAAAACTTAACACATTAAAACAACAAAACAAAAATCAAGAACAAAAAAACAAAAATAAACACACATTTTACCCTCGAACCATTAACCTCAGCAATACAGAATTTAACAAAAAAGAAACAGAATATTTAAACAATATGTCAAAAACTAACATAACCCAAAATGCAAACAAAAATCTAGAAAATTTAATAGTAGAAACAGAATTTGCCATTAACCTAATAAAAGACAATATACAAGAAGAAAAAAGAACAGAAGCAACACATATAATTAAAAAAATAATCACTAGCGAAATGAAAAACAAAGATAAGCAAAATAAAAACAATAAAACAATAAAAGAAATTAAAAATAAAGTAAAGAACAATAATTTAATAATAACTAAAGCAGACAAAAGTCAAGCAACAGTAATCATTGATAAAACAGACTACATCAAAAAAACCGAAGACTTCATCAACAATAATAAATGCGTACAACTAGATAAAAACCCAACAGAAAACTATCTTAAACAAACAATAAAACTAATAAAAACAAATAAAAACATTTTCAACAATAAAAACATAGACATATATATAAACAATAATCCAGAACCACCTAAAATGAACAGCCTAATAAAAATACACAAATTAAACAACCCAATACGTCCATTAATCAATTTCAAAAAAGCTCCTACATACAAAATAGCAAGAATAATAGCACAAAAACTAAAAAATAACCATCTAACAAATAACCATCATAACATAAAAAATACATACGAATTAATAGACAAACTAAAAATAATAAATATAAATGAAAATACATTTTTCACATCATATGACATAACAGACATGTACACTAATATCCCAGTAGAAGAAACAATTGACATAATAATAAACAAACTTATAGAACAAAATGAAAACAAACACTATATAACCGAAATAAAAAATAGTCTCCAACTAATACTAAAACAAAATTACTTTGAATTTAATAGCAAAATTTATCAACAGAAAGAAGGTTTAGCAATGGGATCACCATTATCAAGCATAATAGCAGAAATATTCCTACAACATATAGACACCAAAATACAAAATATCATAAAAACACATGACCCAGATGGCATATGGATAAGATATGTAGATGATGGACTATATGTATCAAATAACAAAAACACAAATGCAGAGAACATACTGAAACAAATCAATAACATACATCCCAAAATACAATTCACAGAAGAAAAAGAAAAACATAAAAAAATCAACTATTTAGACATAACCATCACAAGATACAACAAACACATACAATATGCAATATATAGAAAACCAACTTCCACTAACATCATTATACCTAACCATTCTGACCACCCACCACAACATAAAATGGCAGCATTTTATTCGTTATTTAACAGAATGTACAAAATACCCCTAAACAAACAAGAAACTGACAAAGAAAGAAATATAATATACCAAATTGGTTACGCAAATGGATACAATAAAAATACTATGATCAAAATAGAAAATAAAATCAAATACAAAATAAAAACTGAACAATTAAGAATTAATCAAACTGAACAACACATAAATAATAACAACAACAAAAAATGGGCCACATTCACATATATAAATAATAAAATGTCAAAACTAACAAAACTATTTAAAAACACAGATATAAAAATAGCATACAAAACTAATAAAAATAAATTACAAAATCTAAATAACTCACACAACAAAGATAATACAACAACCAACGGTATATACAAAATTGAATGCCAAGATTGCAATAAATGTTATATAGGACAAACAAAAAAACAGCTGAAAAAACGTTATTTTGAACACCTAAATGCATACAAAAAACCAAACATATATAAATCCAATTTAGCCACACATGCAATAAACACAGGACATGAATTCCCAGACATAACCAATGTAACACTAATAAAACATATACCACACAAAGGCACCATAATGAACATTTGGGAAAATTTACAGATTTACAAACATAAAACACAAAACAAATTAATACCAGAACAAATACAAATCAATACAAAACATGACACAATATTCAAAGCACTCAACATCGAAAATACACAAAATACAAAAACAGATACCACAACCACACACAATAATGCAACATTGAAGGACCAAAGACCAACAAACCACCATAATAACATCCAGAAGCCAACACACAAATACTGCACCAGAAGCAAGATGGCGAAGGTTGAAGATGGGAGAACAGGATCTCCCGAAACATGTCCCTAAAGGAAAAAATACATCTTGAGGTAAAATAGTTATAAGTATTATAGTATTATATACATCAAGAAACGGACTGTAGCAGAAAGTGATTGAAATATATATATATATATGTATATCAATTAATTCCTAATGTCACAAAGTAAGTGAATTTGATATTAACATTATTGCAAAATTTCTGCCTGATTATGTATGAGTCAAAGTTAGTAATAATCTCAATCATAAAAGCAATACTAATCCATAAGTGTTGTATAGTATCAAATAGGCTAGCCTGTTGTCTCAGTAAGCACATTTATGGTTTTTCTCTTTTTTAAATCCATTACATATTCCCCCAGCAAAATATAGTAAAATTACACACACAAACACATATACGACATGAATAACAAAACATCCCTCATTTCAGCACTAACTTCCTCATAAACTCATTCCAACTACAGTAAATGAATGCACCCTAATATGTATAGATATGTACAACTATAAATGACAGCGTAAACTGAATATCTCAGCTCCTAAGCATAGATTTGCCTTGGTAGTTCACACCAGAGAATGTAAGTGACCGCCCCGAGACTCAACCAGCTAAACGACCCTGACTTTAATCATTAAGCGCTAAGTATGTGTGTGAAAGAAAATAGTTTCTCATCTAAAGCATCAGACAGCCCCCGTTACGTGATTAAAACTCAGCCATGACCAGATGACATGATAGCACAAGATAATTAACTCCCTAATGGTCTTAATTAGATGAAAAGTTAGATCTTACAGCAAACTGCGGATGTGTGTGTATGTGTGTAATTTCTTACACATTATACAGTTATAAGATACTTCATTAGGTGTACTGCGGTAATGTTCACACATGCAATAACATAATTGAACATGAGAGTTAGTGCTAGAGTATAACGGTCAGAACTTCACGAGTGAGCTTCTGGCGGCTTCTGTGCATTCACCATGTTGTAGAGAGAGAAATAGATAATCAGAATTTTCCCACCTAGATTGTCCGGTGTACTTAGTCCGTGTAGGCGCGGATCAGTGATGTCACAGTCGTGTCACAAGTCCCGGGTGCAGCTTAGCGTTGGAAGAGTCCTAAGTTGTCCTCGACTGACGGCATCGTGGCTATAAGATTGTCTCTGCCATTAGGGTGGACAGATGTACGTCCACCCGACACCCATCTCGCCCTTGTTCGAGCACCTGGACATACAATAGGTTGTAGAGGGTGTCATAAAGAAAATACGCCACATAGGCCGTCCACATTAACTTCCAACACTAACTTTACACATCAACAGCACACACACATCGCCACTAATTCATATTAAACAGTATTAAGCTCCTCAGCTGTGACTTATTTCACTTATGTCCCAACTACCTTTTAAGTATTTCGTTGAAATATGACAATTAATTAATTACGTATTTCATAACTGTTAATAACACCAAACACAGCTGAGTGCGAGATGCATTAGTATTTTCTTTATTGAAGTCAATTTAGCCCACAACATTTACACTCATATCAATTTAATTTTGTAATTGCGTTAACGCACACATCGAAAACTGCTCTACACACACACACACAAGTATAATTTATAATAGAGGCTGAAACGTAAAAATATATTTGGGGTTAGAATATTTTCAGAACCCGCTGACTTGTACATACCTGGAGCTACACTTTATCTAGCCAACCATAGTGATAGCCGAGGAAGTCCAGAACAAACGGTAGCCGCCAGTCGAGAGCAGATGACCAGGTTGGAGGACAGAACAGAAATGAGGCCGATTCAATGTGTCGGCCTAGCCAAGTAAACTCTGGATGCAGGAACGTACAGAAACAGCTGGCAGCGCCAGCTGTATTGCGTAGCTGCACAACATTTGTGTGCCAACAACAAACTACCGTAGCCGTGTGGCCGTGCGTGACGTCAGCGGCGCTCGTTTTTAAAATTCTTATAATACACTGCCGAACCCAGTACGGCACACCCTCACCCCAAAAGGGCAACATGGTTGACCCAAAACAAACCAGTCCTCAAGCACGACGGCTGCGGGAAACCTGGGAAATCTCAGATTCTAAATCGCTCTTGGTGAGTTCAGTAACACAGGAAAACGAAAAGCATAAGGAAGAGGTGTAAGTCAGTGAATGTGTGTCTGAAGGAGAAGATGTAAGTGTGAGTCCTGCATGCTCGCCGGGCCCTGGTCCGCATGCAGATATAAGGGACAGAAAAGAACAGGAGAAAGAGAAGAATCGCTGGCGCCAGCTCTGAGTACTGACCACCAAGGCCTCCCAAATCTAATGACTGAGATCCAGGAACCCAAATAGTATTCCCCCCTTCTATGGGACAAAACTGTCATCACTAACTCATGCCCTATGGCAAAACTTTAGCTTGGAAATATGAGTGGTTACTCTTTCAACATCCCCACCGGGATCACCCAATTTCACTGTAACGGGCGACACAAACCGAAGAATGCGGTATGGTCCCGACCAACGATAACATAATTTAGCGGCCCTCCTATCTATGGCTGAGCTGATCGGATGGCTCTGGCAGTAGACCAAGTCGCCAATCTTAAATGGGTTCGGAGTTCGCCCCTGATTGTAGCGACTACGGACGCGTTCGTGCGCACGAAGCAAATTCCTCCGGACCTCCCGCCATCTGTCCACAGTCGTGACCTTCGGATCGTTAGGTAGAAGATCCTCAATGTGCCACAAATTGTCCAACGGCAAACTTGGCGATAAACCAAACATGACTTCAAAGGGTACGGCCTTGTGACTCTCGTGTAGGGCCGTGTTAAATGCCAATTGTAACCACTTCAAATTGAGGTCCCAACAATCCTGTTGTTCAGCATGGTAGGCGATGAGAGCTGAACGGAGATTCCGGTTAAATCTCTCCGCGTGGGACGGTTGAGGGTAGTACGGGGAAGTGGTCACATGTTTGATGCCGTTAGCGAAACACTTTCGCCGGAAATCTTTCGAAATCAACTGTGGTCCATTGTCAGAGACAATGGTGGACGGAAAACCGAAATGCTGAAAGACATGTGACTGTAGCATAAGGATGGTTGAGCGAGTGTTTGCCTGTCGTAAGGGCAGTAGACAGACAAACTTGGAAAAAGCATCCACACAAACAAGTAGGTAAGCATTACCCGACTTGCTACGAGGGAAAGGTCCCACGTAGTCTATGAATAACTTCTCCATTGGTTTGCTCGCCACATCAGATGGCAATAGACCCAATTTAGTGTTTTGAGCAGGCTTACTCAAGCCACAGAGATGACAAGCTTTCACACGAGCCGCGATGTCCCTGTCCATGCCCTTCCAGATGAAATGCCTCCTAATACTGGAAATGGTCTTCGAAATTCCCTTATGGCCACCTATTGGGGAATCATGATAGTAACTGAAGACCATTGGCACGAGTTTGCTAGGCAGCACCACCTTCGGGGCACGTCCTTTTCGTTCTCGGCAGCACAGGACGCCCTTGGACAGAAAATATGGAACCTGCACGTTACCCTCTTTTAGGTGTTGGATGATAGGACCCAACTCTTCATCATTTAACTGATGGGGTAACACATCAGTAAAAGCCAAAGGAAAATCCAGCAGAACGGAACAGGGTTGCTCAGAATTGGCTTCGCTGGGTTGCGAGAACATTCGTGACAAGGCGTCGGCAACAACATTTTGTGTTCCCCGGATGTGTTGCACTTTGAATTTAAAGGATGAGATCTTGACCACCCAACGCCCTATTTTACCCAGCTGCCGGGGATGAGCGAGAAGCCAGGAGAGAGCCTGATTATCGGTCTCCAGGAGGAACTCAGCGTGTTCCAAGAAACGCCTGAACTTATCTAGAGCGTACACGACAGCAAGACACTCTAGTTCATACACTGAAGACTTCCTTTCTTGTTGGGTCAAGGTTCGGGATATAAATGCCACCGGCTGCCTAGCACTATCGACTTCCTGGGACAGAACCGCCCCGAGCGCAACAGAACTCGCGTCCGTTTGCAAAATGAATTTTTTTGAAAAATCAGGCATCCTCAACACAGGGGGAGAGACGATCGCCTCCTTGAGGGTATCAAAGGCCCGCTGTTGCCTCTCTCCCCACACAAATTTGGTACCCTTCTTTCTGAGTTCGTTTAAAGGTACGGCAATCTCCGCGGCATTAGGGATAAATCTACGATAAAAATTGACCATGCCAACGAATCTGGCAACACCTTTCGCATCCCTAGGGGGAGGAAAATCTCGGATGCCTTGTGTCCTCTCCGGGTCGACCGTCACACCCCCATATGAGACGAGATGCCCCAAAAACGAAATACTCTTTTGTGCAAATTTGACTTTGTCTGGATTGATAGTGAGGCCAGCACTCCTCAATCGGCACATCACCTCTCTCAGGTGACCCAGATGCTCCTCGAACGTTTTGCTGTAGACTAAGAGGTCATCAAGATAATTGAAAATGAATTTAAATTTCACATCATGGAATACAGTGTCGAGTAGTCGCGTGAGGGTTTGAGCCCCCACGGCCAGACCCATGGGTACTCTAGTATATTGATAAAGATTCCATGGCACACAGAATGCCGTATAAGGGCGGCTTTCCTTAGACAGAGGAATCTGATGATAAGCGGCATTGAGGTCAAAGATGGTGAAGTACCTGGCCCCACTAAACCAATCGAAAGCGGAATGTAAATCGGGAAGAGGAACTGAATCCACCTCAATATTAGCATTTAGTTTGCGATAGTCTATGACCATACGCTGTTTACCCCCAGGCTTGGGCACCAGAAATGCTGGACTTGCATAACTAGAATTGGAAGGTTCAATGACCCCTTGTTTAAGCAACTCTTGAACCTTCTCTCTAAGAACATCCATCTTTGGAGGAGCGAATTTGTATGGGTGTGAACGTACTACAGCGGAGTCCGTCAAACGGATCTTATACTCCAAAAGATGTGTGAGCCCCAAGTTGGGAGTTAATACAGTGGGGAACTGCTCACACAAATGATCCAAAGCATGCTTCTGGGACGGAGTAAGATGGTCTCTTTCTGAATCGGGACACACAACCTCCTGGATAACTCCCTTGGCTCCCTGGTACCCATGGAAAGGAATGACAACCTCCCGATTGAATTTAAAATAACAGTGGTGCCCTTGTATGTCTAAAACGAGACCACTCTTGGAGATGAAATCGGCACCCACAATGCAGTCGACTCCCAGAGCCGGAGAAACCAAAAATCGCCACACCCATGAAAAACACTCGATTTTAATACTTAGGGAAACCACCCGGGAGATGGGCAGAATTTCCCGCGATGCAGTCCATCATACCACGGAAGACCGATCCGACCCTAATAGTAAGCCCTGTTGTTCAAGGTCCTCACATACTCTAGATGAAATAATGGATCGGGCTGATCCAGAGTCAACCAAGGCTCTGAGCTGACCCTTTTTCAACTCGATCGACAGGAAGGGGCATACTGAACTGTAGTTGGGGACAGTTCGCAGGACCTTGGAGCCAGATGATCCGGGATTTACTACCCGCCTGGGGTTAAGTGAAACCGGAACCGAACGGCCTAACGGGGAAGACCACTCCCTACTTATCTTCCCCGAGAGCTTACGTTTTTTGAAAAGTTACCATTTCGGGAAGTCTCTTGACGCCGTCTAGCATCGTGACAATAGCGCGCAACGTGACCGGATCTATGACACCTAGAACAGAATAATTCTCGTACCTCACAGCTCTGAACCGGCGCAGGCCGAGGACCCCAAGACCCGGGCTGCCCGACTCGTCGCTCTAAATCAGGGCGATCTGAACGCCTCCTAGCCTCGTGGGCTCTAATATCGTCATTACCCCGTATAGTGGTTGACTCGGCGCACAGCCGGTCCAAATCAATAAAACTTTGGGGACGGACAGCGAATGTCAAACGTGACCGTTCCTCCGGCGTCACGCCCTCCAAAATAGTGTGAATAACTTCAGACTCAGACAACCCCAGCCTCAGGATCCGGGCCGCGTCTTTAACACTGGAAACGAAATGAGCAAGGGACTCTCCGCTTGCTTGAACTCTATAAAAATGTTTATGTCTTAACCGGTCGTGTAACCTTCCCGGTACGAAAGCGTCCAGGACTTCCCGATGGAAATGGTCAATGCCACCGCCATCCCTAAGGGTACTTGTCACGCGCTCAGCCATAGATCCCCGACAGTACGGGTAAATGAGCTCAAGCAAAGTCCGCTCCGACAGCCCAGGGAAATCGGCCAACTGAAAAAATATGCGTAAGAATCTCAAAAGCGCCTCGGGATCCAGACCATCGACAACTGGGAGACGCTGAATGACATCCGACAGTGGGTTAGGGAGCTTGTGATAGCTCGCTGTAGCCATATCCGAAAAGGCAGGAACATGGGCAGGGGGTTCCACCCTGGCTGCCGTCTCAACAGAAGATGAAGAAGAACCGGAATTCGTATCCACGTGGCGACGCTGGCCGAGAGAAAACTCCCGCAATGCCATCGCCACTTGCTCCCTAAGAGTGACAACATTTTTCTCTAATTCCGAGGTGGTAGCCTGTGATTCAGCATTCTGTAAACGGCATAGAACATGTTGTAAACGTTGGCGTACCCTCTGTCTAGCCGTAGAGGTGGGTGCCGCCGACTGCAGGCCTTCGGCCAAATCGCGCAGTTCTGAAACTTTTTCCGAGCACAGCTCCACCTCGGCTGTGACATCCGTAAGTAATACTCTCCCACTCGGTGCCTCACCGGAGGCAAGAGCCTCGCGGAGTTGCTTCCTTAATGAAACAACAGTCTCCTGCGGCTTCCGTCCCCGGAACCGGACCTCCCACTCGAGCTCATCTTTGACAAACAAGTCCACATTCACAGAAATGGACATGACCGCGCAATCCACACACACACCACGTAAAAGCAGTAATTAAAGAGGACGACAGGAAGAACTTGATCATACAAGCGGCTCCAGAATGCTCTAGCGATACGACGACATGGAAGTCATAAAAGCAGAGAAACAGCCATACAAAATGCCCAGAAGAGAACACGACACAAAACAACCAAACTAACTCACTACATACCATTCACCAAGTACACATAAAATTCGATATAATCGAAAATATAAACTATCACATCCATGCCCTTGGTCGGACCATAACCGCATTCAAAATACATGGTACTGCAACGCAACGCCCTCAATAAACAATTACCATATAACGGGGTGCTATAAAACACGTAGTCTAATCCAGGAGACAAATCACAATCAAAATCGACAAGTACTGACGGCCCTTATTAAGTTTTCTTGCAACACTTGGATTCTAATTAAAAATAATTTGAAATAATTTGCAAGTCCTAACACCAGCTGACATGTCTGTAGCCACACCAAGTTTCATTTAAGGAAATAAATGTAAGTCCCCAGATTCTAAAATTTCTCAAGTTCAAAAGAAAAGAAAAAATAAGGCAGAAATAATACCTACCTAGAATCATAACCACGCTCTGCTACCATTTGAAACCCCCCTTTTATTTTTCTAAGTTTTTGTAATTTTTTTTTTTGAATTTTTGTTTTATTTAATTTTAATTTTTTTTTTTTTAAGTTTTTTTTTTGTAAAAGGGGAGAGACGTCATATTTAGAACTAGGTGAAAACCTAGAGGAAGCAAAAGTGTGCAAGGCCCAAATACAATTACAGACATGTCCCCCCAGGTGAATGACAGGACTTGCAAATGAAAAAGAAAGTCTTTTAACCAACAAGCGTGTGCTTTATTAAACCTGTAAGATGTTACATAAATGACAAGTTCTTGATTGTGTGAGCACACCATTAAAGGCAGAATTATATATATATATATATATATATATATATATATATATGTATATCAATTAATTCCTAATGTCACAAAGTAAGTGAATTTGATATTAACATTATTGCAAAATTTCTGCCTGATTATGTATGAGTCAAAGTTAGTAATAATCTCATTCATAAAAGCAATACTAATCCATAAGTGTTGTATAGTATCAAATAGGCTAGCCTGTTGTCTCAGTAAGCACATTTATGGTTTTTCTCTTTTTTAAATCCATTACATATTCCCCCAGCAAAATATAGTAAAATTACACACACAAACACATATACGACATGAATAACAAAACATCCCTCATTTCAGCACTAACTTCCTCATAAACCCATTCCAACTACAGTAAATGAATGCACCCTAATATGTATAGATATGTACAAATATAAATGACAGCGTAAACTGAATATCTCAGCTCCTAAGCATAGATTTGCCTTGGTAGTTCACACCAGAGAATGTAAGTGACCGCCCCGAGACTCAACCAGCTAAACGACCCTGACTTTAATCATTAAGCGCTAAGTATGTGTGTGAAAGAAAATAGTTTCTCATCTAAAGCATCAGACAGCCCCCGTTACGTGATTAAAACTCAGCCATGACCAGATGACATGATAGCACAAGATAATTAACTCCCTAATGGTCTTAATTAGATGAAAAGTTAGATCTTACAGCAAACTGCGGATGTGTGTGTATGTGTGTAATTTCTTACACATTATACAGTTATAAGATACTTCATTAGGTGTACTGCGGTAATGTTCACACATGCAATAACATAATTGAACATGAGAGTTAGTGCTAGAGTATAACGGTCAGAACTTCACGAGTGAGCTTCTGGCGGCTTCTGTGCATTCACCATGTTGTAGAGAGAGAAATAGATAATCAGAATTTTCCCACCTGGATTGTCCGGTGTACTTAGTCCGTGTAGGCGCGGATCAGTGATGTCACAGTCGTGTCACAAGTCCCGGGTGCAGCTTAGCGTTGGAAGAGTCCTAAGTTGTCCTCGACTGACGGCATCGTGGCTATAAGATTGTCTCTGCCATTAGGGTGGACAGATGTACGTCCACCCGACACCCATCTCGCCCTTGTTCGAGCACCTGGACATACAATAGGTTGTAGAGGGTGTCATAAAGAAAATACGCCACATAGGCCGTCCACATTAACTTCCAACACTAACTTTACACATCAACAGCACACACACATCGCCACTAATTCATATTAAACAGTATTAAGCTCCTCAGCTGTGACTTATTTCACTTATGTCCCAACTACCTTTTAAGTATTTCGTTGAAATATGACAATTAATTAATTACGTATTTCATAACTGTTAATAACACCAAACACAGCTGAGTGCGAGATGCATTAGTATTTTCTTTATTGAAGTCAATTTAGCCCACAACATTTACACTCATATCAATTTAATTTTGTAATTGCGTTAACGCACACATCGAAAACTGCTCTACACACACACACACACAAGTATAATTTATAATAGAGGCTGAAACGTAAAAATATATTTGGGGTTAGAATATTTTCAGAACCCGCTGACTTGTACATACTTGGAGCTACACTTTATCTAGCCAACCATAGTGATAGCCGAGGAAGTTCAGAACAAACGGTAGCCGCCAGTCGAGAGCAGATGACCAGGTTGGAGGACAGAACAGAAATGAGGCCGATTCAATGTGTCGGCCTAGCCAAGTAAACTCTGGATGCAGGAACGTACAGAAACAGCTGGCAGCGCCAGCTGTATTGCGTAGCTGCACAACATTTGTGTGCCAACAACAAACTACCGTAGCCGTGTACGTGCGTGACGTCAGCGGCGCTCGTTTTTAAAATTCTTATAATACACTGCCGAACCCAGTACGGCACAGGATATCATACAGGCTATTTTAACTTTCTGCACTGCCGTACGGAATAAGTCAGTTGTATTCATGCCAAACCATGTCCTTAAATTTCTCTGCCATGATATTGTCGGTCGCCCAACTCCTCTCTTTCTAAGTACTTTTGCTTGTAGTATGGACTGCAATAAGTAAAATTTCGGTTCATTTCTCATGATATGTCCCAGATACTGACGCTTTCTTATCTTCACTGTGTTAATAACTTCCCTATCTTTCTTCATCTTTCTATTAGTTATATGTGCTTCAACATTAGTTATATGTGCTGTCCATGAAATGCTCAGTATTCTAAGGTAGAGCCACATTTCGAAAGATTCCAATTTCTCAGTTGTGGCTTCAGTCAAAATCCAAGATTCTACACCGTAGAAGAGGACCGAAAATACGTAGCAGAGTAGAAGTCTCATCTTTGAGTTTATTGTTAAATCGTGACTTTTCAATAAACTGCTCATTCTAGTGTACACTGCTCTTGCCTTTTCAATTCTGCTCTTAATTTCTTGAGAGTTGTCCCATTGTTCATTGACTATTCACAGTAAGTTGGTATAAACTTTTTTATAGAAGCCTATGGTTTTTGATTTATTAGGAGTTACAATTTGTTTATAGTATGTTATTTTTATGTTATACTGATTTCAAATAATTAAAAAAATAAAAAATAAATAAAAATAAAAAAATAAAAAATTAGGAACTAAAAATTATTATATTCACCCCTCCCCCAGATCGTTAACTCATGTCAGTCGTCCTTAAATAACTATGAAAATATTGAGTCTAGTGGAAAAAAAATGATATTCAATATTATTAGAAAAGTGTTCGCATTGTAGGTAATGCGACTGCAGTTATCTGGAACACAGCTGTTTGACACCGCTACCGTTCCAGGTACGTGTAGGCCTACACAGGTAATTAGGAGAGAAGGCCGCCAGTGTTATGCATACTAAACGAGTACGGTAGTCTACGCGGCCAAGTCCTTAACTTTCAGTGGACAGACGGGAGCAAATTACTTGCTGGGCTTTCTCGCACATACCTGACCGGCATAAAAACTGTAGTGAAGAGTATGTAATTTGTGTGGCCACGTCCCGCGCCAAGTAATTGTGTTTGCTGAAAACGAACGTGTCCAATCTTCTCAGAAATTATCTTCAAAAAGTGGAGGTGGAGGTGTAAAAAGTACAGTGACGATAAGCTACGGAATTGCGCAGGGCAGAGGTTACGTTTTTCTCTTTAGCATGACGTCCAGAAATAAGTGATCTTTGAATCGGAATTCAGTCACTAAAAGTCGTATGCAGACATTGAGATCAGGGTAAAAATATTTCATCTTTTATTTGGGCACTTCGCTTTTGTTTATACAATGGAAAACTATCCCTAAACACGGATGAAACTTCTCAAGGGTCGTCAACAGCATTGGCTTAAGTAGGCAACGATAAACTACTGTAGTGAGGTTGTCGCGTGTTGGAAAAATACTGTTACTACGGTCTACATGGTACAGTGGAAAACAAAATACAAGACACCAATTAAGTCAGTAATCAACTGGTTTAATTATCACAATTAACAGTTTGTAATCAACAAGATAGTCTCTTACAACAAATCAAATAAAAATTGTCAACACGCAATAATAATGTCAACTAATAGAGTCCCGCACAATTATAAAACATACATAATACTTCGCCACAATACTTCGAACCGCACTGGAATAAATCGCCACTTAAACTGAAATGACCGTCGCTGGACAGTATATATAATGTTATATATAATGGATATATTATATAATATAATATTGGACCGATATTTTGGCATAAAGCCCCGTCACTAAACACTGCCCGAGGTAGATATGCTTCTATTTATATTTGAATCGATTTCTTCTTCTTCTTCTTCTTCTTATTCTTCTTCTTCTTCTTCTTCTTCTTCTTCTTCTTCTTCTTCTTCTTCTTCTTCTTCTTCTTCTTCTTCTTCTTCACTTTCAAGGATTAAACCCACCAGGCTTATTCAGGTACCCACCATTTCCTTGGCCTATCTGCATCTCTTCCTCCTTCAGGTATATACTCGAGAGCTGCATATTCTGTGGCATTCTTCGCAGGTGATCACACCAATTCCTTTTACTGTTACAAATAATAGATGTCACACACACACTTCGTTCCGTATATCGATGTCAAAAAGGGTACAGCCTACGGTATCCATTAAGAATCTCATCTCTGATGACTGCACCTACTTCTTGTCTTGTTTTGAAACCGCCAATGTGTCACTGGGTACGTTACTACCGGAACACCCAACACTTCATATAGATCTTCATAGTCGTTGCTTTTTATGAATTATTCCAAATCGTTCCAAAAATGTTACGGAATTTTGTCAGCTTATAGTTCATGTTAATATTATAATGAATGCCAGGTGATACCCCGCCTCAGATAATTAAACTGTTGATTTCCTCTATTATAATACATTTTACTACTCTGTCTTTGTTCGTATAGGGTGGTTTCTTTAAGGCCCATATTTTTCTACTTTTGGCCGATCCCGATACTTCTCATGCTCTGTATTATTAAACAGATATACTGCCTTCTGTGATTCGTCCTCGCTTGTCTAGATGATAACTGTTTTATCCACATAGAGCAAAGAATTCGCGAATAAAATGTGTAGCAATAAATTCACAAGTCCATTTTCTATTTTATATTTAAATACAATGAACTATACTGTACACAGGGGCAGACTGGCATCGAGTGTATTTGTGTGCGTATACTTTTTTAAATTATTTATTTACTCTTTATAAATACATGGTATGTATAGTGTTTTCGTAAGTGAACGTTTTAATACAAAACATACAGGATAGTTTGATTATTTAGACTTTAACATAACCAGCTTTAAAACCATAATTACCTATGTCATGATATATATAGAGTAAGTTACCAATAAGTACTACTGGAAATAATCACGCTATTTATTCAATGAAACTTACAGATTTAGAAGTAATACAGTATAAAATCGTAAAAAAAATAAATCTAAAATGTAATTTATCTCAAAGAACAAATAATATTAAGTACTTGACAGTAACTCTACAGTAACCTTCTTCGCTTTCCTCCATTAGCAAATACTAAATAGGCTGTATATAAACAAGGCTGAGAAGTGATCACTTCCAATCTGACCAAAATAAATCCTGGAGATTTATTTTCAACAATATTTAAACGAGAAAATGTTTTTAATACCGGTAAATATATATATTATAACATTACTATTTGCGTGTTGTTGTGTTGTGTGAATGTATGAGCACCTACCTGCTGTCCGATCTTGCGGTTTTCTTCCGACTAGGGCGTGTGGATTTTGGATTTGATTTCGCAAGTATGTAAACTCAAGTGTATAACAACAGCACACTAAATAAGTTATTTTAAAAGTGAAGAGTTTTGTGAGGTTGGTAGGCTCCGTAGTACAGCAATAAAAATACAATGTGGGGTAATAAAAACGGGGTTTATTACTCCAAACACACAAGAATGAAATGGTTATAAGTTCAAATATTCTTACAAACTAAACAATAAATAAATCTTGAATAATGTTTTCTGAATGATTAATAATTTTCAGAAGTTGAGCTCGTTATTTTGAAAGAGTTTATTTTAACTGAGAATTTAATTAATCAATTTAATTTAATTCAATTTAATTTCAATGTCTTTAAAAATTTGATTCTAATGAAATAAAAACTAAAGTTACTTGAAAATATTCAAAAATAAACTAGGCGTGACAATCTAGTTCACGTCCCTTTATTTACTAGTGATCTGACTCACCTATACTGCAGTATGAGCAAATTATTTAATTCTTTGTTAAGATTTGTATAGCGCTTTTTGTTTTATCTACTATTAATTCTTAACTAATGCTTATTAATTACTTATACTGGCTATACAGATTATCACACGTGAATAATTCTTATTTAACTAGAGTCTTTGATTTCTGGCATCTGAATGATTTATTTTACATTGATTTTAATTAAAAAAGAAAGAAAAATTTATCTGTTGAAAAATGAATAAAGTGATTTTGACTTTCCTGGTTCTGAAGTGGATTGTAGAGATGCTCCGGATGTCCCTCGCTGTCCTTGTCCAATCGGCTAGAGATAGTGATCTACTTGAGCGTCCTGGGTTTTGGCGGTGAGCTCGGAAATCAGCAACACTCTGCTCTCCTGCTATTTGATGAAGTTTTTACGTCTGTAGCTTTCTGCGAGAACTGCTTCACGTCCCTCGTCGATTCACGTTCCACGTCAGCGTGTGTGTGTGTGTGTCGTTTCGAGTTGTAGCTCTGCTTGTCAGCTGATTCGCAAATGGTTTAGACTGCCTCTCTGTCGTATTCTTGAAGTAAGGTCTTGTAGTCTTGTAGATCTCTTGCGTGCATACGCCCACAGTTAATGTAGTGCACGGTACGCTTGTTTGTTGGTGTGGAAGATTATCTTGACTGAACGCTGTAATTACGAGTCGTTACAGTTGATCTGTTTTATGATGATCGTAATTAGGCGTGTTGACCACGTAGAGTCTTCAGATGAGTCTTCACAAAACTATGGTTTTGAGACGATCGAAGATATACGTCTGTTCTTCTTGAATACTGGCAGTAGAGTGTTTAATCAGCTCCAAAACTCCGCGTTGGTTCCAATTTCTTCGAATGATTTGATTGGCTGACACACTCTCCCTACTACCCAAAATTTGAATCACCTCAGCCCGTGAGAACGAAACTACTTTCCCACAGACGGAGAATTTATATTATTATTAATATTCTTAATACAACGGAACTGAATTGTCGTTCCGGATTTCCTGTGGCACTTTTATATTGCAATTATCTTGGCTGCAAACCAAGTTGTGCTAATTCTAAGATATACAATTTGTTGTAAATTCTTATAGCTATAACATATTAAAAGCTCTTTTATGTAGCTCAATTATTATCGGAAGTTATTAACATAAAATTAATTAACTCTGTTATTATTTAATTATATTGCATAAAATTCGCACACCCTATTATTAATATTTCGGCAAACATTTTGGCTATAATAGATTTCGCCTGAATTTACTGGTTTCCGAAATATTAATAATTGAAAGTTTGGGTGTGGTCGTATTCGTTACACAGTGAGTTGATTATGTAACCGCCGCGTGTGCGCCTTGTACAATGCATTATTATGATCGCTATAACATATGAGTGGAGTTTCGACTATTAAAATTTATTTAAACATCAATATATACCCTTAAACATAAGTATACCCTTAACATATTACTCCAAATTAATGATATTTGGTCGTGTTATAATATATTTCCCGTTTTTTCTCGAAATAAAATTTTCATGACACGGGGGCCCCCTGAGCCTCCTCCGGGCCCGGGGCCCTCGGTGGTCGCCGACCTGTACCTGGCCAGTCCGCTCCTAACTGTACACCACACAAACCCTATTACGATGCTGTGACATGGTGAATGAGTGTCGCCATCAAATAAGCAGTGGTCTAGACTGGCTTGTAGGAACTGATTGGTTTCCCAAAGGCTAGGAGAAGGACAATCAATAGGCCTTGAGTCCTCTACAATTCAGGGATGCATGCAAAACATTATTTGATTCTGTTTGAATGTGCGGCAGTTATCGTTCGTCATAGAAACAATTACTCTTGTTAAAACATTAAAAGTGGCAGGCCTTTCCCTTAACCGATCTTCACCAAAATCAATAGGCCGTGAGTACTTAAAACTTTAGGAATGTATGCAAAAAATTATGTTATTCTCTTTGAATATGCGGCAGTTATCATTCATAAAAATAAAATTACCCTTTTAAAACAAAAAATGTTGCAGGTAAACTACCCTTTTCTCCTAACCGATCTTCACCAAAATCAACGTACCTTGAGTACTCTATAATTCAGGGAGGTGTGCAAAAAAGTATTTGATTCTGTTTGAATTTACGGCAGTTATCGTTCGTCCTAGAAAAAATTACCCTTGTTAAAACATAAAACGTTACAGGTAAACTACCCCTTTCCCTTAACCGATCTTCACCAAAAACAATAGATCTTGGGAACTCTACAATTTAGGGTTGTATGCGAAACATTATTTGATTCTATTTGATGTTGCGGCTGTTATAGTTTGCCATAGAAAAAAATTACCCTTGATAAAAAAAAGGTTCCAAGTAAATTACCCCTTTCCCTTAACCGATCTTCACCAAAAACAATAAGTCTTGAGTACTCTATAATTCAGGGCTGTATGCAAAACATTATTTGATTCTGTTTGAATTTGCGGCTGTTATCGTTTGCCATAGAAACAAAATCTACACATAGACACATAGACACACAGACACTTTTCGAAAAATTACTTTTTTTCATGTTTTGAGGGTAGTACAATCAGAATCTGCAATTATCTCGAACACGATTTTTTTTGCCATCACCATACTTCCATTTCTTTATGGAACATGCAAGTAAAAACAAGTTAAGATTAATCAATACAATCTTAACACTTTCAGTGTCATTTGTATCAATTTGATGCGCACTTATGTTTTACCAGCGGACTATGTGTATGAGTTTGATATACACTGCATTTGTCATCATGGACTATATGTATCAATTTGATACACACGAAGTGGTCACGTTTCAAACACTGTGTATAACATTTATTCACAGTTATTTTTTAATGAAGAAAGTAGTGTTAGTGGTTAAAATCACAAGCAAAATTTGCACTGTTGCACACCACTATATAAAAATTATTCCGATTAGCGCTTTCAAGCTTCACAGCTCATCGTCAGATCGGAAATGAACAAATAACATGAAAACACCCCTTCACCCACACCCCACCCCATCGTGTTCACACACAACAAGCTATAATACAAATGTTCCTTTCTCCACCCTCTGAGCCCTGTCCCTCCATCTGGACAGTTACATATTTTACTTAAAATCCTCTTCAATTTAACTTTTAACTTAAGATATTTAAAAACTTTACTTACCTTATTGTTGTCGTTTATTACCTCATTGTTGTTGTCCATTACCTGTCGTCGATTGCACATCTTAACAGAAGTTTAATGAAGAAAGTTGTGTTAGTGGTTAAAATCACAAGCAGAATTATCACTGTTGCACACCACTATATAAAAATTATTCCGATTAGCGCTTTCAAGCTTCACAGCTCATCGTCAGATCGGAAATGAACAAATAACCTGAAAACAACCCTTCATGCCCGCCCCACCCCACCCTGCTTACACACAACAAGCTATAATACAAATGTACCTTCCCCACCCTCTGAGTTGACGATGTATTAGTAATTTGGGAAGGAAGCACAGAAGAAGTGCATGAGTTTATAAATGAGGTAAATAATAAGGATAAAAATTTACAATTAAAGAAGAGATAGGAGGTAAGAAAATAAATTACTTACTTATAAACATAAAAATTAAAGATAATGAGAAACTACAGTTTGGGATATTTAGGAAAGAATCGTATTCTGATATAATTATACCAAGAGAGTCTTACCACCCTTATACAGTAGATATAAAATGGCGGCAATCAATTCATTTTGTTATAGAGCTCAGAAGTGTTTAAAAGAGACCGAATCGAAAGATAGGGAGTTAAAAACGATAAAGGGAATTGTAAGGAATAATAACTACAACACCAACATAGTGGATAAAGTTATAAAAAGGGCAGTGGCGTAGCTAGCCCTGAGTGGGGCGTGTATCAAAATTTCTTGGGAGGCCCTTTTTTGGAAAATAAACAAAAGACGATTTTAGTTTCTCAAGTTCTTCTTTTTCTATGGACAGTATTGATAAGTCCGATAGCCGTTCTTGTCCCATAGACGTTCTAAGACAATTTTTAATAAGTTTTAGTTTAGAAAAGCTTCTTTCAGCTGTTGCGGTTGTAACCGGAAGGGTCAAAAATAGTAAGCATGCTGTTAAAAACCTCTGGAAAACTGGAGGCGAGGCTATTGAAATTTATTAACAATAATTCTGCGAGTTCCTTAATGGTATGAATTTTCTGAATTTCAGATTTCAAACAGCTTTTCAAAGCAATTAATTGATCATAGAGATCAACTTTCATGTCATTATCGTATTTACTAACCAGTTTTGCTGCTTCCTTTTTTATAACTTCGTTTGAAAAGGATAAGAGTTTATCCGGTTGTAAGATTTCGAATATATTACTCAGATCACAGAGGCTCTGAAATCTTTGTTTAGTTTGAGAAATCAATATATCTAGACAGCAATAATACACATTGACTCTGAAGTACAATTCCGGATCTGAAATTCTCTCATTTTCTGATAACTCATCAAAAAAGCGCTTCGTTATCCTTCGTCTTTTGTTTTTGAAAACAGATGTTGCATCCCACTCTTTTGCTAGTTTTGCTAGATCTCTGGACTCGTTTAGCAGACCGTTGAATGAATTTCGATTTCTTATTTCTACCAGTCTGTCCAGAAGATTATTTAGCAAAATACTAGCTTTTTGTAAGTCATTATTTTCATGCGGTAGGGCTTTAGAAACAGGGTTGATGATTTCAAATAGCCGAGAAAAAAAGGCGACAAACACTCTCTAACATATTTATTATATTTTTACATTCGTCACGTTCGTCTTTTGTGGTTGAAATTAAATTTAGTTGATATAAAGCTTTCATTACTATTGAATAATTTTTTCTTATAGCGAATAAAGCGTCATTTCTTGAAGACGATCTAGTAGGGCATACTTTTTTAAGAGTAATTTTATATTTTTCAGATGAATCGTTACTCAACATTGCCCAGCGTTTTATGCTATTGCCAAAAAAAGTATATATTATTTCCAAATTGTCGAAAACTTGTGACACTTCGGAAATGTGTTTAGCAGTATCATTTAAAATTAAATTTAATGAGTGTGCTGCACAATGAACGTAATTGGCATTTGGTGCATGCTCTTTTATAAGGGCTTGTAACCCTTCATATACACCCGACATTGCATTTGCTCCATCGTAACCGTGTCCCCTACATTTGGACAAATTAATTCCATATTCTTCGATTGTACTTAAAATTTCAGTTTTAAGTACTTCTGCAGTACAATCGGCTACTGATGTAAACCCAAAAAAGGACTCGCAGATTTTGATTTGTACATCGTCATTTTCTGTTATCGAGATATATCAAAAAACTACAGAAAGTTGGTCAATTTTTGACAGATCTTGTGTTGTATCCATAATAATCGCCAGAAATGGAGCTTTTTTAATTTCCAAAACAATATTTTCCCTAACTCTGGTTCCAAGCAAATTAGTAATCTCATTTTGAATCGTGCGGCTTAAATAATTTATTTCACCCTTTGGCTAAAAGTTCTTTTAAAACAGGATCATAATTAGATAATAAGTGTAAAATTGACAAGAAACTTCCAGATTTGGAATCATAGCCTCTTAAAGGTAAATTGCACGACGCTAAAGTAATTATAACATTAATTAGACGATGCAATACATTTCGCCAGAAAGCAAATTTACTGTTGATTTCACTTTCCAAATAAATATCAATTGTATTACCTTGAAACCAATTATTATAAGATAGAGCCGAGTTAATATGCTGCTGTGAGTTTTCATGGTCAGTAATACTTTATGTAAAATTGCTTCTAACGGAAACACCATTAACCCATGAGGAGGAATACGATTTGCTTTGATGATCTGCTAACAACCTACAGAAGTGGCAATATGCTTTGTTTAAAATAATGGAATAACATAACCATGGCCTTACAATTTTTATACCAGCCTTATTTAAATATGAGTAATGAAAGTTTGAAAAACATCGCTTTGTTTCTGGATCCTTTGGAAACGGTCCTTGAGGTTTAAATGGGCCCAATTTGAAAATTATTTTTCTTTCGTATTCTGTAAGGCTGTCACCAAAATTTCCTCTATCCGAAGAAGATATATTATTAGATTCTTCATATATTCTTCAGAATCTTCGTTATGCATTTCTTCTATTTCTGGAGGCTCTGATAGACCATGTGCTTCAGAAGAGTCTAAAAATCCAATTAAATTAAATTACTATATATTCTGAGCCATCAGCTAACCTACAAATAATCTTTTAGCTAACACTTACCAAGATTTACGTCTTCAGAATTAGAAGAAATAAATGTACTGGATTCTTCAAATTCTATTGTACTTGGAAAATTAGATACACTGGGTTCAGATACTCCAGGAGAATCTATAACATAAAACGTTTATTTTCAAAAATAAGTACTTATGTGTGCAATATTTTTTTCAAACCTCATACATAATCATAATACCATGCATAAAATCAAATATATTATTACCTATATTAATTTGTAGTAATTAACCGGAAAATAACATAAACCGAAAATCTCTATATGAATCACCTATCGTCCTTTCAAAATTGCTGTTTTGGCCTCTATATCGATAATAATGTTCACCACGTTTTTTATTTAACAAAAATATTTCGTGTACAAACACGACCCCGTTACAGTTTTATTATATGTATAGATTTCAAATAATGTACATGTAGATACCTACTTACCATTGCAATCCAAATCAGTCACACTACTTGACTGCTGACAAAATGACGAAATTTTTGGCAAATTTTTAGAAATATCTTCTTTTTTCTGTTTAATGTTTCTTTTAAAAGCGCCACTGGGGTAAGCTCTCTTTCTTTCGCTCATATTTTAGACAATTCACTGCACAAATAATCACAACGTAATCAATTTCGTGTACAGATTGAAGTGAAAAAATTAAAAAACATGTACAGATTGTTTACACCACTCATTCACGCAAACAAAGAACGGGACTTCCCCCAGCAGAGACATCATTTGTCCTTGTTGCCACAGATTATAAACTATTCGCCAACTCAAGCGACGTAGCTGCCACCTATCGAGATAGTCGAGAACTAACGGAATGGTCGGCAAGCTGGCGCGTGCGTTCATAGTTCAGACGGAATAATATAGAGCTGTGGTGGAGAATTCATTATTCATTCATTAGGGCTCTCTTATCAATAAGACTATGGATAACATTTTACAAATGTTTGCTTACACATGTTGGGGCCCCTGTAGCTCGGGTGCCCTGTATCATTGATACACCTGCTACAGCGGTAGCTACGCACCTGGAAAAGGGTTAACATACAAAAAGCTAAAATAGAACCAGAACAAAAGAATTATGCAGGGTCATTGACATGCATAGGTTCACATACTAGAAAAATTATACAATGTTTTAATAAATACGGAGTAGATATAGCTATTAAAAAATGTGAAACGGTATTTGATAAGGAATAAAAATATAGAAAAAATCCCAGTATTACAGAAAAGCGGAATTTATAAATTAAAATGTAAAGACTGCAACAAAGTGTACCTAGGTGAGACAGGACGAAAATTCGTATGCAGGTTGTCTGACCACAAACGTGGAGAAGGTAATAGAACAACGAATTCGTTATATGCAAGACATTTCATAGAAGACAACCATAAGTTTGTTAATCCTTTGGAAGACTACGAAATTGTAAAAGTAGTAAATAACACAGTTGAAAGGAAGTTTGGAGAGGAGTTAGAAATATTGAAAGAAAGAGAAAAAGGGTTAGACAATTTAATTAATACTAAAATTAAATTTGATAATGAAGAAATATTTTATAACATAATTAAGAAGTAAATGTTAGAGGACAGATAGATAAGATTAAGAATTAAATTGCATAGGACTAATTGGATGTTTTTAAAAAAAGGGTGTGTGACTGGCCCACAAGTGTGAATGAGGAAGACGGTTTAAAAGAAATGTACACACACACACACACACACACAGCACTGAAATACAAGGAATTTGCTAGAAAAATATGTAACTGTCCAGATGGAGGGACAGGGCTCAGAGGGTGGGGAAGGGACATTTGTATTATAGCTTGTTGTGTGTGAGCTTGGTGGGGTGGGGTGGGGGTGAAGGGTTGTTTTCAGGTTATTTGTTCATTTCCGATCTGATGATGAGCTGTGAAGCTTGAAAGCGCTAATCGGAATAATTTTTATATAGTGGTGTGCAACAGTGATAATTCTGCTAGTTATTTTTTATATAAATGCATATAGGCTTATTGTTCAGGCTTGGATTGAGGTAAAACACCTTGCACTTGGTGTTAAAAAAATTTTTAACTTATATTATCTTATTTTAATTTATTCTGAAGCAGTTTAGAAAAAAAAATATTGCTCCACTGGTAAAACTATTCCGGAAAGCGGGTGGTCCACTAAAAATGTTAACAAAATTTGGGCTGGCGCTGAAAGTGTTAAAAGTGGTTGTAAAATGTGTAGTAATATACTGAAATCAATCGCACTAAAGTAGGCTAATAAATACAGTAAAAATAAGCACTACTGAAACATTGTTTATAAAATATTTCTTGGCTTAATTGATTTTCTTATATTTCATATTTCAAACATACACGCGAATGCTGTGTAATGTACTTGTTTGTAGATTTGTATTTATAAAAGAATTACTACTGTATTAGCGTGCACAGCTGAGAAATCAATAAAACCGCTTAAACGTTAAGAGATTAACAAACATTTCTTGTCAACTTTCGACCCTCTGGGATCGTTCCTCCCCCCTCCGTAAATACGCCCCTGCCTGATAATCCTATTAAATAGGACGGAAAAATTGTTATAGGATTTTTTAATGTCAGTAAAACCGCAAATGACGACACAAATTAAAATATTTGTACGAAAAAAGCCATCAAGACGTTTTAGAGTATTTCGTGGAATAAGAGCATTTAAAAATGAAATATATTTGTGATACAGTATTAAGGATTATGCTCGGGTTATCATTGTCATAACAGCAGCGATTAGCAAAACACTTAACAGAAAGGTTACTTACTATCTTAGTTACACTTATCAAACCACTTACTATCGTGATAACAGTGACTTTTAGCAAATCAGTAATACTTTTTTTGTCTACAGTCAATCTGCGAATTATACTTTATTAATATATACTGTATAAACAAAATGCTGTATCAATTACATAAACCAAAAACGTCTTTTTCCTGCTACTTTATAGGAAGCCATCAGTTATTTCTGCCTTATATAAACACTTGCCCAATTTAAACAATAAAGAACAACAAAATTGTTTCCGTCGTTTTGATAAATTAGCTAAAAGCCACTTTGTTCTACTTGTCAACATTTTGGGTCAACAGTTATACACAATGAGGCAACATTGTCGATAATGAAATCCGTTTATTTTAGTCACCACCCAAACTAATTTAGGTCACCACCCAACCATATCTCTATGGCAATGGTCATCGCAAAACACGGGAACGTTGAGTCCTGACGCTGGGTTTGTTCGTATATCATCATCAGTATCCCAACTATGAGAGCCTTCAAGATGTTGTTACAGCTTGCAATAAATGTAAGCAAGCTTTTCGGGCTTTCATCGCCTTGGGCAATTTCTTCTTCACAGAGGTCTAAAGTTTATAAATTCTACTCCTATTTTCTGCACACCTGCCCTGTCGTAACGATTTACTTTCTAATCATGACAGACATAACCTACATAAATCAGATATACTCTCAGCTTCGAGTGGTGAACATTATTCTGTATTCAATTGAAATATACAGCAATGTGTTCTGTTATGGATTCTATAAGGAACACGTTTCCACGTATATCGAGGCGTTACGGGTAAACACAAAGCGCTTGCAGAACGTTTTCAAGAACATCAGTCGGACCAACAACAGTTTTGAAGTCAGCGAATTCTGGATGTTCACCGCGTCCGTGACGAGCGCCGCTCAGATAGCATTCCGCGCGGTCTTGCTGTGGCGAACCCTTACCGCGTACTCCGTTCTGTCGCTTTACCGTTACCTGACGGCGTTCGCTGTTTCCTTACAGTGGGCCGTTTGTATGCAAGAATCGGCCATGAATCTGACCAAAACGAGAAGATTATTGAAAACCGTGGTGAGCGTGAACGACGACGGGACAGAAGTAACCGGTGTAAACTTGAAAGCGTTGGACGCGGCGACCGACGCCTACCGAACGGCCACCGAACGTCACTACCTTCACGACCGTCACTACAACGTCCACAACGTGCTTAACATCTCGATACTGATATTCCGCACCATCAAGAATCCGTACATGATATGGTACTGTGTCGCGAAGAAGGTGTGCGTCGACGGATGTTACGGTGTATCTTTCGTCGTCTCTCTGTTGATAGCAACCGGCGACTTTATTACCATACTGATAACGGCGATGATTACCGAATCAGTCAACAGGAAGGTAAGCAGTTACCATCGCCATAATAGCAGTGATTGGCGAGATACTTAATAGAAAGATTAGCAGTACTATCGTGATAACAGCGACATTTAGCAAATCAGTCAGTGGGCATGTAAGCCGTCAGTATAGTCAGTGGCGTATCTAAAATTAGGCTTTGGGGAGTCCGGGGTCGGATCATACAAAGGAAAAAACAAGTTAAGACTGATCAACAGTACTATATTTAGAGTGTTTGAAAAACGGGTGATAACATCGTGAAATCAGTCCCATTAAAGTAATAACAAAATAAAAATTCCCCCGTTATTGAAACATTGTTAAAAGGTAACTTACTTATTGACTGAATTGATTTTTCTATATTTCATATTTCAAACGCATACTCTAATGCTGTCTAATAAAACTGTTTGTATATTTTAAAAAAAGCTACTACTATATTAGCGTACACAGCTTAAAAATAAAATATAACAGCCCAAAAATTAAGAGATTAACAAAATTTGTCAACTTTTTCCGTGAATACGCCCCTGACTATAGTAACAACAGAAACTATTCTATAGTATTATCAACTAGGGAGTGCGGCTGGGCGAATATTAAGAATTGATATATATTAAACATTTTAAGATAAAATGTCAAATAAAGTAAATCAAAGTTTGATCAACTGAAGTCCACTAGATGACTAATGGGGCGAGAATCCGGCCTGTCCTAATCCCCTGCGCTTGTATGTGTGCGGGCTGCGTGTTTGTGAGTGAGCCTGACCCTCGCCCAGCCGCACCCACTATTTGATAATAGTATAGAAACAATCAACAGGAAGGTAAGCAGTTGCCATAGTGACGACAACAATTATTAGCGAATCACTTAACAGAAAGGTAAGCAGTTACTATTGTGATAACAGCAACTATTCTAGACATAATCATGATAGACATCAATCAACGGGAAGGTAAGCAGTTGCCATAGTGACGACAACAATGATTATCAAAACACTTAACAGAAAGGTAAGCAGTTAATACAGTAATAACAGTAACTATTCTAGAATCAATCAACGGGAAGGTCACTAAGCAGTTGCCATAGTGACGACAACAATGATTAGCGAAACACTTAACAGAAAGGTAAGCAGTTACTACAGTAATAATAGTAACTATTCTAGAATCAATCAACGGAAAGGTAAGCAGTTGCCATAGTGACGACAACAATGATTCGCGAAACACTTAACAGAAAGGTAAGCAGTTACTACAGTAATAACAGCAACTATTCAATCAACGGGAAGGTAAGCAGTTGCCATAGTGACGACAACAATGATTAGCGAATCATTTAACAGCAAGGTAAGCATTTAGTTACCATCGTGATAACGGCGATGATACACAAGCAAGATATCTTTTTCTCATTTAAAATGCTTATACTCACAAAACAATAATTACATTAGCTTTTACATGATATTTCTGACATCGCTTACTGTTATTCAGGTTAAGAAACTGCAAGAATACGTAGACAAACTGATCAGCTTCTACGCAAATGACGACGACAGGATTTACGTAAGTTACACCGAGATATTAATTAAACATAAAGCATTACGTTCGAAACGTTACATTGCTCTACCATGTTTAACTTCAATTATAGTAGACCCTCGATTACTCGACAGCGATCGGACGGAACCAAGGAGTCCGCCCCACAATTTCTCCCCAAGACAATTGCTTCCTGATGTAAGTAGTTTGCATCCTGATCCTAACAGTAGTTTGCATCAATTCCTTCCTGACGTAAGTAGTTTGCATCCTGATCCTGACAGTAGTTTACATCAATTGCTTCCTGACGTAAGTAGTTTGCACCCTGATCCTGACAGTAGTTTGCATCAATTGCTTCCTGACGTAAGTAGTTTGCATCCTGATCCTGACAGTAGTTTGCATCAATTCCTTCCTGACGTAAGTAGTTTGCATCCTGATCCTGACGGTAGTTTGCATCACATGGAGCCGAAGTACGCCTAGTTTGGACTCGCATGTCGTCGTTACAATGAAGTCTCATTTATTTTTCTATTCACACTATGTTAAATAGACTTCAGCCTTACGACAATTTGAGGTACTGACTTCTTTAATCAAACAAACACTTAGAAGAACATATATGAAAAAATACTTAATTGATTTAGTCATACCAATGGACAAGGCAACGAAGGTGGTAATTTGTGTCTACACAAAAACATATATAAAACACTGGATTGATTTAGTCTTAACAATGGACAAGGCAAACGAAGGGTGGTAATTTTTGACAACAAAAAAATTGTTTGAATCGAGGGGAACAGAAGCAAAAATGTCTGAACTTTAAAGAGAGCCGAAACCCACAAATGTCCGGGGACATGACACCGTCATGATACGGAATCAGAAGGTGACGAATGTGAAAAAAAGAAAGATAATAGGAAACACACAACTCATTTTTATTGTTTTGCACACAGTAATATTAAAAATACTTATATTAATGATGACATCAAACAGAATAAAATTTGAATTAATTAACTAAGAAACGGACCAAAAATATAATTCTTAATCACACATTCTTTTGAGTACTAAATAATAATTATTATTATTTATTATGTCATTATTTAATTTTTTCATCATCATCATTAAAAGTAACGAAATATGTAATGGTGTATTTCTGTTATACTTAAAGCCTTCCGTACTTTAATATCACACAATTAAAATGGTTTGTACCGTATAAATACGGTTTTTATTTTCACTTTTTAACAGGTAAGAATAGATCCTATGGATTATACAAATCAATCAATTTATCCGAAATTAATCTGCTCCTTTATTTCTATTAAACTGGATTCTGCCGTCCCTGTAAATGGAGAAAGATTGAATGGTACGAGAGCTTTCCCCCGAAGTACAGCGGAGACGATCCCCCCACATTAACTGTACCAGCAAATGGATGTCACAGGTATAGGACCTTCAGATTTCGCGCCTGCTAATGATCAGGTAGCTGAAGTTCTATACTTCTACCATCAGAATTGACAATAACTAAGAACTTGCTAATGCAACTGAATCAGCCACAGTAATGTTTACTGTCATAACAGGTTCCCTGTTTTGTTTCAGTTGAATTTACTGTCGGTGGAAATGCATCACAGGTCTCTGCAGACTTTCCCGCTGGGCATGTTTAGCCTCAACATGAGATTGGTAACTTCGGTGAGTTTCACTGTATCTACTGGGCTTCATTATCTGTACATGTATTTATATTATGTTTACATATTTATCTAAAAACCACAAAATTACATATTTTAAATTCTACAGTTACAGATAAAGTAATTTTAAAAACTACACTACTGCCAAAACAATAATAAAAATTTCATTAAAAAATAATACCCGCTATATGAATATACATACTAGGGTAGGGTGAAAAGTTCCGGGCCTGAGACAGAGGTAGCGCTACTGTGCTCATTATTTTGACGTGTTGTATGGTTTCTTCTTTTGTCGGCTTAGATTCGATGATTTCAAGACAATGAGGTGTTTACTATTAATGGAACAGACAACAGCTGTAAGCACCTCGGGCTTCGTTGGATAGACTGGAAATTCGGGCTGTGATTAATTTTTTTAGAGAAGCTTAACTGCAATCGATATAAAAAAAAAAGAGCTGGATTTAACGATGGGGACAACGGTTAAGTGCTGGTATGCTGAATTTAAAATGGGTCGGACAAGCACAGCTGATGACACATGTGTTAGACGTTACATTGACTACGGCATAAAAAAAATAGACAAAAATCCATAAAATGGTTTTGGTAGACCGTAGAATGAAAGTGAGTGAGATAGCTGAGACTGAGACAGTGAGATATCAACGGAAAGTGTGTGTAATACTTACAGGAACATCTGTCTATGACAAAGCTGTGCGCTAGATGAGGTGACGCGTTTGCTGACACTTGACCAAAGTGAGTGAGATAGCTGAGACTGAGTCAGTGAGATATCAACGGAACGTGTGTGCAGTACTTACACGAACATCTGTGTATGACAAAGCTGTGAGCTAGATGTTGTAACGCGTTTGCTGTCACTTGACCAAAAACAGTATCAAAAGGATGTATGAACCAAGTGTTTGGCACTCGATACACGCAATCCAACATAAATTTTGCTTTGATTTGTAACCGTTGATGGACGTGGGTGCACCATAACACACCTGAGACCAAACAACAGACAGAACAATGGACAACGAAAGGCGAACCAACTCGAAAGAAGGTAAAGAAAATTCCTTCTGCTAGTAAGGTTATGGCGACCGTTTTTGAGACGACCCTGAAGAAATCTTCATTAACTGCCTTAAAAAGAGGGAAATAATTAATAGTGAGTTGCAAACCTACTGCACCTTGTAAACGACGAAATCAAGAAAAATCGGCCACGTTTAGCGAAAAATGAAGTGAAGTGCTGTTTCACCAAGACAACCCATCATCTCACACGCCAATTGTTGAGATGGCTAAAATGAAGTGCTGTTTCACCAAGACAATCCACCATCTCACACGCCAATTGTTGCGATGGCTAAAATGAAGCGCTGTTTCACCAAGACAATCCACCATCTCACACGCCAATTGTTGCGATGGCTAAAATGAAGTGCTGTTTCACCAAGACAATCCACCATCTCACACGCCAATTGTTGAGATGGCTAAAATGAAGTGCTGTTTCACCAAGACAATCCACCATCTCACACGCCAATTGTTGCGATGGCTAAAATGAAGTGCTGTTTCACCAAGACAATCCACCATCTCACGCCAATTGTTGAGATGGCTAAAATGACGTGCTGTTTCACCAAGACAATCCACCATCTCACACGCCAATTGTTGAGATGGCTAAAATGAAGTGCTGTTTCACCAAGACAATCCACCATCTCACACGCCAATTGTTGCGATGGCTAAGATCAAAGAATGGAAGTTCGAATTGCTTCCTCACCCACCATACTCGCCCTTTAGGCTACTTTGAGGATCTCGACAAATCGGCTTATCAGTCTGGCATAACCGCTTTGGAACAGTATAGAGCTAAATACTTTTGGAAAAACAGTATAGAGCTAAATAGAAATTATGTTGAGAAACAAAAGCAGATTAAGCCAAAAAAAGTGTTGTTTTCTTAATTCAGGCCCGGAACTTTTCACCCCACTCTCGTATATAAACATTTTATAAACTCCCAGTTAAACGCTTTTACGTTAACATTTGGGCTTCATTTTTTATAATCTAAATCAAAAAACAATACGTTTAGAGACCTATATGAACTTGTTCTTTGTTTCCCACGTCACGAATACGTGTATCCGCTACTTGTGTGATAGTCGTGTGCGTTTATTTTCAGATTTCCGCCACCGCCATTACTTACATGATAATCCTAATTCAGTTCACTAAGTAAGCAGACTGAGGCCCGTGATTATTGAAGTCACGGCGATGAGACACGTCGGCACAGTTGGTTTAATTATTGTAATCTGCTCAATATTATGTATAATGCTGTACAAGCAAATAGGTGTATGATATTCGTTAGTAATCTGTTCAGTCAACAACTACAATTAGTTAAAATTATCTTTGTTAATAAGCACAGTTAAATGTCAGCACACCTGTAAAGAAATGATTGTATTAATAAGCAACGTTTATTCACTGTGTGGATTTCAAATCTCTACTCAACGATCTGGAAACTGTTTTTGTATATGAAAAATTATTGTTAAACGAATTGTTAAAAATTATATTATGTTAAAAATACTATAAAATTTTATTTTTTTTGTCTTAAATTTTGTTATCAATACCACGTTATCAATCCCTCAAAAGGAGACTAACGAACGTAGCCGCTGTATTATGCAAAGACAAGAATGTTCTCAC
Source organism: Magicicada septendecula (assembly GCA_034769895.1). NCBI lineage: Eukaryota > Metazoa > Arthropoda > Insecta > Hemiptera > Cicadidae > Magicicada > Magicicada septendecula. The sequence continues at coordinate 21,677,388 of CM068370.1, forward strand.
AAAACACGTTTCCCAGCAGGGGCCTCGGTACCCAGACGACCAAACAATGGGTGCTAGCCACCGCACTCGAGTCAGGTACAGGCTCCGACAGCGCGGGTTGCACAGGCCCGAAACTCGAGTCGCGCTTCCGAACGCTGGACGCACGCTTTATTCCGATCATCAGCCCTGATACCGCCGAAAATTGGGTAACCCCGCGCCCCGAAAGACAGATTGCGTCAGGGTGGGGGTCGCGGAAGAAGATGAAGCCACCGGTAAGCAGGGGGTCCAATTGTCGGGGTTCAGCCAGCCACGCGACGTTACACGGCTTCGCTCGCTACTAGGGTTCCTCGCTACGACCACTGTGGTTCCGTAGTGCGACTACTTGCCAGGGACAATCCAACCCTGGTTCCCTTTCTCCAGTCACCCACTTTAGTGTCGATCGCCCCCAATCTAGCCGAAATACCGGTTCACCCTCGGGCCGAAAATGAGGTGGGTGGGTGTGTGGTGGGGAGGAAGGCAGAGATCGGAGCCACAGGAAATGGCGTTGCCGGGGATCAAAACCCCCAGGCCTTTACCCTCTCAGGGGGTTTCTTTATTACAACGAAATAAGTAGTAAATGACGAGTTCTTTTTCTTTGAATATTTGTGTTTTTGTTCATAAACTTTTAACCATCCTCCAAAACGTGTCATACTCTCCCAGAAGCAAATCCAGGCTACGCCCCTAAATGTAGTTAAATAGACAATAACATCAAACTTTAGAATTTATTTCAAGTGTAGATGCATTACTGTGTTGCACACGTTGAAATGTCTTGAAGACAACAGGAACATTCATTCTTTAGTTGATCCCACTAAGAACAGCTTCCCAGGTAACAGGCAAGAACAGCTCAGTTTTTTTTTTTTTTAAGCCTGAATGTAATGAATATATTTATAAAGTAGAATAACTTTCTCAAACATTACGAGAATCGTAAGCCAAGGAAGGTGAGAAACATGAATTCATAAGAATTGTAAAACCCAATTATTATTAGGCAAGCAACGACAACAATTTAGTTATCTTTTGTTAATTAATAGTATGCGTTGTACATTCTTAAAATAATACAGGTGTGTGTATATATCATCAATGTGATAAGGTCTATGTAAATAAGCTGTGTAAGATGTGTGTAAATTACACATCAAATGTCACACAAAGATACAGCGTAAAGTGGAATAACGTAGGAAGCGTAAAACGGGAAAACATAAACGTAAATGTAAACGTTACGTGAAAGACGTAATAACGTAAATAAAGTTAAACAACGTAAAGTGTACTACAAAAGTATGCCTATACATAACTGAACAAGATACTGCGAACAATCCCCCTGTTGGTTCAGAAACTCTAAAGTTTCGCCGTTAAAGCCAGCTGAAATTATAATTAATGCAACCCTTGTGACACGATAAATTGGAGGAAGACGAATGTAATAACGGCTTACTGGATTCGTCTCATCTGTACAATGCAGTTAACGTCTCCCTGTGAAAATCCACAAATAAATCCGACTTCGTCTTATGTGATAGTGCTATACAACTATAGAACGTTCTACCTGTTTCTCGGCTATCCCAGCTGTAATGTTTGTGTGCGTACTTATTGCTACTACGTTGAGAAGAAAGACAATTACGTGACACTTAACATGCGTCAACAATCGAGGCTGTTCCAGACTTTACCGGTCGCGCACTGTCTTCAAGGCCGCAACAAATTACGCTCTAGTGTCTTCGAGTAGTGTTGACGCGTATTGTGGATTATTCTGGAACACTTGTGTCATCTATTTAAACAACGACAGCTTGTGCCGCCCCTTGGCAAGACAACACAAAAATCGGGAACTAGTTTAATTATTTACCAGTAAACTAAACCAGCTGCCGTTGTTAGTAAAACTCTTACTAACAAATTACAAAACAAGTATGATATAGGAGACTGACAAGGTTTGCATAAACTTATTCACTCACTAGGTATTAGCTAAAACATCTCTTTATTGCTATTGAAATATTAATCAAACATTATTTCTGATTTTAAAGAAAGTTATTTTAGTAAATAGCGCTTTTACTGCTTCAAAGATCTTAATTATATTATTCTTGTTATATCAAAATTTACTCATATAACTGTTGCTTTTAATACCACGGATCCGGGTCTCAATTTTCTCAAAATTATTAATTTATCAATATATACATTACGGTTACTATTACTTCTTACAAAATTACAAAATATACAAATCTGATAATTTGTTCATTACATAGCGAAAGTTCTTTAAAGTTCTTTGTTACTTCTTATTAAGGGAAATTTACAAAAGTTGTGGTTTGATATCACCTGAGGTTTTTGTTGTATTCTTGGGACATCTCCAGTTGTCTTCTACGGGTTGAGTACGTTGTTCTTGGTGTATCTACATCGGGTTGATTTTTAGTTTACTTGCAGCTCTCGAAGATAGGTTGTTTACTTGAAGTTCCACATGTTGTAATTTCACTTTTCTTAGTGCAGATTCTTGTAGTTCACATTTTCTTTATTTTAATTACAGTTATAATTCTCACTTTGCAGTACTACAGTCTAGTAGTTAACTATGTTACACTTACATTTGATATTGTTTTTAAGAGATGTGTTGGCTACCTTTTTCTATTTTATTTATATATTTTCTCACAAACTCTAGACACTACATTATTCACAATAACAAGATTTCACGCTGGATATGCTTCTAGAGAACATACACATACGTATATGTGTACAACACCAAAACTCACGTCTACTCATTGCGACGTTCTACGGCCGAATGCGCGTACGGTTTAGGGGAGAGGGCTCAGTAAGCTAGTGCGTATTTACACACTAAGAAAATAGTTCGTACTTTTCCTATTATTATTTATTCATTAATTAGAAGATAAATACTTTATGTTTATTTTATTATGACTTAGGGATTTCTTTATTTCTCTAGTCGCATTTTTAATTATTTAAGTAATTATTATTATTATTCACTACTTAATACTTTTCTTGGCGTGTTGGTACTGGAAGGTTTCAAGTTGATACAGGAATCTGGGTATAGGTAAGGGTGTATGATACTCTTACTTATTAAAATTAAAAAATTTTAATCTGTGCGATTTTTGATACCTTTAAAATCGTCACAAGCTGCCGCTTAGTTTCAGTTTAAGTGGTGATTTATTCAAGTGAGGTTCCAAGTATTGTGGCAGTGTTATTTTTTGTGCGGGACTCTATTAGTTGGCATTATTATTACGTGTGGACTCATTTTATTTGAATTATTGTACGAGCATAATCTTGTTGAATAACTTAGTGATTACAAATTATTAATTGTGATAATTAAAGCTGTGACTTCATTGGTGTCTTGTATTTTGTTTTCCACTGTACCATAGCGAGACCGTCGTAACAATATCTAAAGAAGGTCTGAAAGATTGGAAGGACAAATGTAAAAGAATAGGTTTACTCCTTTTAATACCATCATAATTATGTAGGCCTACACTGTTGTTTGCAGTCGGTCAAGTAGAGATTGCTCAATATTATGATGACATGAACTCGAAGAAAACTCATGACAGGCGTGAAGGCGTTTCATAAGCAGCGACAAGACTGAATACGGGGAAACGGAAAAAGGTAATACAGGGACAAAAATATAAGTATTTCAGGGCGAAGACCTCACGGGTCGGAATTCTGATACTGCACTAAATGAAACAGTTTGGTAGGGAAATGTACTAGCCTACTAAACGGTATTGAGTGGACTCAAAATTATTGAATACCGGACTGTTAGGCCGTGTTCGTTGCTGTATAATCTCGACATCATCGGCAAAGTTTCGTATCCCACCCTCGGTAAAGAAAAACTTCTTCAGGCCGCAAAAAGCGACAGAGTGTTATGAAACAGTTACGGCGGATCTTGGCCGGGTAAGAGCAACAGGCTGCCAGTAACACGAGGTTACCTTGGCCAACAATCTCGGCCAATCACAGCGCATTGACCTGGTCGCTCCTGGTGGGTTGAGTTCCCCACGTGAGACCAGGCATTTTGAACATCTGGATGCTGCATCATGATAATGCAGCTTGTCACACAGCACTGTGTTAATGAGGTTTGCCAAAGGAAAATATACCTGTTGTTCCTCAGCCCCCTTATTCACCCGACTTCAGTCCCTGTGATTACTTTCTTTTCCCAAGATTGAAAACACATCTCAAATGACACCATTTTGGGACAATGGACAACATTAAAAAATGTAACCGACCAGTTGAAGGGGATTCCAGTTTCTGAGTTCCAGCACGGCTATGAAGAGTGGAAAAACCATCTAAAGCGCTGTGTGGCTTCCCAAGGAAACTAGTACTTTGAAGGCGATAGAGTGTAGATATAGTTTGACTGTAAATAAAAGCTTTCATTGAATTAGTCTCATTAATTAATTTAATTTACTTAATACGACACACCTCGTATTTACCTATTTGAACAGCAGTTAGACATTTTTATCTAATACGTTTTATGCATTTTTAAAACACAGAAATGTTTCTGGTTTCCTGCATTAGTAAACAACCCTACTATGTATAAAATATGTGGATTACTACCTGCCATTAAACAACAAACTTCCCCCTAACAGCAGACTACTATTACAAGCTGAGTAAAGTATTCTATGGGAAGTACAGTACTTTGTGCAGTCGTTAAAAGTTTGAAACTTTTAATGTATTTCGCGCTTCAGTAGTAACCTTTATTTTATAAATTAAAATGTCTTCAATCTTGTCTTACTACACTAATTCTGTATTAGTGACAATCAGTAGCGTGGCGTCCATGTAACCGCTGTTGCCGGCGGCAACAGTACTGCAAATAAGAGAAAATAATATTAATTATATTACAGAATGAATACTCTGGTTATTGATTAATTTGAAATCTGAACAATATTATTAGGAAAACTTGAAGAAAAGCATAGCATTGCTTTCGAACTGCTGGGAGCTTGCATCGTCTTGTGTTGCCGCCTCAGACATCGGCAATGTTTTACTGCGTGAGATCATTGACCTCGTAGTAGTTGTCACTGTACAAAGTGTGGAGGAGGGATAATGTGTACCCGCTGTATAAACCGGCAAAACGCTCAGTTAGCAGCTATGTTTGTTTTTGGAACCGACGTGCAGCAGATACTACCTACCTACCTATCTACTTGTGTTTAGTCATGTGGTTCTCTGTTTGCCTTTATTATTTTTAATTCGATTATTTGTGTTCTGATTTATTCTATGTAAGTATAATGAGAGTCAGATCCGTTGAACCGGGACCATTTTCTTCTCCCAGCGAATGATATAAAACGCTCGATATATATTAACAAATATATTAACATATATATTTGTTAATTATCCCTTAAATGTTAACAAAAAATTGTTCATTTTTTTTATGAATTTGCTAACTGCTACAATTTTTATTGTTCGACAAAGCTTTTCGTCATCACTGACATCATCAGGTCTTAAACAACGACCTGATGTTTAAGACCTGATGATGTCAGTGATGACGAAAAGCTTTGTCGAACCATAAAAATTGTAGCAGTTAGCAAATTCATAAAAGAAATAGTAAGGATGGCTGCTAATTTAAACAATACGAAGAAAAAATTGTTCAATTGGTGATAACAAAGACGTAAAAGATGGTTTCCAAACGAAGTTTGAGTCACTGAATTATCGTTAAGTATTCAAAGGTAATTGTCTCCATAATCACGTTCTCTCTACAAAATACTTTATTCTACTTTACAGCGGTTACGTAATTAACCCCGCGAACTCCCTCTCAGTACCAAACAGCAACTCCCTGATCTCTACAAAGTTGTAATTAACGTTTACGTGAAGTGATTAAAAGTTTCTTGTATTGTTCAAACGCAATACAAACTTTACGAATCGAAAACTCGTTCTAATAACATCTGGTGGACGATTAAGGCGACGAAGCCCTCAAAGTTTTATAACAGATTTATCAGACTAAAATTAATCAGAGTTTTTTAACTGAAGTGTTTTGCACACACACACACACACACACACACACACACACACACACACACACACACACACACATTTATAATTTGGGTACGCATTACTTACGAGGATAAGGTGAATAGTCCCAGGCCTGAATAGGAAAAGAACATGTTTTTGGATTTGTAGTCCCCAGACTTCCCAAGCGCGAAATGCTAACTTACTAACTTATTTGTTGTTGTTTTTTTGTGTTTCTTCATTGCCCTTCTGAAAGATGTTAAGCGGATGTTCGCTAATACGCAAATTGTTTAGTTTTTCCACTTTAATCACTGCCAGTTTTAATACGACGATTATCCAACCGGATACACGTGTGTGTACATCTTGCAGGTAATTATCATATCTGTTGTTGTCACTAAAACCAGAACCACAATGCTTCCTTTTTCGGACAAGCGTTAACGTTCTAGCTGACCATCATCCATCGCTATCTTCTTTTTGTTACCTTAATCACAAGAATTCCGTAAACAACTCCAAGGGCGCACGTGGAGACTTTCGGACCCAGATGCCCATAAATAGGCGAGTTCTGTCAGCGAAAATTATTCGTTCGATCACACACAGCAGTCGCGACACTTGACCAGTGCGCTCGTTCTGACGGTTCGATCAGCCAGACTACCTCTCCACCATGGGCTACCTCCTAGATTTCAACTTTGGTGAGTGACTTGTTCGCAGACTTATCTTATAAAATAAGTAAAATTTCAAATTATTAAATCAACTTAGAATCTTTTTGGATTAAATGAACTTAGAGTTTTCTTGTTATTAAATGAACTTAGAATCTTTTACAAATATGAACAGAGTCAATACTTGGTTGTCTCATCGACTAACTGCAGTATCAAATCATACATTTAAGAAGGAATTGAAATATATTTGTTTGAAGTATGCTTATTCAGTTACCACTCAATTCAAACTGTTGTATAAGATTCGTTTAAGGAATTGATAACATCAATAAATATGAGTATAGAGCAATATAGTCGAACTTAATTAAGCACTTAGTACCACGCCCGCTCACTATCCCGACAAATTAATTTATATGTTTGTTTCTCCACATAATCTCCATTTACCTCTATACACTTTCTCCAACGATGTTCTAAAGCAGTTATGCTAGACTGATAAGCCGATTTATCGATGTCCTCAAAGTAGATGTTCACAGCATTGCTGACTTGATTGTCATCAGTAAATCTTTTTTCACCGAACCATTTTTGAAGTTAGAAAACAGGTAGAAGTCGATCGGTGCTAATTCGAGTGTGTGTGGTGGGCAAGGAAGCAGTTCGAACTTCAATTCTTTCATTTTACCAATCACAACAATTGACGTGTGAAATGGTGAATTATCTTGGTGAAACACCGCTTTCTTTTCGCTAATGTGGCAGTTTTTTCTTGAAATCGTCGTTTAAAAGTTGCAGTGAGTTTACACAGTACTCGCCACTCATTGTTTTCCCCTTTTTTTAAGTAATTGTTGCAGGTTACACCACGTGCATCCCCCCAAAAAACAGTCGCCATAACCTTACCAGCAGAAGGAATTGTCTTCGCCTTCTCTGGAGTTGGTGTGCCTTTCGCGGTCTATAGTTCTGAAATCATACAAAGGATGAAATCATACAACACGATCAAATTAATTACTATAGTGGCGCTATCTCTATGTCAGGCCCGGAACTTTTCACCTTACTCTGGTGGTACGTCGATCTGGGGTAGATGATTCCGAGTCCACCTGTGTAGACAAGCGTTCGGTGGTATAGGTGGTATACCGCCAGCCTTTCCTGGGCCGACCCAATGAATGAATTACCCCCACTTCCAAGTATACCTAAGTTATCTAGAGAGAGGAGAGGGGAGACAACGCTATAACATTCACTGTCTCACTTCCATATTATTTCCCTCTCTGTCACACACATGCTTCCGTTGTTCTCGCCAGCCTTATTGCTGCCGATGTTCACGCTATGAAACACTGCGCAAAACTGTTCTGCGCATGTGCGAAGTGAATGAAAATTTTGTTACCCTCGCAACGAGGTGTTTGTCTACTGCGCATTGAGACCCTAGTGTTCAATTTACATCGTCCTGCCTCTACAAGACTGTGCCAATATTCTAATGAGAATTGGGAGCGCAGGATTACGACGAACGAAGGCGAAGGTCAGGGTCCAGTGGTAGACTGTAGAACCACACCCGCACAACAAAGTACTCCATTCCAAGTTAATTAACGATAACGAGGAAACCTGTACAGTGTCTTCCCCTCGCGGCTTCAGTTCAGCGAAGTTAAAACTTCACGAAATGTCTAACAGCTTAACGCAAACTTCACAAATCGAGAAGCTAATTTCCCCAACTGTGACTAAGAGATTAAGATATATACGTATATTGCAAAGAAGTAAACTCTTTATATCTTGGCGAAACTTTTAGACAGTTTGAAACTAATTAACACTAAGTACTGTGTCTTCGTTGGCTTTTAACTCGTTTCTTTCACACACACACACACACACACACACACACACACACACACACACACACACACATATGGTCTGACACATGACCGGCTCTAGTAGAAGGCCGGAATATTAAACGTGGCAACGTTGCGTCTAAGGCCTATAAGCATAGTGTAATAAAATAGCTAAAGTGAACATGTTATATTTTGATTTAATTTCATAGCATTACTAAAATCATGAGTAGGAATATTTATAGCTAAGTCTAAATGATAGGTCTGTGCGCACTTAGTACTATACGTTTTCAAATTGAAAAAATTAGTGAATTAGTGTTAGGAGTAGTGAATTTTTCTTTCGAGTTATTGAATTTGTATCATATGAATGAGTTAATTGGTATTTTTGACGTAGAATACGTCTTACCTTTCAGGCCAGCAATAGGCACCCCAACCAGAAAATCGAGCGTTACGTTTTCACGTCACGTTTGAAATTGAAATATTATCTAAACGAAAAAACATTCACGCTTATATGAGGTACCAATCGACAGATAAAGGAACAAAGATAATAAATAGCACAATATAAGCGGACTATTGCATCATCCAGCGCGGGGTGAACGGGGGGAGAAATAGAAATGTTTTGCGCCGCTCGGCGCCCACTAAAATTAGTATTTCTCCGGTTTCCGATGCGATAGAACGTTGAGTGAGGTGTCGTTAAAATTGTCTCATCGAGTACTATCTACATAGGGTACCGTAATAGCGGTGATGTTATTAAGAGATTTGAATAATCGTAATTAAAGTTGTAAAAATCGTGTGTTCGGACAAAATGTCGCGGTATATGGATGCTAAACGTGCTCAAAAGTATCGTAAACGCATACAGGAAAGTAGAAAAAATCATGGGGAATTCAAAAAAACCAAAATGATCAATGACGAACGTCAGAGGATTTACCGACAACGCTTAAAAGACAAGGAAATAAATACTGAAGTCGAGTTGGATGAGGAAGAGCGCCCGACTTCGCAAGAGTATCAGCCGATCGAATTCAGCAAAACGTGACAGTTAGCTACAAAGCACGTCTACAAAACATTCTTTAATAATGAATTAGGATACGCGTGTGATGTTTGTGACAGACTGCGGTTCCAGATGGACGTAAAGATAGTGGCTGTTAAAGTTGCAACACCATGGAGACCAGAATTAATTACCATAGTAACAAGTAAATTATATTATATTAACATAATTAGGAATTTAACTTAGTAAAGTTCCATATTAACAAGCATTAGGAACTGGAGACTGAGGGCAATGGACAGAGATGAGTGGAGACGGGTCGTAGCGGAAGCCAGGGCTCACCATGGGCTGTAGTGCTGGAGAGTAGTAGTAGTAGTAACAAGTAAATAAACAAATGATATTTAGCGGCATTGGAACTATATCTTTATCCATTCCTGCAGTTTTTAATGTTTTTACTATGCGATTGTATTGATATATTTTGTAATTTTTTTTATACAGATACGTCTATATATTTTCTAATTGTCTTAAGCGATTATAAAATGTATGTTTATACGTATTTCTGATGATGCAATAAATAAGTAATGAAATATATTAAATACTACTACTAAAGATGTCAACAAGGCCAGACTTAATTACCATAGTAACAAGTAAATAAACAAAAGCTATTTAGCGGCATCGGTCGCGATCACGGTTATAATCACCAACATTAACGCCCCGAGTTTGGTCGCACACGCTTTGGATTGGATTGATTTATTGCCAGCATCGGCTTGCCGATTCGGCAGGGCTTTGATCCGGGACACGGGCTCCCGCGAGGTTGTGCAAATGCCTTCCTTGCGAGAGCCGACTGCCCCGGTGACGAGTCCCTTCGACTCGGCCGCCGCCTTTGGGCGGTCGAGCCTCTTGTCCTCGCCAGCGCGCCTCTAAGTTTTTGTGGGCTATGCCCTAGGGGACCACGGAGCCGCGCCTAGGCGTGGCAATTGGCTGAAGCCATACACCTGAGATCCCCGTCAGCACCTGCTTTGCTGATTCGGCAGTGTAATGACCTGAGACACGGGCTCCCGCGAGGTTGTGCAAGTGCCTTCCTTGCGGAAGCTGGCTGTCTCGGAGTCATTCCTTACCGTTTCAGCCGACGCCCTAGGGCGCTCGAGACTCTTGTCCTTCACTAGTGCGTCACTACGTTCCCAAAGGCTAGCCTGAGGGGACCATGGTGTCGCGCCTCGGCGGGACAATTGGCTGAAGCAAAAGCTCAAGCTTGTCTCCGTGGTGGCCATGTAATTTATCATGGACCCGCGGACTGCACCATAACTCCCTTGTGCAGAGCAAACGACCGCGGTGACCTGTTGGCACCTGGCGTTCATCAGGCCTAGGCCTGGACAACGCACACAAATTAGGGCGCAAGACGCCCGCGCATCATCCATCCATCCATCCGCACACGCTGCTGACATCGCATCCGATAGTCAACTTCTAAAGTCGGACTATCTCGCGATTACGGAAACGTGGATGGATTTGGACAACCCGGTTCAATTGTCAGGGTTCGAATTGAAGGAGCAAAGAGACAACGGTTCGCAGTCAGTGTCGCCCAAAAGTAGAAAGCGACGACGGACGGCCGGAAGTGTCGCAATTTATAGAAATATACGCAGTCCCACCGAATGTCGAGTGATTGACATCAACTTGAACAACAAGAAACAAATGATCGATACCGATGTTGGAGACATGATGTGTCTTGTGGACATCACGCTAAATGGGAAATCGAGATTCGTACTCGGGTGCGCTTACATCAACCCGAACGTCATCATTTCGAATCTCAAGATGTTTCTATTCGGTAATATGATTAAATATTCTGAAAGAACGAAGAAAATATTTGATGTCAGCGTAGACACCGAAGTGCCAATGGTGATCATGGGGGATTTCAACCTCGACGCACAGACTAATTTACCTGCGCTGGACTTCATGAAGGAACAATTCAATTTAGACCATGTGCCGTCGCCACCGACTACGCTGGGTAACACCACCATCGATTTGACTTTCACCAGAAACATCAGCGTTGATATCTTACCTTAGCTACTTCTCCTATCATAGGCCCATTATAAATAAAGTCTTGCTTGAACCAACTAATTAACTTGTGTGATGATTTTGCAAATAAAATTTTGAACTTTGTAAAACTAAATATGTGTTTGTTCATTTTATTCATAACACATTAGCAACCCTAAAGCACACAGACGTATTCTACGCTCTGAAGATTTGCGGCCGTGGCTCCGACACAGCCCCCGCCGATTTTTTTATTAAATAACATAACAGTATTTTACATAATAAACTTTTAATTTGCAAAAAACAAAGAATTATAAAACTGCTGTTAACCGGCAATTAAAAATGACGCGATTTGATTATTGAAATACATAAATTAAGAGTTCGTCTAGTCGGCCTCAAATATCAGCTGGTTCCAGTGTTGCCACGTTTTTTATATTCCGACCTTCTACTAGAGTCGGCCATGGCTGACACCAAACTTACAAATTTTGGGTCCCCACACAGGAAACAAGATTTTATCTGACCCAATGATTCGGTCATGGCTCCGTATCCAGACCAGGCATAGGCCTATACTTGTTTCGTTATAACAGACTGGAATTAATAGACTGTCAACAACAAGTTCACAAGGTTCTGATGCACAAGAAAATGCATCACTTGTACGTTCAGAATCCTCGTATCCACGATCAACGCAAGCGACTGGAAAAGGTACTAGAAAGAACAGTCACCCCAGACTGAGTAGTTTCGTGCATGTCAGAATCTGAAGAGCGCTGGAGTCACAATAAAGGTAAACCTGATCCCCCTGAAACCCCTCTTTAACCTTGACTGGTTAAAAAAAGATTATATTTTTTTTGAAAATTTTTTTTGAAAATTTTTTTTTTTTAAAGAGGGGCCACAAGTTAATTAGAACTAGACCAAAGCCTAGATCTATATTAGAACGGCACACCCCATTCTTACTGGACGGGAAACGTAGGCTAACGCCACTAAAATGGGCAGCTAGTGCGTGACAATTGTATATAGTAGAAATTTAGGTGTCACTCCATACGGAAGTGTTTTTAGTGGATCGCATATCCAACCCCTCGTACGTTTAAGTGTAGACCCTTAAAAAGATACGACAGTTGGACGGCAAGACGCCCGGAGATGCACAGTCTGGCATCAGACTGTTGGCGCAGCTTACACTATACTCTCCCAGAAATATTTGGGGGGGTGTCTTAATCTACCATCAGCATGTGAAACCAGCAGCCCCCATGAAACCATTCCTCAACACGTGAACACCGGGGGAACAAGACCCCTGGCCGGGCTGGCTCGCAATCCCGTGGTACCATTTTTAAGTACGTCGCTGATCAATACGACGACACACGATGCCCAGAATTGTCGCGGGCCCGACCACCGAGTTCGATCCCGAAGGATCTTCCATGGGAGGCTACCCGAAATCGAATGTGATATCCAACCATGAGGCACAACAGCATATTTTTCATATACGCCCGTAAACACACACGCACGTCCTCCCCCTTCACAACACGCACACAGTCACAAGACAAACTACGCCAATGTACCATTTTTTGTTGCCCTTAAAAGGGCAGTTGGGCGAGGACGCGAGTTGCTGTTGCGGCGGCGATGAGCGTTCCGCGCAAGTCTCGCTGTTATGTTCGACGGCTGCTCTGGCTGTTGGTTCTGTGTCGCTGTCCTCTTCGCTCAGCACCAGGATGTAGAGCCCAATCGATCTGCATGGCGTCTTCCCTTTCTTCTCCGATCTCGCTTCCTTCGCGTCGTGCCCATTTGAGCACGGGTTGCGCGAGGCGATGGGGATGTCCGTCTCACCCGCTGTAGTGCCGCGTCCCTGGCTCCAGCCACGGGGAACACGATACTCTGGATATCTAGTTGTGGCCGTGGGATTGAACGTGAGAGTTAGCCAAAGATTCACCTGGCACAGACGGGGTGCGACCGAGGCCTCTGCGGCGGCAAACTTTCTGATGAGTGTCCGTATAGTGGCGTTCAGGTAACGGACATGCAGGGATGCTCGGATGGTGTGGTTTGAAGTCAAATAATGGGTTTTGCATACCCAGCGCAGTCCTCGGTCAAGAAGAGACTGAAGCTTACGCTTATGGGTTTTTGCCGAGGAGCGCCATACGGGGATTGCGTAGGTAACCATCGGCGCCAATGTATGGTGACGATAAGGCGGCAGGACAGAAATCTGCTGCAAAGTAGGGGTCGGAGCTTGTAAAGACGATTCAGAATGTGTTCGCCAGGTGAGACGACGATCCAAGTGAAACCCGAGGTACTTAACACCAGAGCAGGGGAGTATCGGCCTATGTAAAGTCTGTCGAGGAGACTTCTACGTCTGGAGAAGACTACAGCTGTGCTCTTGGCCGCGTTACTAGCGACCCTCCATTTCTCTGCCCACTCAACGTAGGAGTCAAGCTGTTCCTGGAGCCAGGTAGCGACCGTTTAATCCCAACGATCAACGTATCGTCGGTGAATATGGCCAGCCTGATTCCAGGCAACCTCGACACGTCATTGACGTACACAGAAAAAAGCAGGGGGCCTAAGACGGTTCTCTTAATTACACCAGCCGTAATTGCCCTTTCGTATTGTTACGACGGTCTACTGATCGTTGTAAGGTACAGTGGAAAACAAAATACAATTAAGTCACTAATCACCAGCTTTAATTATCACATTTAAACAGTTTGTAATCAACAAGATAGTCTCTAACAACAAATCAAATAAAAATTGTTCACACGCAATAATAATGTCAATTAACAGAGTCTCGCACAATTATAAAACCCATAACACTTCGCCACAATACTTCGAACCGCACTGGAGTAAATCGGCACTAAAACTGACTGAGTAATCGGCGACATAAGACTGAAAACTAAGCAGCAGGTACTAAACTAAGCATTTATAGTCAGCAGGGTTCCATAATATGCGTCCTTAACAAACACTCGTAAACTGCAGGATAATCCATACTACGCGGCAGCGCAACTGGAAAACACCAGAACGTAATTGATTGCGGCCTTGCACACAGCGCGCGCGGACCGGTGAGTCTGGAACAATCTCGCTAACGCATGTTAAGAATCACATACGATACGCACACACTATTACAGCCGGATTATAGCCAAGAAACACGAAGAGTGTTCTGGCGTAACATGCTCTCCGGATTACGTAACAATAGGTCTATTATCTAGTCTCACGCGAAAGGTTCTGTTCCGAAGTCTCATTATGTCGTTCGTAATTTACGTGGTTCATCTCAACAGCCTGTTCTAACTTTGCTGTTCTGACGTTCACTCGACATCCGTGACTCACAACCACATGCGAAAACAGATCGATAATTGTGTTAAATTCTTTCAATTGTGTTTATTTTTTTTAACTTTTTTCTTGTTTGTCAAGTTTTTATTCATGAAATAAAACAGTTTTGTGATTTTAAATCTTTCATTAATTTATACTCTAGCAATCCTTTATTTATTTATCAAAGTTGTTTTATTACTTCAAACTTAGCCCCCCTTTATATTTTCATATCGTCTAGATTTTAACCGGCGAAACAAAGGGACAACTAGTGATTGTAAACTCCGACGTATTGCAACAGAAGCGACGTAGACAGTTTTAATCGCTTTATCAATGGTTAATTAGAAATTAATGTTAGTAGGGAGCCGCCTTTGAGAGGCTTTCCTCTCTCTGCCGTTAACAGGATTCAAATAATGTTAAATACGATACGTACAAGCAACGCGTTTGTCTTGCTGAAATGAAATTATTATACGCCATACCACAAAACAAGCTGTAAATAGTATAGTGAAAGCGATATCGTTTGGCTTATTTCTGCATACCGTCTATCTGATTTGTCATAATTTTTTGACATGGAATCCATAGTATGTAATGTCTTACTCGCACGTTTCGCGAAAATCGACCGTTATGTTTCAAATGTACTTTCGGCATACCACTATCTCACGAACCGCTCAACCAATCCCAGCAAACCAGGTGTCAGGTGATCGAGTCACTCGGCCCCCTTCCACCAATAGTAGGCCTACTGAGAATTTTGACAACTGACTTCAGTCGCCTCTAGGCTTTGTCTGCGTGAGGGTGTTTTTGCGCCGAAAATTTCTAAATTGCTCCACTGAAACTTAAATATCTCGGGAACTACAAGTCCGATCGCGAAAATACAAAGTGCGTTGTGATCCTCAGAACTAAATCTCTCCAATAACACCAATTCCGAGTACCAGAAGCACTCACAGAAAATAATAACAACATTTGAAATGCCTCGACCTAAAAATCGCGATAAAACTCGAACCAAAAATTTCAAACCGAAAACCGCCAAATCCTATGCAGAGCGTCAACAGCCCTATCGTTTGAGACTAAAATCAAAGAAATCGGCCGAGAACTTAGAAAATGGCAACCATTTGAAGATTGACGAAACCCCGTCAGCGTCCAAGCGGCCCGCATCTCCGATACCTGGGTCATCCGGCGTGCCCCCAAAGCGACTCAGATCGAGCGTACGGCTAGCTAGCAAGAAAACAGACGATGAAAACATTAAGACGATGAGAGTTGTTTATTTAACCAACCCTTCATTCCTTCCCAAAGCACAAGTCTGCCCATGATTCCATGTCTACCGGTAGTCCCACGACTACCAGGTTTAAATTTTTGTTTTAATAAAAGGAACCGGCAAACTGACTGAATAACGTGGCTTTATATCCATTAGTAAACGTAAAAATTCGAGTTATGTGTTTAAAATTTGTATTATTTTGTTTATCATTCATATTGAGGATTTTATTTCAAAGTTTTGTAAAATTACAGACATAATAAATGACAATTCTAGAACAAGTGAGCGACTTTAATTATTTGGTAAATGATATTGGCTATGATAGGAATTATGACGCTGATGTAAAGTAAGGTAAGTTCTGCAGAACAATCAACCGTATTTTTAGAAACAATAAAATCAGCACCTTCTCCAGAAGAGGCCTACCCCCATTGACAGAGAAATCTGGCTGATTATAATAATTAGAATCAATGTAAATATCAGCCAAACTAAATACATGCTGATTTCTACATCAGAAAGGAGAAGAAATCTATATAATTTATGCATAGAGGATGATTCATTTGGTGTAGTTGATAAGTTAAGATGCTTGGATAACATGATAAAAAAGCGTCCAAAAACACGACAATACATGACAGGATACAAATAGAAATAGGAAATAGGGCATATTATGCTAACACATAATATTGAACGCGTATATTGAAATTAGTCGTAACACAAAAAATGAAAATATATAAGACACATATAAGACCGATTGTTACTTATGGAGGCGAGACATGGACACTAAGAGAAAAAGAACAAGAAACATTAAGAAGGTTTGGAAGAAACATTATAGGAGGTGTTTATGGCCCGGTTAAAGAAGATGATTAATGAAGAATAAGAAATAACCAGGAGATAGATGACCTACTGATACATGAGGACGTTATAAAAATCGTAAAAGCTTAACGAATACAATGGCTAGGACAACTAGAGCGGATGGGGATGATTAGGGTATGGCAAATAAAACCCTGAGTCTGAGGGCGCAAGTCTATAAAAGCAGAAACAGAAACCGACCTAGATCAAGGTGGTTGGATGACGTGCTAAAAGATCTAAGAAGAATGGATGTGAGAGGTTACACTGGGAGGACAATGGATAGGAGACATTGGTGAAGATTGCTGTTGGAAGCCAAGCCTCACCCTAAAGAAATGTTTAGTTGGGCACTTTGTAGTTTCTAGTGCTAAAGAAGAAGAAGATATAACGGCACTTATATTTTGCCATAAAATAAATATTCACAATAAAAAATTTAAACCTGGTAGTCGTGGGACTACCGGTAGACATGGAATCATGGGCAGACTTGTGCTTTGGGAAGGAATGAAGGGTTGGTTAAATAAACAGCTCTCATCGTCTTAATGTTCTCATCGTCTGTTTTCTTGCTAGCTAGCCGTACGCTCGATCTGAGTCGCTTTGGGGGCACGCCGGATGACCCAGGTATCGGAGATGCGGGCCGCTTGGGCGCTGACGGGGTTTCGTCAATCTTCAAATGGTTGCCATTTTCTAAGTTCTCGGCCGATTTCTTTGATTTTAGTCTCAAACGATAGGCCTGTTGACGCTCTGCATAGGATTTGCCGGTTTTCGGTTTGAAATTTTTGGTTCCAGTTTTATCGCGATTTTTAGGTCGACGCATTTTAAATTTTTGAGTTCAAATGTTGTTATTATTTTCTGTGAGTGCTTCTGGTACTCGGAATTGGTGTTATTGGAGAGATTTAGTTCTGAGGATCACAACGCACTTTGTATTTTCGCGATCGGACTTGTAGTTCCCGAGATATTTAAGTTTTAGTGGAGCAATTTAGAAATTTTCGGCGCAAAAACACCCTCACGCAGACAAAGCCTAGAGGCGACTGAAGTCAGTTGTCAAAATTCTCAGTACTATTGGTGGAAGGGGGCCGAGTGACTCGATCACCTGACACCTGGTTTGCTGGGATTGGTTGAGCGGTTCGTGAGATAGCGGTATGCCGAAAGTACATTTGAAACATAACGGTCGATTTTCGCGAAACGTGCGAGTAAGACATTACATACCTATGGATTCCATGTCAAAAGTGCATATCTAAAAATGCGAAAATAAGGCATTACAGTATAGTAGTGAGGCCGGAATGCCTATATGCAAGTGAATGTCTAGCACTGAACTATAATTTAGACAAACTAGAAACATTGGAAAGACGAATTATTAGGAAAATATTAGGCCTAGAAAAAACTTCAGAAGGTTAGAAATTAAGAAGTAATGATGAAATATATCAAAGTATATAAAATATAACAGGAACAATGAGAAAAAGAAGACTATTGTTTTTTGGACATTTATATAGAATGGGCGACAATAGCAAAGCAGATCTGCAAATATCTGGGGGGGGGGGGGGAGAAGTCAACATCAAGTTGGATTAAAGAAGTCTAAAAGGATTCAGAAAAAATAATATAAACGCAGAAGAAACAATTGAAAGAGAAGTTTTTCAGGCAAAAGTGTTAAAAATGGAAGGAGTCCAGGGTAGGAGAGAGAAAAACGCAGGTTCAAAGTTGACTGAAGACAGGAAGAAGAGACGCAGTAAAAAGATGAAAGAATATTGGAGAAAAAGAAAAGAACAAAGAATAAAGAATTGAAATTGGCATGTGGCCGATAAAAAAAAAATAAAATAAAATAGCAGAGACTATCATTTGGTAGGATTGGGGAAAGTTGCTTTAAAAGTTATTAAATAATTGATATCTTTACCAGTAAATAAAAACGAAGGATCTCTTATACACTTTAATTTACTTGATCGTTCGCGTCCCACGTTAGTGAAGTTCACAAACTCTGATAAATTGTATACTGATTTTAATGGGATTACACGAACAGTATTTAAAATAAATTTAAATATTTCCTCGGAAACAATATACTTTCCTTCTCAAACGCTAAACTCAACAGTTTTTGTGTAATACAAAGTCAAACCCCCGCTCAACAGTCCCTGAAAGGACCAAGGCGTTCCGCGCGGCTGTTGTGTGCAATGTGACGGTTGCATGACTGGTACAACGCGCCACCAGCCGCTAGTTGCGGTATTCACAGCCAGGAGGCGTGAATACCGCTCGGTTCGGCCTCACGACGCTGAGTGCACGCCGTACGGAGCCTCCCCGCCGGGAATTGAACCTGGGGCCACGAGTGCATAAGCGCCTGCGCTAGCCACTAGACCACCAGGAGGTTCTTTCATGTTATACAAGCCAAGTGTAATTCTCAGTAGGCCTACTTATAAGCAGACACTTGAACATACGTTTTTCACTTATTCCTCTCTTATAAATTTAGTGTTATATATTATAACCCACTATTAAAAAACTTAGTGTTCCGAGTCAGTAGTATTAGTTAATCAACAGACACGTCATGGACAACAAAATCCAAGAAGAAAGAAGATAAACAAGACTCTCCAGTCATGTTTAATGTATATTACATGATAATTTTATAGAATTTGTATATTTTGGTCGCTAGGAACATAAAAAATTAGTAAAAATGCTAGGAAAATCAATTTTTGAGATCAAATGAAAATTTAATTAATTTTAAGTGCCTTTATCTTTCGCATTGTCTGCTACTATAGCTTTCACGTAGCTTTAATCAACTTGTTTATTTAAAGAAAGTTTTCCTTGTCAAAGTAACTAGAATAAATAAAACGTGTTCTTTAGAACATTACTTTGTGATCTTCTTTTAGAGACTCGATGTAATTTATTAATCCAATTCGTTTCTATGGCAACCAATCATTTTCTATAACATATTCCTGCTAATTTTGTTCAAACACACTCCGTAAAAGCCATTTTATAACACATGCTTTAAGATTAAACTTTTATTGCTTTCTGCTTTAAAATGTACATTAGTATTTTCACATTTATAATAACCTTAATATAATCTAAATCTTATTTCTCAAAAGAGTTAGTAATAATAGTATAAATTTGAAACTCTGTTATGTTCTGACTGAACGAGCCTATTGGGACGCGACCAGGTCGAGGCCCTGTGATTGGCCGAGGGTTATATAGTTAACCTCGTGTTACCGGCCGCCTGTTGCTCTTACCCGGCCAAGATCTGCCGTAACTGTTATGTTATGACTGAACGAGCCTATTGGGACGCGAACAGGTCGAGGCCCTGTCATTGGCCGAGGGTTATATAGTTAAGCTTGTGTTACCGGCCGCCTGCTGCTCTAACTCGGGTATCGTTCGGCGAAGATCTGTTATGTTATGACTGAACGAGCCTATTGGGACGCGACCAGGTCGAGGCCCTGTCATTGGCCGAGGGTTATATAGTTAAGCTTGTGTTACCGGCCGCCTGTTGCTCTAACTCGGGTATCGTTCGGCGAAGATCTGTTATGTTATGACTGAACGAGCCTATTGGGACGCGACCATGTCGAGGCCCTGTCATTGGCCGAGGGTTATATAGTTAAGCTCGTGTTACCGGCCGCCTGTTGCTCTAACTCGGGTATCGTTCGGCCAAGATCTGTTATGTTATGACTGAACGAGCCTATTGGGACGCGACCAGGTCGAGGCCCTGTGATTGGCCGAGGGTTATATAGTTAACCTCGTGTTACCGGCCGCCTGTTGCTCTAACTCGGGTATCGTTCGGCGAAGATCTGTTATGTTATGACTGAACGAGCCTATTGGGACGCGACCATGTCGAGGCCCTGTCATTGGCCGAGGGTTATATAGTTAAGCTCGTGTTACCGGCCGCCTGTTGCTCTAACTCGGGTATCGTTCGGCCAAGATCTGTTATGTTATGACTGAACGAGCCTATTGGGACGCGACCATGTCGAGGCCCTGTCATTGGCCGAGGGTTATATAGTTAAGCTTGTGTTACCGGCCGCCTGTTGCTCTAACTCGGGTATCGTTCGGCGAAGATCTGTTATGTTATGACTGAACGAGCCTATTGGGACGCGACCATGTCGAGGCCCTGTCATTGGCCGAGGGTTATATAGTTAAGCTCGTGTTACCGGCCGCCTGTTGCTCTAACTCGGCTATCGTTCGGCCAAGATCTGTTATGTTATGACTGAACGAGCCTATTGGGACGCTACCAGGTCGAGGCCCTGTGATTGGCCGAGGGTTATATAGTTAACCTCGTGTTACCGGCCGCCTGTTGCTCTTACCCGGCCAAGATCTGCCGTAACTGTTATGTTATGACTGAACGAGCCTATTGGGACGCGACCAGGTCGAGCCCCTGTCATTGGCCGAGGGTTATATAGTTAAGCTTGTGTTACCGGCCGCCTGTTGCTCTAACTCGGGTATCGTTCGGCGAAGATCTGTTATGTTATGACTGAACGAGCCTATTGGGACGCGACCAGGTCGAGGCCCTGTCATTGGCCGAGGGTTATATACTTAAGCTTGTGTTACCGGCCGCCTGTTGCTCTAACTCGGGTATCGTTCGGCGAAGATCTGTTATGTTATGACTGAACGAGCCTATTGGGACGCGACCATGTCGAGGCCCTGTCATTGGCCGAGGGTTATATAGATAAGCTCGTGTTACCGGCCGCCTGTTGCTCTAACTCGGGTATCGTTCGGCCAAGATCTGTTATGTTATGACTGAACGAGCCTATTGGGACGCGACCAGGTCGAGGCCCTGTCATTGGCCGAGGGTTATATAGTTAAGCTTGTGTTACCGGCCGCCTGTTGCTCTAACTCGGGTATCGTTCGGCGAAGATCTGTTATGTTATGACTGAACGAGCCTATTGGGACGCGACCATGTCCAGGCCCTGTCATTGGCCGAGGGTTATATAGTTAAGCTCGTGTTACCGGCCGCCTGTTGCTCTAACTCGGGTATCGTTCGGCCAAGATCTGTTATGTTATGACTGAACGAGCCTATTGGGACGCGACCAGGTCGAGGCCCTGTGATTGGCCGAGGGTTATATAGTTAACCTCGTGTTACCGGCCGCCTGTTGCTCTAACTCGGGTATCGTTCGGCGAAGATCTGTTATGTTATGACTGAACGAGCCTATTGGGACGCGACCATGTCGAGGCCCTGTCATTGGCCGAGGGTTATATAGTTAAGCTCGTGTTACCGGCCGCCTGTTGCTCTAACTCGGGTATCGTTCGGCCAAGATCTGTTATGTTATGTCTGAACGAGCCTATTGGGACGCGACCATGTCGAGGCCCTGTCATTGGCCGAGGGTTATATAGTTAAGCTTGTGTTACCGGCCGCCTGTTGCTCTAACTCGGGTATCGTTCGGCGAAGATCTGTTATGTTATGACTGAACGAGCCTATTGGGACGCGACCATGTCGAGGCCCTGTCATTGGCCGAGGGTTATATAGTTAAGCTCGTGTTACCGGCCGCCTGTTGCTCTAACTCGGCTATCGTTCGGCCAAGATCTGTTATGTTATGACTGAACGAGCCTATTGGGACGCTACCAGGTCGAGGCCCTGTGATTGGCCGAGGGTTATATAGTTAACCTCGTGTTACCGGCCGCCTGTTGCTCTTACCCGGCCAAGATCTGCCGTAACTGTTATGTTATGACTGAACGAGCCTATTGGGACGCGACCAGGTCGAGGCCCTGTCATTGGCCGAGGGTTATATAGTTAAGCTTGTGTTACCGGCCGCCTGTTGCTCTAACTCGGGTATCGTTCGGCGAAGATCTGTTATGTTATGACTGAACGAGCCTATTGGGACGCGACCAGGTCGAGGCCCTGTCATTGGCCGAGGGTTATATAATTAAGCTTGTGTTACCGGCCGCCTGTTGCTCTAACTCGGGTATCGTTCGGCGAAGATCTGTTATGTTATGACTGAACGAGCCTATTGGGACGCGACCATGTCGAGGCCCTGTCATTGGCCGAGGGTTATATAGATAAGCTCGTGTTACCGGCCGCCTGTTGCTCTAACTCGGGTATCGTTCGGCCAAGATCTGTTATGTTATGACTGAACGAGCCTATTGGGACGCGACCAGGTCGAGGCCCTGTCATTGGCCGAGGGTTATATAGTTAAGCTTGTGTTACCGGCCGCCTGTTGCTCTAACTCGGGTATCGTTCGGCGAAGATCTGTTATGTTATGACTGAACGAGCCTATTGGGACGCGACCATGTCGAGGCCCTGTGATTGGCCGAGGGTTATATAGTTAACCTCGTGTTACCGGCCGCCTGTTGCTCTTACCCGGCCAAGATCTGCCGTAACTGTTATGTTATGACTGAACGAGCCTATTGGGACGCGACCAGGTCGAGGCCCTGTGATTGGCCGTGGGTTATATAGTTAAGCTCGTGTTACCGGCCGCCTCTTGCTCTTACTCGGATATCGTTCGGCCAAGATCTGTTATGTTATGACTGAACGAGCCTATTGGGACGCGATCAGGTCGAGGTCCTGTGATTGGCCGAGGGTTATATAGTTAACCTCGTGTTACCGGCTACCTGTTGCTCTTACTCGGCCAAGATCTGCCGTAACTGTTATGTTATGACTGAACGAGCCTATTGGGGCGCGACCAGGTCGAGGCCCTGTGATTGGCCGAGGGTTATATAGTTAACCTCGTGTTACCGACCGCCTGTTGCTCTTACCCGGCCAAGATCTGCCGAAACTGTTATGTTATGACTGAACGAGCCTATTGGGACGCGACCAGGTCGAGGCCCTGTGATTGGCCGAGGGTTATATAGTTAAGCTCGTGTTACCGGCCGCCTGTTGCTCTAACTCGGGTATCGTTCGGCCAAGATCTATTATGTTATGACTGAACGAGCCTATTGGGACGCGACCAGGTCGAGGCCCTGTGATTGGCCGAGGGTTATATAGTTAAGCTTGTGTTACCGGCCGCCTGTTGCTCTAACTCGGCTATCGTTCGGCCAAGATCTGTTATGTTATGACTGAACGAGCCTATTGGGACGCGACCAGGTCGAGGCCCTGTGATTGGCCGAGGGTTATATAGTTAACCTCGTGTTACCGGCCGCCTGTTGCTCTTACCCGGCCAAGATCTGCCGTAACTGTTATGTTATGACTGAACGAGCCTATTGGGACGCGACCAGGTCGAGGCCCTGTCATTGGCCGAGGGTTATATAGTTAAGCTTGTGTTACCGGCCGCCTGTTGCTCTAACTCGGGTATCGTTCGGCGAAGATCTGTTATGTTATGACTGAACGAGCCTATTGGGACGCGACCATGTCGAGGCCCTGTGAATGGCAGAGGGTTATATAGTTAAGCTTGTGTTACCGGCCGCCTGTTGCTCTAACTCGGGTATCGTTCGGCGAAGATCTGTTATGTTATGACTGAACGAGCCTATTGGGACGCGACCAGGTCGAGGCCCTGTGATTGGCCGAGGGTTATATAGTGAACCTCGTGTTACCAGCCGCCTGTTGCTCTTACTCGGCCAAGATCTGCCGTAACTGTTATGTTATGACTGAACGAGCCTATTGGGACGCGATCCGGTCGAGGTCCTGTGATTGGCCGAGGGTTATATAGTTAACCTCGTGTTACCGGCTGCCTGTTGCTCTTACTCGGCCAAGATCTGCCGTAACTGTTATGTTATGACTGAACGAGCCTATTGGGGCGCGACCAGGTCGAGGCCCTGTGATTGGCCGAGGGTTATATAGTTAACCTCGTGTTACCGACCGCCTGTTGCTCTTACCCGGCCAAGATCTGCCGTAACTGTTATGTTATGACTGAACGAGCCTATTGGGACGCGACCAGGTCGAGGCCCTGTGATTGGCCGAGGGTTATATAGTTAAGCTCGTGTTACCGGCCGCCTGTTGCTCTAACTCGGGTATCGTTCGGCCAAGATCTGTTATGTTATGACTGAACGAGCCTATTGGGACGCGACCAGGTCGAGGCCCTGTGATTGGCCGAGGGTTATATAGTTAACCTCGTGTTACCGACCGCCTGTTGCTCTTACCCGGCCAAGATCTGCTGTAACTGTTATGTTATGACTGAACGAGCCTATTGGGACGCGACCAGGTCGAGGCCCTGTGATTGGCCGAGGGTTATATAGTTAAGCTTGTGTTACCGGCCGCCTGTTGCTCTAACTCGGGTATCGTTCGGCCAAGGTCTGTTATGTTATGACTTAACGAGCCTATTGGGACGCGACCAGGTCGAGGCCCTGTGATTGGCCGAGGGTTATATAGTTAACCTCGTGTTACCGACCGCCTGTTGCTCTTACCCGGCCAAGATCTGCTGTAACTGTTATGTTATGACTGAACGAGCCTATTGGGACGCGACCAGGTCGAGGCCCTGTGATTGGCTGAGGGTTATATAGTTAAGCTCGTGTTACCGGCCGCCTGTTGCTCTAACTCGGGTATCGTTCGGCCAAGATCTGTTATGTTATGACTGAACGAGCCTATTGGGACGCGACCAGGTCGAGGCCCTGTGATTGGCCGAGGGTTATATAGTTAACCTCGTGTTACCGACCGCCTGTTGCACTTACCCGGCCAAGATCTGCCGTAACTGTTATGTTATGACTGAACGAGCCTATTGGGACGCGACCAGGTCGAGGCCCTGTGATTGGCCGAGGGTTATATAGTTAAGCTCGTGTTACCGGCCGCCTGTTGCTCTAACTCGGGTATCGTTCTGCCAAGATCTGTTATGTTATGACTGAACGAGCCTATTGGGACGCGACCAGGTCGAGGCCCTGTGATTGGCCGAGGGTTATATAGTTAACCTCGTGTTACCGACCGCCTGTTGCTCTTACCCGGCCAAGATCTGCCGTAACTGTTATGTTATGACTGAACGAGCCTATTGGGACGCGACCAGGTCGAGGCCCTGTGATTGGCCGAGGGTTATATAGTTAAGCTCGTGTTACCGGCCGCCTGTTGCTCTAACTCGGGTATCGTTCGGCCAAGATCTGTTATGTTATGACTGAACGAGCCTATTGGGACGCGACCAGGTCGATGCCCTGTGATTGGCCGAGGGTTATATAGTTAACCTCGTGTTACCGGCCGCCTGTTGCTCTTACCCGGCCAAGATCTGCTGTAACTGTTATGTTATGACTGAACGAGCCTATTGGGACGCGACCAGGTCGATGCCCTGTGATTGGCCGAGGGTTATATAGTTAACCTCGTGTTACCGGCTGCCTGTTGCTCTTACCCGGCCAAGATCTGCCGTAACTGTTTTACAACAGTCTGTCGCTTTTTGCGGCCTGCAGAAGAGTCCCGAAGGTGTGTTACGTAACTTTGCCGACGATGTCGAGATTATACAGCAACCAAACCCGGCCTAACAGTCCGGTAATCAATAAGTTTCAGTCCACTCAATACCTTTCTCTGCCAAACTGTTTCATTTAGTACAGTATCAAAATTCCGACCCGTGAGACCATCGCCCTGAAATACTCACATTTTTGTCATTGTATTACAGTACCTCTCTTCCGTACCCCCGTATTCAGTCTTGTCGCTGCTTGCGAAACACGTACATTCAGTGTTCTGTAACCCCTTCACGCTTTTCATGAGTTTTCACGAGTTCATGTCATAATATCGAGCAATCCCTGTTTGACCGACTGTAAAACACAATGTACATCTCTCTTCTAGGTTAGCACCCCATAGACTGGTTGGCAGCAGCTCGCCATTCTTCACAATGTACATAAAGTGGTAGGCCTATTAAAAAGAGTAAACCCGTTCTTTTACATTTGTCCTTCCAATCTTTCAGACCTTCTTTATTATATGACGGTCTCACTATGGTACAGTGGAAAACAAAATACAAGACACCAATGAAGTCACTAAATACCAGCTTTAATTATCACAATTAATAATTTGTAATCAAAAAGTTATTCAACAAGATTATACTCGTACAATAATTCAAATAAAATGTGTCCACACGCAATGATAATGTCAACTAACAGAGCCCCGCACAATTATAACACAATAACACCTTCGCCACAATACTTCGAACCTCGCTTGAATAAACGCCACTTAAAGTCACTGAGTAATCGCCCGAAGTAAACTGAAAACTAAGCGGCAGCTGTGGGCTATTTATAGTCTGCAGGGTTCCATAATATGTGTCCTTAACAAACACTTGAAAATTCTAGAGGATACTTCAGCGCGGCCTTGGAAGAAACACACACCGGCAAGGCTAGTCGCGAAGTTAGTTGAACGACCGCTCGAATGCTCGGGAACGTTCCGCATTACGTAACACTGCCTCGATTGTTGACGCATGTTAAGTGTCACGTACGCACACAGACATTACAGCTGGGCTCTGCCGAGAAACATGTAGAACGTTCTGTGATGGGGTAACAATAGATTAACGAATAACTAAACAAGTGACTCCTTACGTCCGCCGTCTCTGTTCGTTTGGATAACCCGTTGCCGATGTCACAAATATTTTATAATCAAATTATAATTAAAACAAATGCACTTTCGTAAGGCAAAAGCACGATTTACATTATAAAAATAACCCACATACAGTTATTTGAACCCTGATAACGATGGGAAATTTCTCACAAAGACTTGACGCCAAACAATCCCCCCCCCTTGCGCACTAAGTTCTAATTAACCTTTATTAGAGTCGTTAAAACTTCTCTACCTCATTCGCTTAAAAATATGTTGAACTGTACAGCGACACTAGCTTGTGCGTGCCAATAATTTGGCAATTATGATATTTATTGCTATAAAGAGAAAGTTGCAAAAATATGTGAATAAATTTAAAATAATAAAAACTTCATTAACATAACTGTAAATACTCTTTTGTCATTGCCTTTACCAAAAGCGCCTATCAGTTTCACGATTTCTATTATATTAAACGAGGTACTAATTACAAATTAGCCCTATAGTAGGCGTAATTAATGTTCCATTAATAATAATTGTAAACGATGGAAGATGGTTTACAGCTTGGATTGTTAACATTCTTAAAGATCTTAAAGATGGCAGATCATTTCTGTTTGGGGGGGGGTGAGTTCGCTGCACGTACGGCTGCGCGCGTATGTATGTGTGACTTTATAATTTTGAATAAAACAAAGTTACATTTCATAAGTTAACTTCATATCAGAAGGGAAAATTTCATGTCAGAAGTAAAAAACGATATACAGGGGAGACAACAGTTTGCATACAAACTCATCTGAAACCTAAACAAAGAAGAAAAACGTAAGGCGACAATTAAAGTTATTGGTAAAGATGAATCGGTAAAATACTGTGAGCGAAGGAAGTGGTTTGATAAATGAAGAGGGAAGAGAAGAGGAAAATTATACAGAGACGATACAAGATTTCACAGAAGACCAAATAGACCAAAGCACAAGACGAAGCCTTGAAGAAGATGAAGAACAGAAAACCTCTTGGGATAGACGCAGAATAACGGAATGTTCAAATCCGTTCAG
The DNA here is from genome assembly GCA_034769895.1 of Magicicada septendecula. Classification (NCBI taxonomy): domain Eukaryota; kingdom Metazoa; phylum Arthropoda; class Insecta; order Hemiptera; family Cicadidae; genus Magicicada; species Magicicada septendecula. The sequence goes on from CM068370.1 coordinate 21,705,507, forward strand.
AGAACTGGGTTACAGGGAACAGTTTGCGCGGTCTGTGTTTACACGAGAAGACAGAATAGTAATGAGGATTTACGCAGAAAAGTAAACATCTCATCGGTAAATTACAAGATTGGTGAATATCGAATTTCTACGTTATGTAGAAAGATTGTGAAAAGAAAACAGTTCATTTAGTTTTTATTGATATTGAAAAAGCCTATGACAATGTACCTTTAGCCAATCTGTGGACAGCTTTAAGGTCACTTAGTATCAACCCCATTATCACAAAAGCTATACAATATTTCTATAACAATTCAATTTTGAGAATAAAAATTGGAAAGATTTTGTCACCAGGGTTTCAAGTGACCAAAGGTTTACGCCAGAGATGTTGTCTATCACCCACGCTTTTCAAAATTTATACGGAGAAAGCAATACAGACTTGGAAAAAAATATGCAGGAGCATGGGAATTCCGCTTGATGGTGATACAGTTTATTCATTACAGTTTGCTGATGACCAATTGGCTCAAGATTTTGAAGACATAGAGTACGTGACTATAAAATTGATACAGGAAAATCAAAAATGGGGACTGAAGGTAAATAAGAATAAAATAAAATACATGGCAATAGGTGACCTTCATCAAGACTTGATATTGGAGGAAGACATTGGGAAGATTTCATATACAGAGAAATACAAGTATTTATGAGTGAAAGTTACGGCCAGTGGGGACCAAGACAAAGAAATACAATCCAGAATTTATTTGAAAAAGAAGGCTATTCTACATTAAATAGAATCCTATGGAATAAGCAAATTACAGCAGAATCTAAAACCAAAATATCTAAAACCATTGTTAGAAGTATCATGATTTACGGCTTAGAAGTTTGGACTACTAATAAACACACAAGAACAAAATTAATGAAAACTAGAAATTTGTGTTTGGGAGGGGTTTGATGCAGTATGTGCGTGTGTATTTATAATTTTGTATAAATCAAAGTTACATTTCGCAAGTTAACAGAATTAAAAAGAAGTCCAAAAATTCCATATTAGTTATAAACTTGTGCGTGACAGAACCGATGTGTTCTCTCGTGGCAACAGTTCCATGGCCACAAATACTTGTACTGTGTTGGTATATAGTGAAGAACTGTGCTGCTGCCACTAAGCGGATTGCGCGCAGTTTATTAAGCCTTATTCAACTGAGTTGTATCGCACCACGCAAACTTCGGTCCGTATCAAACTTTTACTGTACAACTTTAGTCGGTAACCAACAAAAACGATTCAATTTCACCGACTTCACTTCTTCTTCCAGCTGTCTTCGATCCATCTACAGTGTTCACCTCTTCATCAGTCTTCTTCACAATAATTCCGTCGTGTGTCCATCTCTCTTTTGTGGTCTGTCTCGTTCTCTTTCTCCCCACGAAAAACGTCGTTGCATTATTTTCGCATTTCGACGGTTAAGTATACTGTTTCGACTTCTTTTCTGTTGATACAAACCCAGCTAATCAATTAATCAAACATCTGAACAGTAAGAATTTGCTTTATTACATCGATAGAATTGAACACTTTAAAGATCTTCTAATTTGCTAATATTTTTGGGCTTATGTTCTTAAGAAACTAGATCAATTGCTATGTGGGACCTATTGTGATTGGACGGCATTAATTGTTTGTTGTCGTGTCTCAGTGGCGTATCTAGATTTTGGCGGGGAGAGTCTGCTTCATACGAGTACAAAACAAAAACAAGTTAAGACTAATCAACAACATTACTATATTTAAAGTGGCTGGAAAACTAGTGATAACATCCTGAAATCAATCCCATTATAGTACACGGTAATAACACAATAAAAATACGATTTACTGAAACGTTGTTGAGACGATACTGCTGAATAATTTTCCTATATTTCAAACTTGTACGTAAATGCTGCGTAATAAACAAAATGCTGCTGTATATTTAAAAAAGAGTTACTAGCTGAAAAAATAATAAAAATATTCTAAAAGTTAAGAGATTTACAAAATTCGTCTACTTTTTTCGACCCTTTGGGGTGTCCCAGTTGTGTGTATTGGGACAACTGTATAACCAGAACTGTCGTGATTCGTGTGCTGAGAAGTGTAAATATTCTGTCATTCCGACATTTACTCCACGTGAATTAAACAAATTAAGTAAATGTATAATTAAACAAAAAACAAGTTAAGACTAATCAACAACATTACTATCTTTAAAATTGCTGAAAAACGTGTGATAACGTCTTGAAATAAATCCCATTAAAGTAAAAGGTAATAACAAATAACACAATAACAAGTCTTAACAAAAGGTAATAACAAGTCTTAACTTGTTATTGTTTACTACTAATTTACTCCACGGTTTCGAGACCGCCTTTCTGCGATCGCCGTGTAACAGTAGGGTTCAGAACTGGAATGTTGGATCTTGAACAATAGAAACCAGAGAACGGACATATCGTAAAAGGCTTAGGTGTGAGTGATCAACGGTTTCCAGAACCGTATACCAATCCGGTGTCCACGATGGAGGCTTTCTGAGCTACGATGCTAGAAACGATAGAACGGCTGAAAAATACGTAAGTAGCAGAAGCCGGAAAGGAAGCGGGAAGCAGAAGAATCAGAAAAACGACAGGATGAGAAATGTGAGCGTGAAAGAAAGAAAGAAAGAAGAAGCAGAAAACGACAGAAGGCGCTGTTGCTTGAATCAGAGTAAAATCAGAAAGAACGTACGCGTGAAACAGATTAAAACTCTGACACATAATTGACAACATCCGTTTATAATCTGCATTAAACAATCTTATATACAATCTGATTATGTTGTGCATTAACTAACCGTCTAAATCAACATTGAACAGAAATGATATACGCGTACAATATAGATTGTTTCAGACATTTAATTAACACAGCAAACAAACCGTCGGTCGCTCTCTATCATAATATTGACAGACAGACAATCCCGTAGTAACTCAATACGTTATTGGTGAATTGATTGCCAAAAGCTTTTACGATGTAAGGTAAATAATCTGCTGACAGGACTCATAAATGTCGTTGTATATGATTCTCGCATTGTAAACAGATGTCAACAACGCGTGCCCACAAACAGGCGCGCGCGAATTTAAAGTTTCATAGGTGATCAATATGACGAGCGATGTGTGTGTGTGTGTGTGTGTGTGTGTGTGTGTGTCACATAATATTATGCACACGAAACAGGTATAAACAATTCTACTCTTCAAGACAATCGACTACACGTCAACCTGGCTTAGGATGACAAGAGTTTGAACTACGAAGCATAAGAACCATAAAACATAATTAAGACAGAAAGCAATACATTCTCTCTGTGTGTATGAGCCAAACATCTGCAGGGGCGTATTTACGGGAGGGACGAACGGGACCAGACCCCTCCCTCGAGGTCGAAATATCAACAAATTTTGTTAATCTCTTAATTTTAAGGCTCTTTTATTTTATTTTTTCCGGCTGTGTACGCTAATATAGTGGTAACTCTTTTTTAAATATACAAAGCATCAGGGTATTACACAGTTTATTACATTTATTATATTACATTAGTTTTATTACATCAGTTTATTACACAGCATCAGGGCATACGTTTGAAATATAAGATACTGGAATATCAATTTAGTCAATAAGTATCTTTTAACAATGTTTCAATAACGCGTATTTTTATCGTGTTATCACCAATTACTTTAAAGGGACTTAGTTCAGGATGTTGTCACGCGTTTTTCAGTCACTTCAAAGATAGTGATATGGATTAGTCTTTAACTTGTTTTTTCTTTTGTATGAGGGCGACCCGACCAGGACCCCACCCCCACCCCCAAGACCAAGCTACAAGTCTAGACAAGCCACTGCAATATAGACACCACTGTTGTTCTTGTTTTTCTCATTTCAGTCAGGATCCAATGATGTTTGTTGATGGAGCTCAAGGAGGACCAGAATAAGGTAACGTACCCGTATCCGTACTCGGTTCCACACTTTACGTCCAAGTTAAGGAGGGAAACCTGTACAGTGTCTTCCCCTCGCGGCTTCTCCTACCCATAACGTTGTAATTACGTTTCAGTTAAAGAGGTTAAAACTATACGAAGTCTGTAAATTAAGTAATGAGACTAATTATGTAGCAGTCAATATGCCAACACTATAAGCTTTCTATTAATACATATGGTTAGATAAACAGCTGTTGATATTGAGTATTAATATTTATTGTTTATTTTTGCCACGTAAAACGTAAAACCCAGTTTCGTGAAGTGAGTTCATGTTATACGTTATAAAAATGAGTGACATCAATTACGAGCAACACTGTGCAATCAAGTTTTGTGTTAAACTCGGGTACAAAGCAAAATTTACAAAGCTCGGGTACAATGCTCGGGGACTTTTACACAATTGACAAAGATGTATAAAGATTTGTCAAGACCACAGGTTTTCAGATGATTTAAAGCATTTTCTGGTGGCCGGGAATTAATTAAGGATGATCCACGCTCTGAAAGACCGTCAACTTCAAAAACTGACGACAATGTTGATCGAGTCAGGGACTTGGTGGAGTCTGACCGTCGATTAACCGTCAGAATCATCGCAGAACAATTAAATTTGAACCACACTACGGTTTTTTTAAATTTCGATAAACGAATTGGAAATGGAAAAAGTTTATGTGAAATTGGTCTAAAAAAAACTCACTTTTGAACAGAAAGACAACAGGATGGAAGTGTGCCGTGATCTTCTACAACGAATTGAAAATGACCTTGATTTGTAAAAAATTCTTATTATTAGTGATGAATTATAGATCTCTGAGTACGATCCAGAAACAAAACGCCAGAGCGAGGAATGGCACACACCAAACTGACCACATCCCAAAAAAGCAAAAATGAGTAAATCAAAAATCAAAACTATGTTCATTTGTTTGTTTGGTAGTAATGGCATTATCCATAAGGAGTTTTTACCTGCAGGACAGACTGTTAATCAACATGTTTACTAAGAAATTGTTGAAAGGCTGCGGAAGAGAGTTGCCTGCGCGAGACCAGTCATCGTGAACAGCTGGATGCTGCATCATGACAACGCACCTTGTCACACAGCACTCTCGGTTAATGCGTTTTCGGCAATGCAAAATATTCCTGTTGTTCCTCAGCCTCCTTATTCACCTGATGTGAGTCCCTGTGACTACTTTCTCTTCCCGAGATTGAAAAAACATCTCAAAGAGCACCTTTTTGGGACGATATAAAACATTTAAAAGCATGTAACCGACCAGTTGAAGGAGATTGCAGTTTCTGAGTTCCAGCACAGCTATGAAGAGTTGAAAAACCGTCTAAAGCGCCGTGTGACTTCCCATGTGAACTGTTTTGAAAGCGATAGAGTCTAGATATAGTTTGGTTGTAAATAAGAGGTTTTACTGAGTTACACACTGGGTCACTACTTAATTTACACACCTCCTACGTAATGTGTAACAACGTAATACAAACTTCACATACCCAGCTGTGACTAAGCGATTGAGATGTATATTACGATATAGTAAACTACCGACATCTTTGCAAAACTTTTGAACACTTCGAAACTAACGAATACTAATACCGAGTTTTTGTTGCCTTTTTTCTTCACACACACACACACACACACACACACACACACACACACACACAGATAAGCACACCAACTGAGACCAAACACAAAAAGTTGGGTAGCCTACTCACAGGAAACACAGGTAGGCTGGATTTCATCCGACTCAGCTGTCTGGAGTAACTACCTAATCATGGGTGCTTCAAGGCATACTATTTCAATTTTAAGAGAACTGAAGTATGCTTCACCTAAAATAACCGGTTCGTTTTTTTTTTTTTTTTTTTTTTTTTTTTTTGGGGGGGGAAATTTTATGTTGAAACATACTTTTTTACTTCCATGTTCCGTAAGGAAATGGAAGTACGGTAATCGCAAAAAAAATCGTGTTCGAGATAAGGGCTGAATCTGATTGTGCTACCCTCAAAACATGAAGAAAAGTCATTTCCCGGAATGTGTCTGTGTGTAAAACCTTTTCTATGGCGGACGATAACTGCCCCAAATTCAAACAGAATCAAATAATTTTTTGCATATGTACCCAAGTTGTAGATTACTCAAAGCCTGTTGATTTTGGTGAAGACCGGTTGATGGGAAGGGGTAGATTACCTTCAACGTTTTACGTTTTAATAAGAATAAAGTACTTAATTTTGATAAATAAAGTATCCTGAAAAGAAGGTCATAATAATCCACTGTATAAACACAAATGAAAGATATATAAATTGAGTAGGTAGTTGAAGGGGGAGGGGGTGATTTTTTTAAATTTCTTTGCCGATATCAAGTAAAGTACGAGTATTTAATTTTGAAGGATAATATACCTTAGCAGTTACATATGATAGAACTATTACTCTACGAAAGTGTAAATAATATTAATGGTGGGGATCGGTTGAGGAGAAGGGATGATTATCTGCGTAGTTCAGTTTCGTTATAAGAATAAAGTACCTAATTTTTGTAGATGAAGTGGCTCAAAAATAACATTATATTAAACGACTCCCTCATAATAACAAAAATATCCATAAATAGTGAAAATAGTTTGAGGGTGGGGAATATTTGTTTAGAAAATTATCGAACCGAATTCAAATAAATGATTTTAAATATAAATCTTAGAACATGGAAGCCATGTATGTTCCTCCATACCGATACTTTAATATTAAATTTCGTCTGTATAATTAGACAGGAACATTTTCAAACGATCCAAGTACGTTACAGAAGCTGCACTTCGCTGCGATTAGGCCCTACGTATTACAACACGTAAAGTAGCCTTCTCTGAATATTAAATCTGCCTCAATTATAATGTCGTTAGGAATGCTAGTGTACGACGGTTGGCATGACAACGAATACCCCCCCCCCCCCCAATACACCGCTCTACCACCCAAGTGAAGCAGGTCCATTCACAGTGTTCTACTAAGCAGGAAAATGTGCAGCACGTGTTCTTTCATAATCCTTGTTTTCAAGATCAAAGGGCTAAATGAGGAAACTAACAAGATTTAGTGGGAACTAAAAGATAGTGGGAAGAATAAACACCCCACACTGACTAGTTACGTGCATGTCAGAAACTGAAGAGCGCTGGAATTGAGTCAGTGTCCTTGTAATTTTTTGATTCCTTTTGCTATCGCTTCCTAAAAGGTTCTATAACAAAGTTAAGGAAAAATTTTGGCCCGCTCTTACCCCTAAAGGGTTGAAAACTACCCCTAAAGAGTTAAAAATATGAAACGACGCGAGGATGCATTTTGAAGCCCTGAAATTAGGTACTTATAGGTTTTTGGGGGTGCTGATTACGATTCTAACGTCCAAAATTATATTTTATGCAAAGGGTAGTTTCTAAAGGGTTGAAGCAGACTATAATCAGGGGGTGTAAGCAGGTATTAAACTTCGCGAGAATGCCGGTCAAAGCCTCGAAAGTGAGTAACTATAGGTTTTTGGGGGGGTGCTGATTACGATTTCAACGTCAAGGGATACATCCGATGCAAGCGTTAAAAACCACCCCTAAAGGGTTGAAAACATTAAACAACGCGAGGATGTATTTTAAGTCCTTAAATTGGGTACCTACAGGTTTTTGGGGGATGTTTAACCTACATTTACTTAAACATCACAACATTAATAATATTTAACAAACTATTACAACCCTTGCACAATAACAAACAACTCCGACGCTCAGCTGATGCTCGAAAAAACACGTGCCAGCTGTAAGCAGTAACCATCAGGTAGCGCATCAGGGCTCTTCTGGTCTCCGCTAGAGGGTCCGTGTTTTTAGCGGTCATAATTCAAAATTCAGTAAAAAATATATATATTTCATCCATGATTATAAAACTTTATCAAAGAAAAGTCGAACCATAAACATTATATTATTTTATTAAATTAAATATTCGATTAATATATAAAGAACCAGCAATACTGTACAGACAGTGACAGATTGTAACAGATATTCTTTTGTTTACAATAGACGTTAAAAAATAATAATGATACTTAATTTTATTGTTAATTTGAAAAAAAATTTAGTTTAGTATAAATTAATAGGCTCTCAGGACCGCACCCTAACATATAACGTACGACAACAAAATGTAACTGTTGGAGCGGGTTTACATTTTTGGTCATAACTCGGTCAATTTTTATAAAAAAGTTTTAAACAAAATGCATTTTGTAGGACATTTACAGTGGTACAACTTTTTTCTATACATTATAGTAAAAAAACCTTTTGTACACTATATATTCTGCCTATAAATCAAAAATGTTTTACACGATGTCGGCAAAATACACCTTTAAACTGCTGTAACTAATCGAATTTTACTCATAAAGGAATGAAACAAAATTCAAAATTTTTTGTGTTTTATAATCTTTATTTGTCGTTTATATCAATTTCTCGATAAAACGCATCATTACTAAGATATTTAATATAAATGGCGAATTTTTGCGAAAATCCAAAACCTTTAATTTTTTTAAAACGTTACACGTTACTGTACAGAAATACATATATGCTTCAAAAAATTTGAGGACATTGCTAATATAATAGACAATCGAAACGTACAGTATCTGGGCTTAATATACATATTTGACAAAATGGCGGACGTTCCTTTTTCAATTTCTTGAAAACATTTGCAGAAAATATGATATTTTCCTACAGAACGTCGTTATTTTTCAAGCTCGACAAGTGATTAACCTACCGTTGTTTAGGAAATTAACAGAGCTTTCATTTGATAGTAATTTAATTACGATCTAATCATTATTCGCCGAGTTATATAAGTTTTAATCATGTGATTTGATCAAAAAAAGATGAATCGGCATCTTGTTTTGGCTGTGTCTCAAGAATCATTTGACATAATGAAACCAAAAAAAGTGGAAAATGTTCGCCAGTTAATAAGCTTCAATTTTGACGCTTTAATTTTTACTTATACAAATTGTTTGCGAAATGGTGTTATTTTGAGTTATTTGCAGATTAATGTTAAAAAACGCGTTTTTTTTTGGAAAAACTTTGAAACCTTGTAACTAGCAAACAACGCATTTTTTTCGAAAAGATATACCACCTTTTTGCTTAGAATTTGATTCTCTATCGGTTACCGGGGTTAATTAAATTTTGTTTTTTAATCCCAGAAAAAGGGGTGAAAACAACCCTTAAATTTAAGATCGGGCCAAAAAATCCCTTAACTTTTTCTTTAACCTTTTATGAAGACATTGCAACAAAATCAGAAGGATCCATGGATACTGACTCAAAATCCGCAGAAAATTCCTCACGTAACAGACTGAGCTCGCTTGCCAGCTTCATCGTCACTTACATCTCAGGATAACCATTGTAATATGAGTGAAACGTTGTCATACAAGGAAATTTTTGACGCGGTTCATACCGGAAGAAGACTTCAAAAACATGATGAATTGCGTAAAGTTGAAATTTTTTATTTAAAAAACCGAGGCAGTAGAAATAATTCTGAGAAAGGCGATACGAGACAGTTTACAACACGAGATTTCCGAGACGAGACAGTTTTCACGGCATGTAGGCACCCAGCTACAGCCTGAACGGCAAAAGATCACCATCCAGGTCAGTTCAGTCACTATCACACCGTACAGGCGAAGTATAAAAACGCGTCCGAAAAGAGTTATTGTGCGATTTAGTGTAAAGTGATAATTGTCAATTATTGTGTTCGCAGTTCTGCAATTGGTGACTTGTGTTTCTACAGAGTTAATTAGCTGCTTGTTATTGCTTCTTACATTACTGTGTGTACGATAATCGTGAATTTGGAAGCGTCCATGTCTTGTCTCCATAAGTAACAATCGGTCTGATAAGCCTCTTGTATATTTTTATTTTTGTGTTACGACTAATGAGTTTACTTCTCAATAGTCTGCTATTGGCATAATTAAGCCTGCCAGTTTTAAGCGGCGTTGCAAATATAGAATTTGGCATGTAAATTACATTATTTGTGTATAATCCACACCCTCATTTTCTGGAAGAAAATCTGTGAAAAAAAGTGCGCAATATAAACGGTATATTTATGGCAAAACATAAGTGCCGTTACATCTTCATTTTCTTTAGCACTACAGCCCAACGTGAGGCCTGGCCTTCAACGCCAATATTCTCCAATGTCTTGTACCCATTCCCCTCTCAGTGTAACCCCTCACATCCATTCTTCTTAGATCTTCCAGCACTCATCCGACCATCTTATCCTAGATCATCCCTTGCGCCCTCAGGATTGTCGCTGGCATACGATGATTATCCATCCGGTCTAGATGACCTAGCTATTGTATTCATTGACCCTATATTTATAAATCTTACAATGATTGTGAATCCCCATTCATCATCTTCTCTAATCGGGTCATAAACACTTCTTACAATCTGTCTTTCCAGTCTTGTTTTCTTGCTTAGAAAAGAATAAAAACATAACAGAGCAATACAACGACAGGAGACAGACTTACAAACTTATCAAAAATGTGTTTCGAAAAGGAACTACTAAGCGAATTAATTCATGTACAACCATTTTTGATGATGACGTCATCCACAAGTTCGCAAATTTGAACGAGAGGAGAATTGACCTGGTGTTCAAGAAATAAAATTCAACTTTGTTTGTGCTTACTATTTTTAACTACTACTTTATTACTAAATACTATTAACTACGCGTACTTTTTGTAAGTATTATCGTTTTTAAAATCAAATTAGTTTTTTAATTATTGTTTTATTTTTACACCATATATTATTCACGATTCCCAAACAGAATGAAAGGTTTACTATTTTCTTGGCGGGGGCAGTGGTTTATCTAGAATTTTGCTTTGGAAGGGGAGGGGCCCGGGGTCGGGTCGGCTTCATACAAAAGAAGAAACAAGTTAAGGCTAGTGATATCACTATCTTTAAAGTGGCTGAAAAACGCATGTTAACATCCTGAAATAGTCCCATTAAAGTAAACGGTAATAACACAATAAAAACACGTTATTGAAACACTGTTAAAAGATTAACTGAATTGATTTTCCTATATTTCAAACGTATACGCTAATAAACCTTTTGTGTATTTAAAAAGGGCCTACTACTATATTAGCGTACACAGCTGAAAAAAATAAAACAGCCTAAAAGTTAAGACATTAACAAAATTCGTCGACTTTTTCGACCCTCTGGGGGGTTCGATCTTGTTCGTCGTTCCCCATATATACGCCCCTGAGGGGGGGGACTTGCCATTGATTCTGCTTCACTAAACGAGCCGCCACTTCTTTTTCGTTTCTTTTTCAATTACATGTTTCTTTATGAAATGTTTATTCATAGCGTAGTACAGTTATAGCATATTTTCTTTGCATTTCTTGATAATGCCGTTTTGTTACTTTCAATTTGTTCATACATTTTCAAACCATATAGATTTCAATCGGCGAAACAGAGCGGCAACGAGCTATTGTAAACTCTAACGTATTGCTACAGAAACAACGTAGAAAGATTTAATCACTTTAGTGAAAGTTAATTAGAAGCCAATGATAGTAGCGAGGCGCCCTCTGTCGTTGTACAGGCTTTGTACAATATGTCTTACCAAAATGAAAATATTTTACGCCGTACAAAACAAGTAGTAAATGGTACAGTAAGGGTGTTAATTGTTTGGATGATACGTTGGTCAAGCTGTTAGTCTGATTTACATTGGTTTTTAATTAAAGGAATTGGAATCGGCAATCTGTCTGGAATAATCTCTCCAGTTTATTGGATACAAAAAAAAATTGGAGACATGTGTAGCATCCTACCTTCCTTCGAGTTGGTCGCTTTTCCAATGATCTGCCGAGTATTAGTGGAAAACCAAGTATTAGTTAAAAAAAAAAAACAAGTATTAGTGAAAAACGATTTCCGCCTCAAAAAGGGAGACAAGCATAGTAACAGGCAAGGAGTGGCCCCCTTACCACGAGTTGTTTCTTTTATGTGGATTTCAAAAAACGAGTATTATTTTAAAGGCAAATTGGTTTCCATGTGTAATTTTAGTTTGCGCGTTAACCTGACAACGCTAATTTTTGGCGTCACAGGGACACATCGGAGTTATATTATTGCTAGAAACACTTTTCGTAAATAATATGACAATGAAACACGATTCCAATCGTCAACAAGCTATTTTATAATATACACAAATAAATCCTCTAGATTTCTATTATCCAACTAAAACTACATGCGATATTTACTACATATCGATGCCAATAATCGCATAATGGAAATATCGGAAATGAGCGGCGGTATGGTTATTGGGACAGTACTATTTTTTCCCTTCAATTTGATTGGGCTATTTATACGTGTGTTGTGCTGTTGTGGTATCGATACTTCCTGAATGTTTCTAAACAAACATGAATAACGGAAAGCTTAATGAATTTATTATTTCAAACTGGATCTTCGGAAACAAACGGTAAGTAGTTTTAGTGTATTATTTACACACTACTGATGGCAAACTGAATAAACTGTAGGGATGGCGTGTATTCATATCACGACACTGACCAGTACTGGTGAATAAGCGTTAATCTTATATTTTGTCTCGCGTAATTAGTGGATAGCTTCACGTCGTCTCGAAAATACAAATTTTACGAAGTCAAAAAAGTATAAGTTATTTAAACTATGCCAAACAATAATCTAATTGTTAAAGATTAAACAAATCCGTTACCCGGCAACAAAATTATACAATTGATTCATTTTAATTTAAATCGTCGAAGCGTGAAGATGTACTGTTCCTGGCCCACAACTATATCATCTCCATTATGTAATGTTTATGTTTCTAAAGTTTTATTGTTCACGTTTGCACGCATTGTTCCGTAACACAACACAAACATATCTCGTGCAGGCGGCTTAGGTGTCCAGCGTGGACAGAGATTTGCTTCCTGAGGATCGCCGGTCAGTGTAACTGCAAGTGTTTACAGAGGAACGGTTCACAGACAGACGTTTCGTCTTTAGGGAGGGAACCCTCTGCAAGAGCTCAGGGTTCATGTGAGCGACTCTGGAGCGCTCCATTCTTTTCCGCGTGTTTGTTTGTTCTGTGAAACGTACACTGTGTAGATTCGCAGCTTTACTCTGACCAACGCTCCACAGTGAATGGTGATAAATCGTTGTCCACGTTGGACCCTCACATACACACTAAAACCTGCTCTGATGTTTTGATTACGGCGATCATAATATTAGAACTTTGGAAACTTGAGCACTACTTAATGGAGATAAAACTTTATCTTTGTCAGTCTATGAAGACCTTTGCACAATACTACTCGTACACAGTAACTCTTATGTGCATTACAATTATTGTAAAAAGACAACTTATTTAATAAATGATTTATTGAATGAATGCAATCCGTGTATTTATTTCTATTTTACCTGTAGTCTGATTTTTCCGATAGGTACTATTAGTTACATTCCAGGCAAAATATACAGCGTATACTTAAACAGCGTTTAAGAGAAAGAGTTGAGGGGCAACTTGAAGAAGAGCAGTGCGAGTTTAGGCCAACCAGGAGCACGATAGATCACATATTCACACTTAGGCAAGCATGTGAAAAGACCATTGAATATAATAAAGAATTACGTATGTGCTTTATAGACCTGGAGAAAGCCTTTGACATGGTCACGTGGTCTGCACTGTGGCCCGTCTTGGAAAGACGTGGAGCTGGCTTAGGTCTAAGTTTCTACAAGAACTGCCGCAATTATGTAAGAACTTCCCACGCAAAGTCAGAAGAATTCAAAACATTTTGTAGGGTAAGGTAAGGAGATGTTTTAAGCCCTCTGGTGTTCATAATACTCATAGATGATGTTATGAATGAGTGCAGTTATTTGGTTACCTTTATTTCCATTTGTAAACAAGTCCAATTATGTTTTTTAAATGTGTATTATTTTGTTATATACATTGTAACCACACGGTGGGGCAATGACAACACAACAATTTAAAATGTGTATTATTTTGTTATATACATTGTAACCACAGGGTGGGGCAATGAGAACACAACAATTTAAAATGTGTATTATTTTGTTATATACATTGTAACCACAGGGTGGGGCAATGAGAACACAACAATTTAAAATGTGTATTATTTTGTTATATACATTGTAACCACAGGGTGGGGCAATGAGAACACAACAATTTAAAATGTGTATTATTTTGTTATATACATTGTAACCACAGGGTGGGGCAATGAGAACACAACAATTTAAAATGTGTATTATTTTGTTATATACATTGTAACCACAGGGTGGGGCAATGAGAACACAACAATTTAAAATGTGTATTATTTTGTTATATACATTGTAACCACAGGGTGGGGCAATGAGAACACAACAATTTAAAATGTGTATTATTTTGTTATATACATTGTAACCACAGGGTGGGGCAATGAGAACACAACAATTTAAAATGTGTATTATTTTGTTATATACATTGTAACCACAGGGTGGGGCAATGAGAACACAACAATTTAAAATGTGTATTATTTTGTTATATACATTGTAACCACAGGGTGGGGCAATGAGAACACAACAATTTAAAACTATCACAGCAGGAACTCGTTTAATATTTTGAAGTCAAATATGGTATAAATACAAAGGTAATAAGGTGCCATTTTACTTAGTCATGCTCGTCGTCTGAAAATAACATCCCTTAAATGACACGCACTGACGAGCTTACATTCTTCAAGTCGATGGAAAACCCATCCATGACTCTCTGCAGCATGGCTTGCGGAATCGTCCGAATTTCTTCGATAATCGGCTGTCTGAGTTGATTTAAATCACGTGGTCGTGACAGGAAAACCTTAAACTTCAGACAGCCCTACAAAAAGAAATCACACGTCTGGAGATTGCGCCGGCCAGGGTATTGCACCAGACCTTGAGATCAACCGATCTTCGAGCACAGGCCTCAACACGTCCATTGTGTTTTGTGCAGTGTACACGGTAGCGTCATCCTGCTGGAACCAGACCGAGTCAGTATCAATCCTTAGATCATTTAAGAAAGGAAGAGAAAAATTGTTCCACATTTGCACATATCGGTCTGAGTTCGCTCTGACTGAATTTCCATTATCGTCTTCAAAAATATACAGTCCATAAACAAGAATGAAGGTAATTCCACACCAAACAGTGAGTCGCTGGCTATGAAGAGGTATACCATGAAGTTCTTGAGGGTTACTGTCACTCCAAAAGCGCATGTTTTGTTTATTGACATGCCCGGAAAGGTGAAAATGTGCTTCGTCTGACAGAATCAAGTGTTCATGATTTTTTAATTCCAATATGTCATTACAAAAAAAAATTGGTATGGAGAACCATACATGACTTCCATGTTGTAAGATTTATGTTTAAAATAATTTACTTGAATTCGGTTCGGTAATTTCTGAAAAAATATCGCCCACCCTCAAATTAATTTCACTATTTATACATATTTTTGTTATTATGGGGTAGTCGTTTAATATAATGTTATTTTCAGTCACTTTATCCATAAAAATTAGGTAGGCTTACTTTATTCTTATAAAGTAACCGAACTACGCAGATAATCATCCCTCCTCCGAAGCGCTCCGAAGTCACTCATGGACCCTGAGCATCTTGCAGAGGGTTCATTCCCTAAAGACGAAAAGTCTGTCTATGAACCGTTCCTCTGTAAACACGTGCAGTTACACTGCCCAGCGATCCACAGGAAGCAAATCGCTATCCACGCTGGACACTTTTTCGGCTTGCACGCGGTGTGTTGGTGTGGGTTTCGGCACTTTCCATTTAAAAAGCGTACAAATGTAAGAAAATAAACATGAGTGAGGCCAGAAATAACGCGAATTGTGTGCGTGTGCGTGTGTGTGTGTGCGCGCGCGCGCGCGTGTGTGTGCGCGCGCGCGCGTGTGTGTGTTGCCTGCCTTTTTATTGCGGTAATCATAATAATAAAATGGAAACGTAAACATTACATAATTGAGATATGCTTGCCTGCCACGAACGATATATTTTACTCTCATACATGATTCAAATTAAAATGAAAAAATATAGAATTTTGTTAAAGTTAAATGAAATGTTTCCATAGAAACTACTTCTTTGTTGTCAATAACGTAGTACACATATAAAATTTATACAAATTTACCTACTCCATCATCAACTACCATTTAATTTAATAAAAAAATGACCCCCTCCCTCCTTCAACTACCCTTTTCATTTATAGATATTTCATCTACCTTTCTACAGTGGATTATTATGACCTTCTTTTCAGGATACTTTATTTATCAAAATTAAGCACTTTACTCTTGTTAAAACGTAAAACGTTGCAGGTAAAATATCCCTTTCCCTTAACCGATCTCTTGAATCCTCTACAATTCATGGCTGTATGCAAAACATTATTTGATTCTGTTTGAATTTGCGGCTGTTATCGTTTGCCATACAAAAAATTCTATAGACAGACAGACACACACACAGACACTTTTCGAAAAATTACTTTTTTTTCATGTTTTGATGGTAGTGCAATCAGAATCTGCCGTTATCTCGAACACGATTTTTTTCGGCATGACCATACTTCCATTTCCTTATGGAACATGGAAGTAAAACAACTCTTTTAGTGTAATCACGTGCAAACAATTTTTGGGCCACTTGAATTTTGTACAGATGGAAAGGGAGATCTTGCTGCATAATCCTCTACAGAGACCTACTGGAAATCTGCAGTACCATAGAATGCTTCCTAGCAAACATTTTTGGATTACGCGTGACAGCAGCTCTTACCCTTTCCACATTTTCTGGCCTGTGCACTGTTTTTACACTTCCTCCAATTGTTTTCTGTGTCGACGCAGTGGTTCTAAATGTTCTTACCCAGTTCAATATTGTTGAGCAATCTGGAACTCTTCCCTATCTCCCAACATTGAAATGATTTCTGAACAGTCTTTGTGTTGTTATATAGGAATCATTGCTTTTAAGAAACGTTTCTACAGCAAACGCACGATGTTCAGCTCGACAGTGAGCCATGTTTACTGAAATGGCATAGATTAATTGAGGTTATAAAACCATCTGTTTATTTGTTGTTGCCATAGTAACCAAACACGAGCTAACGCAAATTGTTGTGTTCTTATTGCCCCAATCTTTATTATATCTCGATGGATTGTAAAACTTTAATCAACAAGTAAGTGTAGAAAAACTTTGTTAAACTAAAGTTATTAACGTTTTACGACAAACTAAAGTTGAAGGTATATCAGAGATTTATGTTTCCTTAAAGGCACAAATAAAGGAAGTATTGAGTTTGCAAGCAGTGAATCGAGAGCAGACTTTAATGCCCAGCGTATATTGTTTGTATGTTAACTTATTGCGTTATGGGCTTAAAACTAAAACAAATAGAACCTTTTAAATATATTCTCCTTCTTCTTTAGGCTGTGGACCTTACGATCCGTTGCCCACTGCTTGGCCCGACTACATTTTCTTTGGTCTTCCAATATTCCGCCGTCCTTTCGGATTATAAACCAAAATTTGTTTTTGGTATCCTATTCTTATGCATTCTTTCAACATGGTCTGTCCAATCCTGTATGTATTGCTTTATCCTTCCGTTTAGGTTGTACATTCCAAGGATGTTCCTAATAACATCATTTCTTGGCCGATCCCTCCGTAAAACTCCTAGTATTAATCGTAAAAATCTCATTTCACTAGCCTGTATCCGGCTTTGGGTCCAAGTCTCAATGCCATAAAGGCCCCATGGCACTGCCATCACTTTATAACATTTCAAAAGAGTATGTTTTTCCATTCGGTGTTCTTCTTATCGTTCCACACATGTAATTAAACTTCTCTATTTTTTTGTTCACATCTATCTCACCAACATAAGACAAGTCACAGCCAAGGACCTGAATGAATGCAATTGCTGATCATTCAGTAGTTGAATGCAAATTGCTGAATGCAATTAGTTGATCATTCAGTACAAGTTTACACCTTACAGGAAACCAACCTTTAAAGGCCCATTGACTTAGTTTTGATAAAGATATTTCCAGACCATATATCTTGATTATCTGCTGTAATTCATAGAGGACCCTCTACAGGCTACTTTCATTGTCCGCTATTATGACTGGTCGTCAGCAAACATCAGAGTTTTGACGAAATTACGTTCACTGAAACTGTCACTGAAGTTCAGTACTTCTAGCCTCTGCTTACCACTCTCTAACAGCATCGTCCAAATATAAATTTAAAAGCCGTGGGTGAAATATTACACCCTTGTCTGACCCCTTTATTTGTCACTTCATTAAGGACTTTATCAGATTCAGTTTTTACAATGATCTCTGTGTTCTTGTACATGCTCCTAATAACATCTATTAGACTTTTTATGTATCTTGGAAATATAATTAATTGGAACGGAAGCTATTCACAAGATGTAAACTTAGACTTGCAAGAATACCTAGAGGCGGTGTTGAGCGTCAGGGCGCGGCGTCGGGGCTCGGTGGAAGGTAATGTTCGCGGAGATGCGAAGGCCTTTAGCTTTGTCAGACTAAAAACTCATATATTTGTGTTTTAAGTGGTGTTGGCTGCCGTGAGTGTCAGTGGAGGACTGTTGAACAGGCGTTGTGCGAAGCGAAGGGTATGCCCATCGCCCGCTGTTGTGCCGCGTTCCGAGCTTCCTATGGAGCTCCCGCCGCGGGGACCACAACGCACTGGATGTGGCCTGCTACCGGCAGTGGAATTTCAATTAGACAGGTCTAATTGGGCGTGCGCGTTCGCCGAGGCCGGTCCAAGATTCACCTGGCACAGGAGTATTGCGACCGAGGGTGCTGATTAGGAGGTTGTCCTCAAAGCGGGCATTGCGGCGGTAAACTTTCTGAAAAGTGTCCGTATAATGGCGTTCAGGGAACGGACAAGAAGTGATTCTCGGATGGTCTGGTTTGAAGCCAAATAATGGGCTTTACACGCCCAGCGCAGTCCCTGCTCAAGGAGAGGCTGAAGCTTACGTTTATGGGTTTTTGCCAAATACAGAGATCGCGTAGGTAACTACCGGCGCCACATACGTGGTGACCTAGGCGGCGGGCCAAGTAGGGGTCGGAGTTTGTAAAGACGATTGGCAGTTTTGCGGGCTACTTGTGTCCGCCATGTGAGACGAGATCCAGGTGAAATCTTACCCTATTGCATACTCCCTTAAGAACGAAGTCAGGGCTGAGATTAATCGAATGATGGAGGAGGACATCATTGAGTATAGCCAATCCCCATACACAAGTCCTATCGTCGCAATACCCAAAAACAGTGGTAAAGTCAGAATCTGTTAAGACGCCCGGGAAATAAATAAAATGATCATTAATGACCGGACTTCGCCAGGGGAAATTGAAGAAATATTGAAAAAATTCTACGGCATAAAATATATCAGTACGTGGGATACGGTATGTGGGTACTGGCAGGTAGAGCTGCACCCACACAGTAGACAGTACATGGCCTTCATTTTCGACGGAAGGAATTATCAATTTAAGAGGTTACCTTTCGGCCTCATCAATTCATCGCAGTGTTTGTGAAGTGCATGGACCAAGTCCTAGGTCAAGAGGCTCTGCAATTCACAACTATATATGTGGACGACCTACTAATAACATCATCGGACTGGGACGAACACTGTGCCCGAATAGAACAAGAACTGAACAAACTCTCTAATAACAATGTCACTCTAAAGCTAGATAAATCCAAGTTTATAGCGGAAGAAGTAAAATTCCTAGGATTTAATCTAACAGAGAAGGGAATATCTCCATCCCAAGAAGAGGTAGAAGCCATCCAGAAATTCAAGAAATTCCAGAAGTCATCAAGAAACAGTTGCAATCCTTCCTGGGTATTTGCAACTACTACCGTAAATTTCAGAATAACTACTCCCATTTGACAGCCAAATTTTCAAAACAACTCTCATCTAAGGACAAGTGGACCTGGGGAACCGAACAGGATGCTGTGCTAACACTCATAAACCAACAAGTTTTAGAAACAGTGATGCTGCACCATCCCAACTTTGAGCAACCCTTCTACCTGAACTGCAACGCCAGTGACGTCAGTCTGGGCGTTGAATTGTATCAAGAGGATAAAGGACACCACCTGGTCATCAGCTTTGACAGCAGAGTGTTAAATAGCTGCGAACGTAACTATAACGTTACGGAGAAGGAGTTGTTAAGTATAGTGTTCGCGTGCAGTAAATTTAGAACGTACATCCTGGGGTACCATATCACGGTCAGAAGCGACCATATATCGATATCATTTCTCATACAATGTAAATTAAGCCATGGTAGACTCAGCTGTTGGATCCTCGTTCTGCAGGAGTACCGCATCACATGGGAATACATTCCAAGTAGAAAAAATGTAGCGGCCGACGTGTTATCCAGAATAAATGTTAACAATCAAACATTTGAAGGAGAAAAGGAGAAAATCGCCAAAGTGTATTATATATTAAAGGATAGAAAGGACCTGGAAGAGATAGTCAATGAGATCGTACAACAGCAGAAACAAGATACCAAATTAGCCAACATACGAAGGAGAGTGATGGAAGCAGAAGAAATTATTAACAAATTTTATTGCATACATAAAGATGTGTTATTTATTAAAACCAAAGGGAATCATGGAAATTGGAAGCTAGTAGTTCCAACATCTCTAGAAAATAAATTAATCAAAGACTACCATGTCAGGTACGGACACATGGGAGCTTTAAAAATAGCCAAAGCCTTGGAAGAAGAAATGTTTATTAAAAGTATAACACGAAAAGTAATTAGAAATATCAAAACATGCACTATCTGTCAAATGGTTAAAACCAATAATGAAAGGAAAGATGGAATGATGATACCCATCACATCAAATAATAAACTTGAAAAAGTGTTTCTTGATATATGTGGACCATTCCCATGTAGCGGAGGGAGGCACAGATTCAAGTTCATAGTAATCCTATTTGACCATTACACTAAATACACTAAATTATACGCTAACAACAGAGCAACCACACAGAAAATCTTGGATATAATTATAAACAAATACATACCTGAAATTGGAAAACCATCTACTATAATAACCGATCACGGAACACAGTTTAAAGGCAGAAGGTGGAGAGAAAAACTACTGGAAATAAATATCAAAACACACAAAATGTCTGTATATCATCCAAGCAGTAATCCCGCTGAAAGAGTACTGAGAGAGGTGAGAGTCCCACCGTGGGACGCATTTTAAGAACATACTGTCATGATAAACAGAGAGAATGGCAAAAGTATTTAATATCAACAGAAAAATTTTTAAACATAAGTTACCACCATTTCATTGAAAACACCCCATATTCTATGATGTTTGGAAGAAAGACACATAGAGAGATACAAGATTTGATTGACTTCCCAACTAACCCAGAAGACCCACGTGAAGAAAGGAAATACTACAACAGGATCATGGAGAAGATAGAGAAACAAAAAACCAAATATTCACTGAACAGGACAAAAGTAATTAACTATCACATAGGAGAAAAAATCTTAATAAAAAATCATGAGCTACCTAGTACATTCGAAGGTATAGCCAAGAAACTATTATTGTTATACATAGGACCTTATATCATAACAAAAGACAATGGCAACAATACGTATGAAGTAGGCAATCCAATAACTAAAAAGATCAAGGGAGTATATAACCAAATTTCCATTAAGAAGATCTACGAGGAAGTATAACTAATCACAAATATAAACTACAAAATTCAAAAGAAATATGTAAGATCAACTTACACCACCATTGAGGAAACATATGAGATAAAATAAAGGAATAAACTACAAAATTCCAAAATAATAAATAAGACCAACGTACACTAATATTTAGAAAATATATGAAATGAGATAAAATAAACAAACAAAATGAAAAAAGAATAAATAACACAAGATAATTAGAAAGGAGATCAATTAAAATAAACAAATATAAAACCAAGCAAGACCTGCTAAGATAAATAAATAAAATTGTAAAGAATATAGCATATTCAGAGAAAAGAAAAGAAATGGTATAATGAAAAATATAAAGCAAATACAATAAGTGGCTAAAGCAAAATAAGGTTAATCAACAAATGAAAGGAAAAAATGTCTAAAATAATTAAAATGATCACAAGAAGAAAAGAAAAACGAACTACATAAAAGTTAGAAATAATTAAATTAACAAATAAATAAATAAAAACAATCAACTGTGTGAGTATATAACATAATATAGCAAAGGTACAGTGGAAGGAAGAAAGAGTAGAAAAAAAGTTAAAATGATCTAAAGAACCATAAAGCAGACAATCCCCAAAAATATTATTATTATTAATGAAAGTCACAAGATGACAAAAAGGTATTTAAGATTGACTGAGAATAGGTCCAGCAATCAATTAACTGAGCAGAGATGATGTTCCTCTGATCTCAGAATAAAAGGTAGTAATGGATGAAACCAGCTACTAAAAGTTAGGGAAATTATATATAAAAGGGAGAACGCACTAATGGAAATAAGTAAATACAGATCTAAAAGATAACTAAATAAAAAGGAGTGGAACAAGTAAGAAGCGAAACCAGAAAGAAGAAATAAACAAGAAGAAAAAGGAAAAATTATATATAACTGATAATTTCATAAAAAACTATGCTAGTGTTTTACCAAAATGATCAATTTTGATGGAGAGGCATTATGTAACGACACCAAAAGCAGGCCCAATACCAGAGAAGAACTATAATGAATTAACTATATTAAACTAAGGAAAATAAAATGACTATGACGTGACAAATGACCATGACCAAATGACCCAAGTGATTGACACAATAAAGAAAATAAAATGAGAAGGTATAAACTAAACCAATGATAAAAGAGCACAAACAAATAATAAATATCTAGTAATAAGCATTAAATAAAATAATCCTAGTTAAAGTACACTAACCAGAATAATGTATATTGTTAATGATGATAAGAAAACCAAAACATAAAATGTTAACAGACTAACTATAAATTGTGTATAAAATAATAAAAACCCAAGAGTGAGAGATAGGTAGGAAGTGAAAGTGACAAACAGTGTAAGTGTTAGAAGTGAGAGAATAAACAATTCACAATAATAAGAAAAGGAAACAAAGATAATAAAACAGATTGTAAAAGATGGATAGACCATTAATATAATAATTAATATTATATTAATGTGTTAATTAATAATAAACTAGTACTATGAGTACAATGAAAATAAGACATCCTATGTTAATAAAAATATTCCAGGGATGATTATCAAGATAAAATAAATGGTGTTATAATGTTATTCACCAAAATTGTTATTTGTTCAATTAAAAGAGTTGAGTTTGTAAGAAGGAATATGGCTGAAAAGTAAACCGACCATAAACCTAATTTTTGTGTTATGTTTTATAGTAATATTAAGTGATAAACAAGTTATAAGAAATGGCAATAGATATGAGTAAGGAGATAAAATTTTACAAACATAATATTAATCATTAGAGTAAAGACAAAAAAAGAAATAAGAGAATAACAGACAAGCAATGATTTTGCAAATTAATAAGAACATTCAATTATTGTAAAACAGCCCAAATTAATTCAAAAGGGTAAATAAGTCATAAGGTGACACCAAGCAAAACCTATGTAAATGAAAAATAATCTTTAATTTGTGTAAAATAAGAAGATATAGCCTATTACTACTTAGGACTATAAAATGCCTAACTGTATAAATGCAAAATAAACAAGTTGTACAAAATTAACTACTGTATTAGAAAATTCAGGGCAAGTAACTCATTAATTACAATTAGTGAACTATAATAAGATGTCAGAATTAGAATAAAAACATAAATTAAGAAAGAAATGTAATAATATAATATTAGCATTTTGTCAAAACTTTAATACATGAACAAACCCAGCTTTGTGGGATGTCAAAATGATCTTTGAAAGAAAATAGAAACAGTTATGATAATATCTAATACGTTGATAAGAAGACAGAAGAATAATAGCCATCAGAAAATATTTATTCATTTTGAATTAAAATTCAAATATTATAACTATAGACATAAAAGTATTCAACCAATGAGAGTATAGTTAGTTGCCATAACAACGGAACGTTATTATATTTAATTCCATTATGAAACATTAGTCCATTATTGACGATCAAGAGAGACGATCATATTCGACTCAATTATCATTTAAAATAGTAGTAAATACTGCAAAATTTAACAAGATGTGGATGCAAGAAGTCTAACAAAGAACTATTTAACCCAAGAGAGCTAATAAACCAGATTTTAATATCCAAAATTAATTAAAAAATCCAAATTAATTGTAAAAGAAGCCAGACGAAATCAAAAGTACACATGATGGAAGATTAATGATCGTATCAACCCAACCTAACTAATAACGAAGTGACTCATCACCAGAAATCAACAAGATTTTGTTAAGTATATCTGAACTACCCGAATTTACGAACTAAATTAATTAACTTTTCTCACAACACCAAGAACTCTCACTCTGAACTTGGTAACTAAATTTCTTTCAAGGATTGATTGTTAATAAATATTAAACTTGTATGTAAACATAATTTTAACCTGTGTACGAAGTACGAACTTTTAACAAACACTTTTTAACACTCAAAAAACCAATTGTATTTAAACTTTAATAGTATATAAGTACCATTGATGTAAGGTAGTGTACTTTCTTAACATCTTATTTCTATTTATTCGTAATCAAAAGAAATAAGATGTTAATAAAGTACACTACCTTACATCAATGGTACTTATATACTATTAAAGTTTAAATACAATTGGTTTTTTGAGTGTTAAAAAGTGTTTGTTAAAAGTTCGTACTTCGTACACAGGTTAAAATTATGTTTACATACAAGTTTAATATTTATTAACAATCAATCCTTGAAAGAAATTTAGTTACCAAGTTCGGAGTGAGAGTTCTTGGTGTTGTGAGAAAAGTTAATTAATTTAGTTCGTAAATTCGGGTAGTTCAGATATACTTAACAAAATCTTGTACAGCTCATCTGTTTTCAACACAGCTGATAGTTTACCATTATTAATTATGCTGCACATCAAATGCAGGTTGTACATTTCCTATTCTTCATCCATAAAGTGGCATTTTAAAGTGACTTCTTTGCATACTTCTTTTCCAATTGATCATAACCAACTGCATGCTGGAAGTAAAACACATTGGAAGTTAACAATTTATTGATTTTTTTTGTTGGCCAGCGTCCTTAATGTTTGTAAATAATCCATACATACATACTGCTCCCCTTGATCTGTTGCTCAGTCAATGTTGTTGCTATTTCATTAAGCTCAAAATACTTTTTATTAAAAATCACTTAATTGTCAACTTACTTCTGTGTCTCTGATCTATGTAGCTTATGAGGTCTGTAAATTAAGTAATGAGACAAACATTATGGCAATACTGTAAGGTTTACATTAACACAGATGGTTAGGTAAACAGCTGATTGATACTGAGTATTAATATTTTTATTGTCTATTGTTGCCACATGAAATGTAAACAAGTTTTTTGTGAAGTGAGTTTTTGTTGTGCGTTATAAAAATGAGTGATATCAATTACAAGCAACATTGTGCAATCACGTTTTGTGTTAAACTTAGGCACAGTGCTACTGAGACTTTTACAAAATTGACAAAGGCATATGAGGAAGAAGCTTTGACAAGAGCACAGGTTTTCAGATGGTTTAAAGCATTTTCAGATGGGCGGGAATCAATTAAGAATGATCCACATTCTGGATGACTGTCAACGTCAAGAACTGACGACAATGTTGATCAAATCAGGGACTTAGTGTGGTCTCACCGTCGGAATCATTGCAGAACAATTAAAATTTGTAGAGTTTACAGATTATCAAATTTTTACAAACAAATTGGGAATGAGAAAAGTCTGTGCTAAATTGGTCCCAAAAACCTCACTCTTGAACAGGAAGACAACAGGATGGAAGTGTGCTGTGATCTTTTAGGACCAATTGAAAATGATCCTGATTTTCTAAAAAATGTTATTACTGGTGACGAATCATGGATCTTTGAGTACAATTCAGAAACAAAATCCCAGGGCAAGGACTGGCACAACCAAACTCACCACGTCCCAAAAAGCAAAAATGAGCAAATCCAAATCCAAAATCAAAACCATGTTCATTTGTTCCTTTGATAGTAATGGCATTATCCATAAGGAGTTTATGCCTACAGGACAGACCGTCAATCAACATGTTTACTGAGAAATTCTTGAATGGCTGCAGAAAAGAGTTGCCCATGTGAGACCAGCCATCATGAACACCTGGATGCTGCATCATGACAATGCACCTTGTCACACAGCACTCTGGGTTAATTAGTTTTTGGCAACGAAAAATATTCCTGTTGTTCCTCAGCCCCCTTATTCACCTGACGTGAGTCCCTGTGACTACTTTCTCTTCCCGAGATTGAAAGAACGTATCAAAGGACACCATTTAGGGATGATAGACAACATTTAAAAAAAAATATGTAACCTACAAGTTGAAGGAAATTCCAGTTTGAATTCCAGCACTGTTATGATGTGTGGAAACCCCACCCAAAGCGCTGTGTGGCGTTAACAAGGGAACTATTTTGAAGGCAACGGAGTCTAGATATAGTTTGATTTTAAATAAAAGGTTTTCCTGAATTAGTCTCATTACTTAATTTACAGACTCCGTACTTTATTGCTGACTTCTGACTTTCTACAGCCTAGAAAACCGAATATTATTGAGAAAACAAGTACTGTTGGAAAACAAATTTGTCAGAAAAAAGAGAACATGTTTGTATAGTAACAGACAAGACGTCACAACTTCTTGGGTTTTTTACATGGATTTCACAAAAAGTAAGTATTATTTTATAGGCATATTTACGTGTTAACGTAACAACGCCAACTTTTGGCATCACAGGTATATGTCGGAGTTATATTATTGCTAGAAACATTTTTCGTAAAAAATTTGGCAACAAAACATGATTGCAATCGTCAGCAAACTATTCTATAACATACACAAATAAATTTTCACGATTTCTATTTACTATCTAAAATTATATGCGATAATCACTACTTGTCGATGCCAATAATTGCATAATCAAAACATCGAAAACGAGTGCAGGTACAGTTATTGGTACAGTACCCATTTTTATTATCATTCACATGTCTATTACATAAGCCGCTAGACAGAACGTGTTTGTAAAAACATATGATTTAATTAAATACCACTATTGTATTAACAACTCGGAACACGAGTTTTTTATAATTAAAAGCATATAGTTTTACCTTACAGCCTTAACCAGTTTTCGCCTTTAAAAGGCTTCTTCAGAGGCTGCCGCTGGTAGCGCTGTCCGTCCTGTTGTGAGCGACGGAATCGAATTTCAAAAGATCGATGCTGTGTGTGTGGGTGAGATATGTTCGAATAATGCGTGCAATTTGAATTGTGTCTGTTCGTTTAGGATGTCGTTTTTATTTGTTTTCGTGTGTTTGTATATTTCCAATTGTTCTAGAGTGTCTAGAAATAGACACGTCCTGCCCACAACAAGACGGACAGCGCTACCAGCGGCAGCCTCTGAAGAAGCCTTTTAAAGGCGAAAACCGGTTCAGGCTGTAAGGTAAAACTTTATGCTTTTACTTATAAAACACTTAGTGTTCCGAGTCATTAATACAATAGTGGTATTTAGTTAAGTAACGGACACGTCATGGACAACGAAATCCAAGAATATGATTTAATCTTACCTCAGCAGACTCTCAGGGATGTGGTACCAAAGTCTTTTTCATATTCCATGCCATTATTTTGCTTCACACTTCACTAATTATAAAAGTTTTAATTATAGTGAAGATAAAATTGCAATCATTCCCTTTGAGAAAAAGAACCATGACGGCAGGCTACCGAAGTAGATTCTAAACTCTCTGACTGACACTGTTGCCACAATCTGTTCTCTGACTGGTCTGCTTTAACGCAATTCTTGAAAAAGAATATTGAAATCGTTGCAGCACATAAAACATTGCTGTTATTAATAATTTAAATATTAATTCTAATAACAGTAATAATTTTAAGATATTTCGATCAGTTTCTGAGGTTAGCCTGGACAACGAAACAAACAAACTTCACCTCTTTGTAATAGTAGTATAGACGAAAGGTTACTCTGCAGAAGATCTGTGGGTAGGCCCTGGAAGAGATGGCTGCAAAGGCAGAACAGGCTATAAGCCCACACCGTGAAGTGATGACGACGACAATAGGTTAGACTATTTAAAAGATTCTCTATAATTTTTGCCACTAGCTTTAGTGTTGACGGGATATTGAGAGAAATAGCCTCAAGCTGTTTGTTTTTTTTTGGGGGGGGCCATGTGTACTTAATATGTTAAGCTAGTGAAAAAGTCATATTGCTATAGTTATTCTACTAACTATAATCATATGGAATTATGAACAAGGGGAAAAAATAATTGAAAACTTACTCAAAATACTTATTTATAAAGAGACCAAAATGATTTACAAACAATTACAGCACATTAAAATCAAGATACAGACAAATTATAAAGGTATACTTAACAAGATTAAAAAAAAGAAAAAACATTATAAAAATAATGTATTGTGTGTTTTGACACTACGTGTACATGCTATCTGTCTACAATGCAATATCACGTTCATCAGGTTTCTGCCGACCAGACACAATACACATATAATTACATGATCACATTATTTTTACTATTCCAAATCAATAAAAAAATGACATAATCAGCATAAAGTGCGTTCATAATAATTGATTTACATAAAAAAAAACATACCTACATAACCCACAGCCACCACGATCGAATGCAAAGTTTATGTTTCACTGTATACTTTTTACAGTCCTTGACGTGAAATCACATGTCACAAAAAAACCAAGTCCGTCATGTACAAAAGTGTAGCAAGTGCCACTTAATTTAATCAATAGATTGGTCATTTGAGGCACTAACCAATATCTCTTTATAAAGCCATTTTGTTATAGATTGGATCATAAGAAAACTGAAAGATGTTTTGCTTCAAGAACTGACAAATCCGTTATACCCTGTATCCACAAATCAGATATGTACTGTAGTGATGGTGGTGAAGGGTCCGGTCTATGGATCCTTGCCTGACAGGATTTATATGCCACTTGCATTGTTTGCAGTCAGTCAACTCCTGTACATTAAGGCCATAAAATATGGGATACCAAGTTATGCCAAGTGTTACTGCTTCTCTGTTGATGACGTTTTTGTGTTCAAGAATTTCTGTGGCTTCTAGTACCATTCTGTCATTATATCTATTGTAAAACCTGAGAACAGATGAGGATTAAAAGTTAATCATATGATCAGTTGCGGAGTATTTCAGTTTCTGAGTTTTTCATCTGGCACCTGGCATGTTCTCTGACCTTTGTAGGAATCAAACAACCCCTCCAGTAGCCAGATCTTACTGCAGCTGGACAGAATTCTTTAGATACCTTCAGTATTTAACGGGATTATGTCTTTTAACGGGTTTCCCGAATTGTCCTGACTTTTTATGTGGTTGAAACGCTGTTTTTAAACCATATTTGTTGCTAATTTTATCTGTAGTACCTTTTACATATGGTACAAGTTGCTCTAAGGTTAGTATCTTCTGTGGAAGGTTTCTATGAAGGTCTTACCTTATGTGCAAGCAATCTTAACTTACAAGCACATCTTACCCTGTATATCTGTAGTATAACCTACATAGGCCTGTATTAAGATATCCTGACATCCCTGGGCAAAAAGTCAATTACTTCCCCAAATATAAGGAACAGTGAAGCCTATATAATATTCACATCACTCTACCACTTGTTTTTGCTTTGTTTTAATGTGCACAGGAACAAAATTGTTTTTCAAGTTATCTTAATTCAATAAAGACAAATTTAATGTTCAATATTAAATAAAAAAATCAGAAAAATTTGAGAATAATTAATTTCAGTCATTTACAAAAACACTTGGGATAGCAAAATTTGAAAACTATGATGCAATTGAAATACACACACAAGAAACAAATGATCACTTCCACTTTCCCTGCTCTCTCAGGCTAACAACGTAATGACACATTTTCCAACTTTTCAGCAAGGAAAATTTCTGCTTAGGTGAGATAATGAAATTTCATAACTGTGCTCAACGTATCATATTTTTCCAATCTGCTATACCTAAAAGTCTGCCACCCTGAGTAAGTACCCAGTTCCTCCCCTCTAAATATGGGCCTGTACGTACAGATCTCATAGATACATGGAACCTACAGTTTAATGCTGGAATGGCAAGTTAACCTGTTCTACAACAGGTCACTATCTTCAGTTTTCTAGGCTACACAATCTCTGTGAGCAAGGAACTAGACGCAGATCAGCAAGTAGATATAATAACTGTATGGTGCTGTCAGACATATGTCAAAATATAAACCTCAACCCCAGAAACAAAGCCCAGCCACAAGCAGAGTAGTGCTCACTCCCCTAAAAAGAGTCTTATTTCTCCACTTTCGATAAACACCTCTCCCAAAATTAAATTCTACACCCCCATGTTTCCACATCAATCTTTCTTATAGTAGTGAAAGTTAGACACTAACTAAAGCAAACAAAAGTAAATCCAGATAAATGAAATTCTTAATATCAGCAACAGGCTATACAAGAAACAACCTCAAGATAAATAATGAAATATGGGAGGCGTTTATTATAAAAAACTTATAAGAGAAAATCAATTGTTATCAGTGACAACAGCTTCATCACATCAACTGAATGGATCCATAAAAATAGCCAAGGATTTATAATATTCGGCAAAAGGTAGAAGTTTGGA
The DNA here is from genome assembly GCA_034769895.1 of Magicicada septendecula. Classification (NCBI taxonomy): domain Eukaryota; kingdom Metazoa; phylum Arthropoda; class Insecta; order Hemiptera; family Cicadidae; genus Magicicada; species Magicicada septendecula. The sequence continues at coordinate 21,736,145 of CM068370.1, forward strand.
GAAACCTTGTTATTTCAAAATCTGAAGTCTTTAAAATTCAAAAGCAACAACATCAACACGAATTATTGTCAAATTATGCATGAATACAAAATTTTATCTAACTTGACATATCTGAAAAATTAAATATTTCAGTTTATTCTTGTTCAGCTAAACATTAAAAAGGAAATTGCTGCATTTAGCTCTCAACAAGTCATATACTGGAGTGCAGGATCACCTGTGGTTGAATGAAAACTACAATCAAACCAAACCACGTGACTTATCTTATACACTTACCAAAACTAAGTAGTACCAGTAACAAATACTTCTTCTTCTCCATGTTAAGGTACAGGCTTACGGTCTGTTCCGCTTTCACTGAAGCCATCTCTTCCTTGGTCTACCTATGTCTTGTCTTCCTTGAGGTCTGTATCTTATTTTGTAGTTTGTTTTTAGTTTGTAGTACCTTATTGTTTAGGTAGTTTCATATCTTCCATTTTCTCGATACACTGCCTCCGTTTTATTTGTCCATACCTTATTCTGCTGGCCATTGAATATACATTTAACTCAGTTCTTATATCTTCACTTCGTATTTGATCTCTAGGGGTGCAACCTTTGGTTTTCTCAAGAACCTCATTTCACTTGTTTGTATTCTTTGCTCATCATCGCCCAAGTTTCACTTCAAGTTAAAACAGGTGCTGCCATTATTTTATAGAATTTTATCTTGATGTCTTTCCTTGTTTTATTTCCAAGCCTTCTGTATACAGCACCATACATCATTTGAAATTTATTTTTATATTGATCTCGTCATACTCATGTACCAAATACAATTACACAAATTCAAGATTAAATTTGATTCCTTATAACAAAATCCACACTGTTTCTAATATGAGTTTAGAAAATGGTACATTTGCTGTTTGGTGAAGCAACTTACAGTATGATTATTAAAATGACAAATTAACGTGTGGTTCCACCACAAACAAAAATAAAAAAAGACAACAGTCAACTTGCAAAAAAATTATATGGTTCGTGTTTCAGAGACTAGTAGAAGTTTTTAAGAGGAAAAGGTGGTATTATGAGCCATGTATAGGGTAGAGTGGGGCAAGAATGCGCACTTAGGCTGCAGACACACGGGCCACTCTGTGGCGCCACTCAGTCGTGCCCGGTTGTTTTGCATGGTTTTAAATTGTACCCTTGCACACGAGCGAGTGACCCGCAACTGTGGCAGGTAGAAGCCAGTCCCCGCCACGAATGGAGACGATTTGTGGCATTGGAGCTTGCACACGGGCCACTTTCAGTCACGCCACAGGAGTGTTCAGAGTAGCGTTGTGAAGCGTATACTAACACTGTAATTTCTATAAAACTTTTGAAGCTTTCTTACTATTTGTTTTTAAACTTTATAAGACTTTCTTGTTTCTAAAAACTATTTAAAAACTTTAACTATCATGTCGGATTTTGATTCTGATCGATTTATAATTGAAGTGGAACAGATACCGGCAATTTGGGACCCGAGATGCAATGAATATTCAAACAAAATGGCAAAAGGGAGAGCATGGGAACAGCTCTGTTATATTTTTGTATCAGGCTTCAGTGAAATGGACAGCCTGATGAAAAATAAATCAGGTATGTTTCTAATCAGTACTGTAGTAAAGTATGTAATAAAAATTATAATAGCAGTAATAATAATAAAGTAGGCCCACTGCACTAAACTAAAGTGTAAACTTCATAAAACAACTAAAGTCATAAATGCCTAAAGTTGGTAGACATTATATTGTGTAATTATATTATGATAGAAATGTAGGTGTATGTAATAGAATAGAAACAAAATACATATACACAGTCTACGAAGTGCAGAATTTGACTAATGTCTAAGTTTGTATACTGCGAGAACTTATGCAATTCCGCTTTGAATAAGTTTTTCTATATATATTTTCTCTATTATTAATAATAATAAAACTTTTCGTACAAGAATATATTTTTAATTATTTTTTAATATAACACTGTTTCAATGGTATTTAACAAACATCATCAGATATACATATTAAAAATTATTTAAATTATCAGTATTTAAACAGTGTTATATTGAAAAAATAATACAAAATATATTCTTGTACGAAAAGTTGTATTATTATTAATAATAATATAAAAATAATACAATAATAATTGAGTAATTATGAATGTAATATATTCTTTAATAACTATTGTATTGTATGGAATTGCACCACAAAAACTTTAACATCAGTTTCTGCAACAATCGTATACATTTGCGTCTAGCCCATATGACTCCTACAAGCGACAAATAATTATATAACAATATTCTCCCTGCAAGATCAGTCTTTAGCCATAGTTTACTGTTGATTATCATAATTACAACACAAGAAAAAGAGTAATGACTTCTAAATTACATAGCATATTAGCGAATTCAGGAGGGACAGTCTCAACAATGTTTTAACTACTTGAGCACATACTTATGAGCCAAAACAATCTTGCGAACAATGCACACAGTTTACAGTTGCAAACAAGTTTAGGTCTGGCTTACAGGAAACCAATAGTTTTAATCGATTACTCAACACCATACTGGTTAATATTTCGTCTACTGAATACGATTATTGCATGTGTGTGTGTGTGTGTGTGTGTGTGTGTATGTGCGCACGCACGTGCGTGAAAGAGAGAGGGATGTTAGGAGGGAAGAGTAAGGTAAAGAGAATGTACGTGGGTGTACCGTTCTTAACATAATCTATCAAAATCTTTGAACAAATTAGATGCGACAGACGAACAATATTCATATAAATAGAAACTATTTTTATTTTTAAATAAATATTTCTACTAAGAGATATATTTTAGGGAAAACACATTTTGAATAAGACACAAAATAAGTTAATAAAATAGTTTTTATTATGACTATGGTTTGATAGTGAAACAGTATAGGACAAGGTTTCTCTGAAAAAGGTCAATATATCATTCTGTCTTGCCATGGTACTGATCCTTCTTGTGTACAAAAGAATTCGGAAGGAAGAAGAACTTCCTCGTCAGAGTCCATGATGAAACTGATGTAAATACTAAATGAAACAATCTTTTATCACTGATCAAATGGAGAGTGGTGCGTCTCTGAAGCGAACCCTTGCACACGAGCCACTGGTACTTGGCGCGACTGAGTGGCCCATGTGTCAGCAGCCTTAAACTTTAAATTCATCTCAAACAACACTCACTGCACTGAAACGCATTATATTTTGGCAGAAATATCATGAATCCCTTGAAAAATTACAAAAAAAAAAGTCTCCCAATTTAATTTGTACACTTAACAATGATTTTATTTGCAGATCTGAAAGACATTTTTTGAAATTTTCTGGGAGAGGGTTATACTGGGGGTATTCTATACCCCCCCAGTAGTTGGGGGCTCCACCACATGTTCAGCCTAGGGCCCACTAACTCTTAATCCGGCCCTGCTGCAGCAGTTGAATGCATTTTTTTTTGTTACACAATTTATTGAAACCTACCATAAATGTGAGATTCAGCAATATTTATGACACATAATATTGCTGTCATGGTGTATCCAGTAATATACCCTTGGATCTAGTGATATTGTATGTTTTTTATCCAGTCATTAGTACTGCTAAAAGCATCAGCACTTCATAACCTGCACACAACAAACATGTTTTAACACACTTGGGAGATTTATAGGAGAAAGTCATGTGACGCAAGGCAACTGTTTGGAAGGAATTATTCACTCACCGAACGCGTGTATGTAAACCGCTGTATGTGAATTATACAGTGTGCCGTTGTTCAGGAAGGGTAGGGGGTAAGACAGAAAGTGGGAGAGGGAGGAGCATTACTTCTCCATCCTGCGCGTACTGAAATCAGTGATGGCTTCTTCATAGTTGTCGAGCTATAACACAGCACTCAACATAGTGATATCTGCTCTTGAAGTGACTGATCAGTTCTGCCAATGACTTCTGCTGTATTCTCAGTTTATCATATCACTCAGCTTGAATGCAGGTACACTCAACTCAAGGAGGACATTCTTGTTCCTAATGTATCACATTTCTGTGATCACACTTACAGTCTTTGATATGTCCATTTGAATAAGAAGAAACAGTTCTCCAAAGTTGCAGCACATGAAGTCCGTACAGGTTGTGAAACGGATTTAAAAGCAACAAGTAATTTGTTTTTAAGATTTAATGATAAATTTTGTTCAGTTAGCCAATACAGTTAGCTTAGTTTGTGGCCAAATTTTTTTTTATTTTGACCTGTGAAGTTTTTTCCAATTCAAGGAGGCCTTCAGTTCAAGAAGAACACCAAGTATATGCCCAGGTGGGAATTATTTTATTATAAAGAATGACTGGTCAGCACATTTCCTTGCAAATAGTTAAAGCTTTTATATAGGTTGATTTATCTTCAACAACTTCGATTCTGCAGTTCTTCAGCCAGTTTGTTATGTCATCCAGGACACTGTTACTGTTCAGTCTTTCCAGCTAATGGTGGTCTGATCAGAGGTCAGTATAGTTGTGGGACATTGGCAAAAGGTGCTACAGTTGTTGAGAAGTCTGCCATATACAGGAGATAAGAGCAGCACACCAGCTTGTGTGTTTTAGCTGCGAGTATGCACTGGGAGGTTTGAGCAAGTAATATACATCCCTAAGGTAAGATTTTTAAGACAATATGATTTTCAATGGAAGTAATTTCTTAAGCCTGAAAAACAATCCAGTCTGCCAAGCTTTATCAAGCACCTACCCAAGACAGCTGAGCAGTACTTTTTCACTTCAAACTCAGATTTTATTGGTCATGCAGGTCGAATTAGCCAAAATAATGATCCAGAACTGCTTTATAACATACTGGAGCCTCTGAAGGAAAACATTTTAAAACCTCGGCACTGTTGACAGTAACTTGTCCACAGTGACACAACTTTTGGACTCTTTTTTTCCTTTATTTAATTCAGCACCATCTCACATCAGATTTGGTTTGGAGTGTCACCAAACCAGACCACGTGGATTGTTCCAGTTTCTGTCTATTTATGTTTGTGGCTGTGTTAGTTTATTCTGCATGTTTTTCAGAACACTATTTCTGCAAATAGTGTTAATATAATGAGTTTTAGAGAAATTTTTTTGTTTACATTGGCTGAAACCCATGACGCCAAAAATTTCAGCATTTGAAAATTAATATAAAAGGTGAGTTTTTCATTGTTATACAAAACAGTTATATGTTTTCAGTATTACTTTTACAATAATAAGATGGAATACATACATTTTAAAGAAAAAAAATCTACTGCGCCATCAAAACCCAAACTGATTCTTGCGGATGATGTTTTCCACCAGGAGCACCATTTGGCCCAATCATGAGTCATCTGAATGGCTTTGAGATTGCTTTAAGTCAACAGGACTTTCTTAATTCATGGTTTTTCATAATTTTTCTGAAATTTTAAAATTCAATGGAACCTTTTAAAATAAAAATTGTGATTTGAAATTGGTGAAGAATAAGATACATGTTAAGTCGGGTAAAATTCATTGTAGGTCAGGCAGCATCCCCCCCCCCTGGAGGGTCACAGGCCTACGCACAGGTACAGTACAACTCATCTGTTTTCAACACAGCTGTTAGTTTTCCATTATTAATATACATCCTGCACATCAAACACAATTTGAACATTTCGGGCAGTAGATTCCACGAAGTGTTGGCACCTTCTTAGGCTACACTTACACTGGACGCGGAAACCGACCCGACTAGTCTGACCATACTCGGACCGACAGTCGGGACAAAAACAAACGAATGTACCATATGAGAGCGCTTACAGTACACTCGACCCGACTAACCGGTTACGGATGACGTCAACCGACTACGTCCAACTCGACCCGACTAGTCTGAACCAACCAAACACGTTTGTTTCTTCTCTCAGTCTGGCCAGACTTTAACCGACTCGCCGGCTGCTGATAGATTTGTATTTTGTGACTGTATAGATTTTTGTTTCGAGATGGATAAAAGTGCATTAATAGAATTAGTACAAAGTGAAAGAGCTTTGTGGGATCAGCGTGATAAGAATTATCACAATCGTGATATAAAACCAAGCCTTTGGCCAAAAGTAGGAGAGGCGTTGAATATACCAGGTATGTGTTTTAGTGTTTTATTTATAACTAATTGAAAGCAAAATTACTTATCATTTCTTAGTAGCTACCATATTTGGTTTACACAGAGGGCTACATTGTTTTACATGTTCTTACATTGAGTTTAGAACAAATTCATTAAAACATAATTGTATTTTAAAATTGCTTATTAATAATTTTTAATAAAAATACAATAAGTAGTTTATTTAAATATTATAACGTCATTACTTCATTGTTTTTAAATATAAAATGTAGGAAAGTGAAACACATGAACATTAGTATCAATAAGTAATAATAGAAAGTCAGAATGTTATTCTAAAAACAATCCTTATCAGGCACGTAGAGTTAGGCACTTGTTTTGCCAAGGAGCAGAACCTTGAAGGCTATTGAAATAACATTTAAATGCCTCTCTGACGTCCTGTGTTCCTCTGGTTGAACGATTGAACATTCTGTTACCATTGGTGGTAAAAGAACCCTGCCGATGGTATTCATTAAAATCCTGCTGGAAAGCTGATGCTGGTAAGATTCCTTCACGGTCAATGCATATGTTATAGAGTAAACATATACATTTTACGATTCTCTCGGCCTTCTCAACTGTTGTCTCAATGGCTTTGGTCAGTAGTCTCCATTTAGCAGTAATGATCCCAAAAGCGCATTCAACAGTCCTCCTTGCTCTTGACAGACAGTAATTGAATATAGCCTCTTCATTTGAAAGATTTCTTTTTGTGAATGGTTTCATAAGAAAGGTTTTGAGTGGGTAGGCGTCATCACCGAGTAAAACAAAAGGCATATCTATTGCACTCCCCGCAGGGCCGGACTGGGAATGAAATTAGGCACAGGCATCCAGATCCAATAGCGGCGGCTTTATACTCCACACCTACTAATAATACAGCATCCATCTCATTCTAATACTACTGCTGCCCTATTTCTTTTTTTCAATTATTCAAAATTTTGTTTCAATTATTTTCGATTTATGTTTTCAACAATATCAAAAGGTTAGCTACAAGAAAAAACATATATATACAGTAGAACCTCGTTATAACGGACCCCGTTACTACGGACTTCTTTTATAACGGACACGTCTTTTACGTCGTACCCCCACCCCCTAGTAACTAAGTCAATGCACCGGAATGACTCACGTCCGCCCGCCAGTGCCGAATGACAGTTTTCAGAGACAAACACCCTTGTCAGGTATAAATCGTTGAAAGTTAAAACCCAACTCCAATCCACCATTGAATTAACTAGTTTGTGAATTAACTGTTGCCTATAACTTTTTTTAATTTATTCAAATCATGTCGTTAAGTAAGCCAAGTGTAGGACAGAAACGGAAGCATAAGGCGCTCAGTCTTCAAGATAAACTCTCCATTATAGAAAAATTAGAAAAAGGAGCGTCTGTTTCTAGCATTTGTCGTGAGTATGAAATCACAAAACAAACTGTATCGGACATTAAAAAATCAAAAAAATAACATTCGTAACTTTGTTCTCAAGTTCAATGTAGAAAAGGAGAAGAGTGCAACTAAGCGTATGCGGCTGCCTTCTATGGCAACACTGGATGATGCAGTCTACAAGTGGTTCTCTCAGCTTCGTTTAAGTGGAATGGCTGTTAGAGGAAATGAAATTCAAGCGGCTGCCGAAAGAGTCTCCAAACAGATGGGACTTGAACAGTTTAAAGCGAGCTCTGGTTGGCTATTTAGGTTTCGTCGACGTCACAACATTTCAAACAAGATTAGTGGGGAAATTCTTAGCGCAGACTTTGAAGCTGTTGAAACTTTTATAAAAGAATTAGACGATCTGATTAAAAAAGAAGGTTTTCAATTGAGCCAAATTTATAACTTTGATGAGACAGGTTTGTTTTGGAGAACTCTACCTGACAATACACAAGATTCAAAAGCCGAAAAAACTACGCCTGGTAGAAAAGTCAGCAAGGAGCGTGTGTCAGTTTTGTTGTGTGCAAATGCAGACGGCACTCATATGCTTAAACCTGCTATCGTTGGTAAAAGCAAAAAACCAAGGGCACTTAAAAATGTGATGGACAATTTACCAGTTCACTATTATAGTTCCCGGAATGCGTGGTTTTCAACTGAAATAACAAGTGATTGGTTTCATAAGAAAGCTGTGCCAGCAATTATAAACCATCAAATGGAAGTTTTGAACATTCCAAAAGAAAAAATAAAAGCTTTGGATAATGCACCAACCCACCCTGATGTTGACAAACTCTGCAGTCGAGACAAGAAGATAAAGTGTAAGTTCCTGCCTTTAAACACAACACCCGTGTTTCAGCCCATGGACCAAGGAGTAATTTATACTGCCAAGCAGCTTTATAGAAAAAAATGTCTCAATGAAATCTTAAAAGTTGATGAGCCATCCGCTGCTGAAGAGCATACATAGAAGGGGCCAAAAGACTCTTCAAAACTTGAAGGCGTACAACATTCGATCTATGATTCACAACTTTGCTGATGCTGTAAAAGAAATTAAACCAACTACTTTGGTGAACTCATGGAAAAAACTGTTAAAGAATGAAGAAGCATGTTTAGAAATAGAAAATTGTGAGACAGAAGATTTCCGTGAAACTTTGCAAAGAGGAGGGGAGGAAGAAGTTTTATTGGAAGGTGTGGAGACCTGGCTTGAAGAAGATGAGGATGACTCTGGATTCCACTTGTTGCCGGAAGAGGAGATTGTTGGCAGTGTCACTGAGAAAGAAGACTCTTCGGAGGACGAGGAGGAAGACTTACAAGAGGAACAATACTCAGGCAACAATAAAAGTGAGTGAAGTGAAAGATCATTTAAATTTTGTCACTGAATATGTTGAACAATCAAAAAATGAAAATGTGTTTGCTTACTATGAACACTTGCAGCATCTTCGTCAGTTACTGACCAACGAAATAAATAACAAACAAACACAACAAAAAATCAATACTTTTTTCAAACCAGTTAATGTTAGTAGTAATAACCTAATGAATAATAATGAACCAAGCCCTTCTTGTTCAAGAGAATAAAACAATAGAATGTATATAAAGTTTCAATTCTGGTCTATAATGTAAATATGAACAGTATGATCTCATTTGTCATGTATGCTATATAAAATGATGTCAAGTACAAATAAACATGTTTTATAGTAATTTACCGAGTTTTATTGATGTAAATACGACCTAACAAGACTTATTTGTTATACAACGGACTTTCATTACAACAGACAACCTTTAACCCCAATTAGTCCGTTATAATGAGGTTCTACTGTATATGAGATTGTTATATGCCCGAGTACTAGGTATTTATAATTAGTAAAATAGTTTACCTTTTTCTTGTCCGTCTGGTGGCCTTTTTTCTATATTTAATTCAACGCGTTTCGGGACATATGCCCCATCATCAGGATTATCCCTTGTTGAAGTTTGTCGATCGTTAAAATATTAAAAACACTGTATATACAATTTTACACATAACAATAAATATAATATAAACATAAAAAAACACATAAAATACCCAAACTTGAGACACACGCGATATCGGTGGTGCGCACCACGACATGCTATAGTCGACTGCAGTGTTCATGTTGTTATATATCATGCACTATGGACCTTGTTCTGTATTCTTATCGCTGTGTCGTATAATAGATTTGACTGGAAATTCAACTGATCGTTAAGGATGACTTCTTCTGTTTTTTTATTTTTGTAAGCCTTATGTATTTCGTATTCTTCGATAGCATTCATATAATTTCCTTTTCTGCATATATGGAGGGGTTGAAAGTTCATTATGAAATCAGTATAACTATGGTTATATGCAGAAAATATAACCTCCATATATGCAGAAAAGGAAATTATATGAATGCTATCGAAGAATACGAAATATATAAGGCTTACAAAAATAAAAAAACAGAAGTCATCCTTAACAATCAGTTGAATTTCCAGTCAAATCTATTATACGACACAGCGATAAGAATACAGAACAAGGTCCATAGTGCACGATATATAACAACATGAACACTGCAGTCGACTATAGCATGTCGTGGTGCGCACCACCGATATCGCGCGTGTCTCTAGTTTGGGTATTTTATGTGTTTTTTTATGTTTATATTATATTTATTGTTATGTGTAAAATTGTATATACAGTGTTTTTAATATTTTAACGATCGACGAACTTCAACAAGGGATAATCCTGATGATGGGGCATATGTCCCGAAACGCGTTGAATTAAATATAGAAAAAAGGCCACCAGACGGACAAGAAAAAGGTAAACTATTTTACTAATTATATACTATAAGTGGCCTGGATACCGAAAAACATGGATCTAGGTATTTATAGTAGAATTTTTTTAAGTACTTGTCACTTTTTCTAATTTTTTTATTTTTATACTAAGCAAAATCATTGAAGGAGTTAAGCTTTTTATGTCAATACATCTATAAGAAGCGCAATGATAAAAACGTTCAGGTTACTACATTAGTTTGTTTTAGAAATATAATAAAATATACATATAAGTGCTTAATACTAATATACATATATATTATATTTTAAACAACCAGAAGAGACTTCAACAGTGCGCTCTTTTTTGCTACGTCATCTATGTCATCAAGATTTAGGTTTTCTAAAACTTCCTTTTCAATGGACATCAGCATAAAAAATTCCAATTTCTCTTGTCCTAAATTGCATCTCAATCTATTTTTTATAAATTTTAGAGTTGAAAAACTTCTTTCACAAGCAACTTGTGTAAATGACAATGTCAACATATACTTGAATGCAAGCCCAATCACACTGTATGCTCCGGTTAACAAATTATATCTCTTAAGAAGTCTGTAGCAGCATATGGAACAGTTATTGCAAGACTTACACTTCTTAAGATTGAGCTGTACTTCTTCTTCAGTGTCATTTTCATCATCGCTAAGGCGGTTTGATGTACCTGACGCATCTGCTATCGCATTGTAGCGATATTCTTCTAAATTTGATTTTTTAATGGTATCCCATACACGTATTAACTAGATGTGTTAACTCGGCCCGTAGATTCTCTTCAGTTACACTTTCGTCAAAAGTTATAAGTTTTTTACTTAGTCCTTTAAATGCAGATGGTGGCAATCCTTCAGATATAATATTAGGGAAGGCCTTGGGATCTAAATTAGCAAGGTCTACATATAATAAGTTACTACTAAAATAAAACAGTGTTTTTAGACCCGTAGTCACTGAATCAACAATAACATTGAACACGTTCACTTCAAATGACTTCAAAGGATCCTGTATAACTTCGTCTGAAGAACTTTCTCCTGGCATGTTCTTTTTTTTTCTAATTCTCTTCTGTGGAACCTCTGTTTCGGCTTCAACTTCTAAGTTCTTATCATCAAACTGCATAGAACTCCAGTTCACAAAATTGTCAGCTTTATCTTTCACTCCTGAAAAGTTTTCTCTTATTTGATCTAGCTTTTCGGTTGTAACCTAGACCATTTTATAAGCCTTCAAAATGTCAAAGCCACTTGTTTGTAAATACTTCGAGAGAGGTGTTGTTTCTTTGTAGATATAAAGAAAAATGAAAGCTGTCAACACAGTTTCATATTTTAACAGAGCCTCTTTGTATGACTTAGCTTTTACTCTTGTATCTGATGCAAACTGGTCACCATTTTCAATAGCATGTAGCGTTGCAATAACAATTACATACATTGAAGATTCTTTCTTATCTAAGGTTCCAAAAACTTTATTTACAGCACTTGATTTCGACCACCATCGAGTTTCTCCTATAAGATTAAGTCTTCTGTGGTGTGGATGTTGTGCTATATTTTCCCACTTATCCATCCGCAAGTACGAGCTTTTCAGAAAAACAGTAACATCGTTGAGTAAACTAAACAGGGAAGCACTTGATATAACAGAACTGGTTGTATCAGAAAGGATGAGATTCAAAACGTGTGCATAGCACCAAACATGAACTTGATGAGGAGCTTTGGCGGACAGCTTTGCACTGAATCCTTTATATTGACCTTGCATATTTGCGGTGCCATCTGTTGAGCTACCAATGCAGATTTTAATGTCTATATCAGTGGCATGTAGAACGTTCATCAGTACATTCTGCAAGTCTTCGCCAGTTGTAGAATGACATCGAACTATAGCTAGCAGTTTTTCATTCACTTTATTGTTGAGGACATATCTAACAACACTGCACTGATCATGACATGATACATCTTGAGTTGTATCAATTTGTACAGAAAACATTCCTGCTTCCTTTACTTCTTTAGCCACGACTTTCTTTATTTCGTTCCCTATGGTGTCTATTACAGAATTAAGAGTTGTCTTTGAAAACAGAGTTACAAAATTACCTCTTCTTTTGGACCCTTTTTGTCCATTAACTTGTCCTCTTTGCTTCGATGTTTAACCTTTTCTTCTTCATTTTTTTGACTTTTTTGAATACATTCATTAATGTGCTCGTGTAAAACCATATCATATTTAGATAAAAGTATCATAATTTCTAAGATATTGCCATGGTCTAGAAACTTATTTTGCAGGGTATAAGCAGTTTCGTTAAGGTCGCCCCTGATGCTCGGTCCTCGTTTACCGATAACCTTCATAATATCAATAATTCTTTGCATTATCATTCTTCTTTTTTTAACTTGTTGCTCTCTAGCATTGAGCTGGTTAAAAAACAATAAATTTTTTATGCCCGCCTTGCTGTTTCTTAACAGGTAAGCTTCTGCACACCTTCTATGGCATTCGCTGACTTCATGTTCCTCGACTCTTTGGTGGACATGTCTCCTTTCACTCATTCCATTAATAAATTTATTGTTTTCTGAAGCGTGTGCGAATGCTAGACAGACAGTACAGAATAAGGCTTTACTAACTTCATCATATGAAAGCCAAATCCTGTTAGACCCATCTTTCCTAATAAAAGTCTTCTTGATGACAGAGTCACTGATATTCTGTTGAGGGTGATACTTAAAAAAGGATTCGATCTCTCCAGCTTTGGGCCGTGAAAATAAACAATTTTCAAGTTTGTCGTCTGGTAACGGATTACTTACGTCTGTAAATTCATGATGTAAAGGTGAATCCATTTTTTGATGTTACTTAATGCATCGACTTCACTTGGCAGATCAGACTCAATATTAGTCGAAGGTTGCAACTTGTTTATCTGAAGAACATCACATACTGCAACTTCTTCAACGTCAACGTCGTTGTTTTCATTATTTTCGGGTTCGTTATTAGTTACAAACTCAGTTTGATGCTGCATATCTTCACTTGAAATGCAAGCATCGTTCTTTTCTTGGATAAAAGATGAAAGCTGCAAAACATTAATGTTATCACTGCTATCAGTTTCATCAACGGAGCAATTTTCGTGCTTGGAGAAAAAGACTGTTATTGGCGAACACGTTTTTGCCTGCTCAAACATTAGTTTGTTTTTTTTCTCTAAGTCTTTCTGCGCCCCCTTTCTTTTTACTTTTTTTATGTTTTAATCCCTTAGATAGGTCACTGTTCTGTTCGGGACCTGATTCCCTGTTCTGATTATCTGAATCATCCCTGAAAAAAAAACGCCTTTAGTTAAAGCAATAGTTGTTGTAGTTAATTTTTTTAACCAAATAGTTTGACTATAGTTGGCTACATAATGAATAAACGGTACCACGAAATTAATATTAAAAATTTTCAAAACTGCCTATCGTGCCTATAAAATACAATAATAACAAACAATTAAACAAGCTTTTCTTAATGTAGTACAAACTACTCATGTTCAATTTTAGGCCTAACATGAAAGAAACTGCTTTGTGCAAACATTTATGATACGAATACTACTGCTCATTTTTAACTTACGATAAAACATCAAATGAATAATTTATTAGGCGTCTTGTTTTTGAGATAACTGAGGCACTGAGGCTTTCAAAATATTTAGAAAGATGAATGAAGGTTATATATGACACTTCACACATTGTAACAATAACAAAAAAATTTACTTACATGAATTTGTAGTCGTTTACAGTAAAACACCACCAGATTCACACACGTATATATGTGTTAAATGTATATTGTATATTGAACACACACGTATATATTGAATATGATAAAACAGCGCGGCCAATATCTATAGAGCTCATTCAATCCCTAAAGAGCTGCCTAACCTTTAAATTTTCGTAGTTTGACCATAGAGGTATTACAATAGAGGTGGGGAGACATAAGAGCGCGCGTAAGTGAGACAAGTGAATACCATCCAGTGCCACTACGCCACTCACTACTCCATAAGAAATACATAGTGGCAAAATCGAGAACTTCAAAAGTTCCACTAGTTAAAGAAGTTCATGATTCAGCTGCAAGTTCCGCAACTTATTTCTTATGGATTATCAATCTATGGCGGCGCTGAAATATTTACCTAGGCGTATAACATTCACCAAGAAAATATTGCCAACACTTCGTGAGCACAGCGTAGCGCCGTATATATAGCCTTAGGCGGCGATTTTTTGCCCTGCGGCGCACCGGGCATTTGCCCAAATTCCCTTATGGCCAGTCCGGCCCTGACTCCCTGGTAAGCAAGCAGGAAGTGGCAATGTTTTTTCATGATTCTCAAGAAACTTGTACAAAGCAGAAGCAGAAAATGTCCCCCCATCACTTTGTTTACCGTAACCACCGACATCTATGAAAGTGAATCTACAGTTGTAGTCCGCAACAGCTTGCAACACGATAGAAAAGAAATGTTTATAGTTATAATATAAAGACCCACTCTTCACAGGACATTTTACTCTAATGTGTTTACCGTCTATACTGCCTACAGCATTTGGAAAATTCCACCGTTCTTCGTATCCAGCTGCAATTTCTAAAAAATTGTTGTTATTTGGTATTGCTAGGTGTACATTAGACAACTTCTCCCAAACCGTATTGACGACTTGGTATACGATTTTCCCCACAGTTGAATCATGCATTCTAAACTGTTGTCCAATGGAGCGAAAGGATAAACCAGTTGCTAGGTATCTGGAAAAAGAAAGTGAAAAGTATCTTTGAACTAAATGTAATAAAAACCGTTGTAAACAAGAAGAGTATTCACCATGTCAAGCGACTAACCTGCCCTCTAGTGCAGATAATTGTGTACTATATTAGAAGGTATAAATATTGCGTTTGATAATGACGAATGTGATAAAATACGACCAAATCATTTTTCCGAACGTAAGTACAATCCAGCTGTAAATCGGTAGTGAAAAAAAGTGTAGTAAGGCAATATTTCTAAAATGTTAGTAATATTAATTTCCCATAGTTATTTACAAGGTTGTTTACAGCTATCATAATGTCAAATTCGCCGTTTGTACCTTCTAAACGCGCCACGTAGCAGCGACCGTTATGACATCTGCATCCATTTGACATCGCGAATACTCGATTGAAACATTGTGGTGTGTGTGTGTGTGTTTAGTATAAATTACTATTATTTTTTACTTTCAGCTAAGCAAGCACAAAAAAATTGGGAATCTCTGATAGATATATACAGAAGAAAGCTCAAGGAGTCGAAACAATGTGCTTCAGGACAGGAAGCAAAAGGAGATAATAAATGGCAATTATTCGCCAGTATGGATTTTCTGCGAGGTATAATCACCCCCAGACAGTCTTCTGGAAATCTGAGTTCTCAGGATGTGGGCGCTTCTTCTTATTCTACATCTCCTGAAGAAGTGATTTTGACGGTACTCTTGAAGACTCTTCTACGCATGAACAAGAACGCAGCAGTAACAATACTCGACGTGACTGTGAAGAGGACAACATGACTTATAGACAACAAGAGAGTAACAGCAAACAGACTTACAGTGCTAGCAAAGAGAAACACAACCAAATTAAAAAACGTAAACAATTGTTGGAATATAAAGCTCTGGAGATAGAGCAACGTAAAGTGCAATTATTAGAGAAGCGGATAGAAGATCAAAGATCAAAGCACCGTGATGATGATGATGACAACCTTTTCTTAATGAGCCTCCTTCCATCTATTAAGCAACTCGATGACATCTAAAAAATGCATTTAAGAATGGAGTTTTTGAGTGCAGTTACCAAAAAAATCGAGGAGAAGTATCGGGGATCAACAGTGACTCACTTACAAAACTATGCATCATCAGTTTCCAACCAGTGCATCTGCAACTTCCTACTCCCCGACTCCGTCTCCTATAATACTACACTGCAGTCACAAGTATCCTATTTCTCGGCTCCATCTCCTACAATAGCCCAGACAACAGAAGTACCATACGACTCCGGAAATATGGTGTCTGACATAGTGTCAACAATAGTTGCTGATGAACAGTTGTTGAAAAACATGTTTACAAAATAGTTAGTTTTAAGTTTAATCTTAAGTGTATGTTTGGTGTCTGTGCCAACAAATAACAATTTTTCTATTGTGCCAACGGCAGGTAAATATTTCTGTTTTTTCTCAGTTTCCCCTCTTGAAATTGTACTAGTGTACGCAAAGTATAGAAAATAATATTTTCCATGATACTCACATATACAAGAAGATGATGTTTTTATCATTTCGTTTAAAACAAAATTAGAATTACACAAATCGTATGCACAAATAAATAAATGATGTGATTTATTTAGCAATGGTTATTTACGCAACCTTGTGTACACTCCATTAAGTTATGTGCAAAAATACATAAAAAAACTGAATAAAAAATAATAGCTGACAATAAGATTTAATAGATAAACAAGTGTAGTTCTTTCAGAATAATAGCAGGAAAACGTTTTTAGTGCATGCAGTCTTTAAAGAAATGTAGCTCCATCCGATATCACATTATAGGCGTTTAGACAAAAGTGACTGACACGCAAATGTATTTAATATAATGGCAGATGTGTGCGTAACATATTTTTTGCATTAATGACTAACGTGTAAGTAATATTAAGAATGTTACCTTAATGTCACAGTAAGCTTTTCTTTAGGCGAAATACACTCTCTGAAGTTGCTTGTTGAGGTCAGATTTTCTTTAACATTATCTAAAATGTAGTTAAACGTGTCAATTTTTAGCCTATAGTATTCCCGAAATTTAATTGGAAATTTGTTTAGCGGTAAGCACGTTTTAAAAAACTCAACGTTAGTTCTGTCTTCATTAAATTCTTCTACCCAAATTCGCTTCTTCTTTACCAGTTCAAGACAAACGTTTTTTTCACTCAGTAAAAAATCAATCACGTCATCTTCAGAATCACTCATTTTTTACAGGAATAAATCTACGTGAATTGAACAGTAAATTCACAACACCAGGACGCACACTGAAGCACAGTTGGAACGGGTCGGGTCGTCACCAGTGGCAGAACACGAGTCGGACGAATCCGGAGCAGACTATCGAGTCGGGTCGGGTCGGATTCCGCGTCCAATATCAGTGTAGCCTTAGGATTCAGAATCAGAATTATGTTTGCGGTCTTCCACAGGCAGGGAAAGTACTAGCATTTTCGTGTTGGTTGCTTTAGTTGTACAAGATTCAAGCCTACCTGCTTCGTGTTCTAATTGACTCCTCTGATTAAAAAAAAAAAACAAATGTTTATCCGTATAAATAAACTTCAACTTCGCAACTGTATGATGCTGCATTCATTCACCATCACTCACCACAGTAATCACAAAGACTGAATACCTTCTAACAAAACTAACACTGCCTCTACTCTTTATTCAGAAACAAATACATGGCAATTCCGATTTAAATATTTATGGTTACATTTTAAACATATTCCCAAGATGCTATCTGATGTGTTAATCATATCACTCTAGAGGCTATACTGAGCCTCTAGAGGCTACACAATTTGAAGTACCAGAAACTTCATTTTATTTCACTACTTAGGTCAATGGGGCTTTTAATTCATAGTTTTACAAAATTTTTCTGAGACTTTAATGTTGAATGGAACTTATTAAAATAAAAATTGTGATTTAAGCTGGTGAAGAATAAGATACATGTTACGTCGGACAAAAGTCATTGTAGGTCAGGCAGCAAATCTTCCCCCCCCCCCCATGTTAAGTCACACAAAAGTCATTGTAGGTCAGGCAGAAACCCCCCCCCCCATGTTAAATCACACAAAAGTCATTGTAGGACAGACAGCACCCCCCCCCACACAGGGTCACAGGACTACGCACAGACACACCCACAACGTACAGTACAACTCATCAGTTTTCAACACAGCTGATACTTTACCATTATTAATTATCCTGTTTATCAAATACAGTTTGTACATTTCCTATTCTTCATCATAAAGTGGCATTTTAGTAAGTCAAACTGTTTCACAATTGACTTCTTTTCATACTTCTTTTGCAATTGATCATAACCAATTGTATGGTGGAAGTAAAACACATTGGAAGTTAACAATTTATTGAAGTTTTTTGTTGGTCACCATGTAAGAATGTTTGTACATACATATTGCTCCCCTTGATCTGTTGCTCAATCAGTGTTGTTGCTATTTCATTAAGCTCAAAATACTTTTTATTAAAGAACACTTAATTATCAACTTACTTCTGTGTCTCTGATCTGTGTAGCTTACGAGGTCTGTAAATTAAGTAATGAGACTAATCATGTAACAATCATTATGGCAATACTGTACGGTTTCCATTAACATAGATGGTTAGGTAAACAGCTGATTGATACTGAGTATTAATATTTATCGTCTATTGTTGCCATGTGAAACGTCAACAAGCTTTTTGTGAAGTGAGTTTTTGTTGTAGGTTATAAAAATGAGTGATATCAATTACGAGCAAAGTTGTGCGATCAAGTTTTGTGGTAAACTCGGGCACAATGCTACTGAGACTTTTACAAAATTCCCAAAGGCATATAGGGAGGAAGCTTTGACAAGAGCACAGGTTTTCAAATGGTTTAAAGCATTTTCAGATGGCTGGGAATCAACTAAGGATGATCCATGGTCTGGGAGACTGTCAACGTAAAGAACACAACAATGTTGATCGAATCAAGGACTTGGTGTGGTCTAACCGTCAGAATCATTGCAAAACAATTAATTTGAACCACACTACAGTTTATCAAATTTTGACAAACAAATTGGGAATGAGAAAAGTTTGTACGAAATTGGTCCCCAAAACCTCACTCTTGAACAGAAAGACAACAGGATGTTTTTATGCTGTGATCTTCTAAGATGACTTGACCAGTATCATGGTCGTGATTTTAATATTTTAGTTTATTAATTATGTATCTGAGGATGGGACTTAGTCCCGAAACGCGTCATCAGTGACGAAACTGTGTATCACTAAAGTGGATATTAAGGTAATCATATATCATTCTAAGATGAATTTAAAATGATCCTGATTTTCTAAAAAATATTATTACTGGTGACAAAGCATGGATCTTTGAGTACGATCCAGAAGCAAAAATGCTAGAGCACACCAAACTCACCACATCCCAAAAAGCAAAAATGAGCAAATCCAAAATCAAAACCATGTACATTTGTTCCTTTGATAGTAATGGCATTATCCACAAGGAGTTTTGCCTACAGAACAGACTGTTAATCAACATGTTTACTGAGAAATTCTTGAAAGGCTGCGGAAAAGAGTTGCCCATGTCAGACCAGCCATTGTGAACACCTGGATGCTGCAACATGACAATGCACCTTGTCACACAGCACTCTCGGGTACTTAGTTTTTGGCAAAGGAAAATATTCCCGTTGTTCCTGAGCCCCCTTATTCACCTGACGTGAGTCCCTGTGACTACTTTCTCTTCCCAACATTGAAAGAACATCTCAAATGGCACCATTTTGGGATGATAGGCAACATTAAAAAAAAAAAAAATGTAACCTACAAGTTGAAGGAGATTCCAGTTTCTGAGTTCCCGCACTGTTATGATGAGTGGAAAACGCGTATAAAGCACTGTGTGGCTTCCCAACGGAACTATTTTGAAGTGAACAGAGTCTAGATATAGTTTGATTGTAAATAAAAGGTTTTACTAAATTAGTCTCATTATTTAATTTCTAGACCTCGTACTTCATTCCTGAGTTATGACTTTCTACAGGTTATAAAATACTATATTTCTATAGTCTACATAAGTGTGCTACCAATGCCATGATCAGCCTCATGCAGAAAATGAGCACCACTCATAACAAACGTACGGCCTCACTCTGTTCCCAGCATCATCCTTCTGTACAAAGTTATAAGTGAAACAGATGTTAACATTTTCATAATGCTTGTTTCTCTATACAGCTCTCCTCTTACACTAGCTGTGAACAAATATGTAAAGCAAAACTGAAAGTTAAGGGCATGGAAATGCGCGAAACGCTTACAGTCAGAGGGGAAAGGCGATGTGGTGGGAGTCGCTATGAGATGTGAGAAGAGAATAGTTGTTATCAACGAAGGTACAGCCAACCTATGAATATAATTTCTAATAGTAACAAAAACTCGCAACTGTTAAGGTTTGTTTGTACATGTGTCACCACGAATCTGTGTGTGTGTGTGTGTGTGTGTGTGTGTGTGTGTGTGTGTGTGTGTGTGTGTGTGTGTGTTACAGTCACACATCTGGCTTTAAGACAAGAATTATACGTTTATTGTTTCCGATGTAAATCAAATATTAATAACAATAATACTATTGTAATTGTATTACTATACAAATCAAGCAAATGATATGTACTGTTCACACGTATCGGAATTTGTTGCTGTTACATATCACAATATTTTATAAACACATTTGAGTGTTGTTTGGTTCTGTCATTGTGTACTGCTAAGATGTAAAAAAGTACAAACTTTCTGACCGTTCTTATCGCAATGGAATTTGCAAACTGTATACTTCCACTCCTTAGTTACAATCGACTATCTCTACAGTTTATCATTACATAAAGGAATGCGTTCTTCTTATTAATTTAATTTCAAGAATCTTTTTAATCCTGGACAACAAAAAACTGTTTATTATTACTTCCCGTGCTTGACTATGAATAACTTTCCTGTCTTTGCTAGTTGAAGGAGAAGTATCCATTTTAAAAAATCTCGTTGCTGGAAGATAACACAAATAATTACGATAATACATAATTACAGAATAAAAACAATCAGTAGAAATTAACTGAAAAATTAAATAGCTAATAAAAATGAGTGACTGTAAAACAACGATACAATTAGTAATAAATTGAAATAATAATAATAACAAATGCAAGACTGAGATAGTACATCACACAATAACTAACAATGTAAGGGTAACTAAAACATCACACACAAGTTGGCAATACCTTCACTTGTATACCAGCTGATTCTCCGTTACCCTCTCGCCATTCACAGTTTCAAAGTGGACTCATCCATCCATAAATTGGTTTCTGCGCATATGCCCTTAACTTTCAATTTTACTGTACTTTATCTCAAAAACCGTTTCCCCTCCAATCTGTGTACACCAGAATCAAATCAACAATAATCTTCTACACGTTTAACATTTTACTCGGTGATCGCTATGTTAGTTACGGTATACAAAAATTAATTTAAAAAATAAATAATTTTGCTAAAATTCAAAATTTAACACACAGGGTTTATACACAATACTACAATTGTTTACACATGCTAATAATCGGATAGTGTTTATGGCACATTATGACTATACAACAGTGATTAAAATACACATTGAACTGTGCGTTACATACATAACAATATTCACATTTTCTCTGATATCTTCTTGTTTATTATTCTGCGATAAAATGTAATAGCCCTAACATACCTCACAGCAAATTTTTTATGAACACATTTTCTTTTTCATTTAACTGTTCATAATATGTTAATATGGAATGCAGTTTTAAAAATAAGTACTCATAAACTTCGTTTCATCAGAGAAACTAATACTTGCTGCAATTTACACATACATGTTCTTTCCACTTCTTTCAACACATACATTCTGCTTTTTACTCCTGAACAACTCTTACAAACTTTCCAAAGTTATAACATAAATTAGTCTATTATTCTGTACATAATTAAACACACAAAAAATCACATTAAATTGCATTAAATTCGTTTGCGTTAAATCGAGTTTATAATATACTCCAAAATTCGATTTACAAAAGTTATATATAAGTGATGTATCGTAATCTATTTTACAATCATGTTTTATAAAATATTCGTTCCTGATTATTGTATTTGTACTTCACACTCACATATACGTTCGATTATGAATTTACTCCATGCAAATCGTTGGCAACATACACATAATAAATATGACTAGCATCATCATAAAACTTTTTAATACAATACTGAATACGGAGGGCACTTTGGTCCCACTGCTGTAAAATAAAAGCATTTCAGCTTAAAAGCAATTAAAATGTCTACAAACAATTTAAAAAAAAAGACAATAATAAAAAGATAATTTCAAAATGATGACAAAACTATAATAAAAGTAACAATTGAAATAAAAATCATTTTTTTAAATCAAATAAACATTGTCAAGAATACTACATCATGTATTTGTGCTGCCAAATTTAATAATGTACTGACAAATTACTACACTTATACTTCTGAATAAATTCATCAACACACTTTGCCCGTCTAACAACATAAGACTACCATTTTCATTTATTGCATGCACAGAAGTATGGAATCTGAAACACTTGACAAGGCACATAAAAATACAATATCCTGAGATACTTATCGCACCAGTATTTAAAAACACATAACAATAAATCTATGTACAAATGACATATAAACTTTATGCTATTTTTTCTTCAGATGAATACAACATTTTATCAGGTCATATATGATATATTATATGATACAACTATTCCAGGTTGAAATCAAATGTGCAATAAATACCCTCATTTTTGCTTACTAATCGCTGTTGCAAATTTACATTGTCTGATACAATTGAGCAAACTGTTATGTGATTTTTATGTTTACACTCGTGTTGAGTCCTCGCTGAAAACTGACTATGTTTATATACAAATATTATATAGAAATTAAAACTATAATAAATTTGTTAATAACCACTCATGCCAACAATTGCATTACATAATTCATCATACATTGTGTTGTTAAATATTGCGAATTTTTTCATGAGATGAAAGGGTGTTATACAGTTATAATCCAACATACACCTAGCATAATCTATCACATAATTAATTTTTAGCTTAGTTTAACATACAATTTTTAAATTCCTACAAAATACATTACTGATTTTTTTTTTTTCCAAAATTAGAAGTTGCTTTGTTTGCTTAGCCAAAGACAGTGCTAACCTGATTTAAACATTTACATGTTCTATGGATTAAAATTTTACAATGTTTCTGAATGACCACTGTCTGTTTACAAAGAAAGATTTCTCTGCTGAAATTATGTACATCGAAACAGAACTGAGCAACGTAGCAGAGCTATGTGACAGACTGCATTAACTAGATCAATTTAAAAACTGTTACCATAATTATCACAATTTTAAAATATTTTTTACACATAAATTACTCTTCTCGTTGAATAAAAATTTTGGCAACATTTTTATCATACTGATTCTAAAAACTTTCCATTTATCATTCCAACATGAAAAAAACAGCTTCTTTAATTTAAAAAGCATCTTTGTTCATGTGACTTAGTACAACCAACACTGAACCATCTCCGTACAATTCAATACAATTTAAAATGCAAAATGGCACTCGCCTACATGAACTTGACACTAATGTCTTGTTCCATCTACCAGAATCATACACAAACTGATAGCCATATATCCTTCTTTTATGACCCACCGAGAACAGTTTACGCAGCAGCCGCTTCTTCCCCATATACTTGTTTCACTTTAGCCAAAAGAGCATCACAAGTCTTCTTCGCATCACCAAGCAGCATACTTGTGTTTGGTTTGTAAAATATTGGATTATCTACAGCTGCGTAGCCTACACCAAGCGATCTCTTCATCACTATTACCTGTACATAAAAAAATTATTCTTATTATATTTCGTGTGTGTGTGTGTGTGTGTGTGTGTGTGTGTGTGTGTGCTTTTAGAAGTTATAAAAATTATTTTCTATACTGTGGAACTGGGGCCTAATGGGGTGGATACGACTACATGGTTTTCAATGAAGAGAAAAGCACTAGCCTCTCCACCTCAACTCCACTCTCACCTACAAGGCAGTAGGCCCTGTTAAGCCGAGCAACCCAGTCCAAGGTTGTGGTAATTGTAACCAATCCCTTCGCTGGACTGGATCGGTAAGCTGACGAGAGATGGGGGTCCTGACAGGGCTACTAGGGAGTAACTGTAGATCAGGCCTGTCAGGATGATGCAAATTGGCAGGATTCACATTTGGGATGGTGGCATATGAACCTCTTAGAAGGTCAACGGCAGTTCCTGAGGCTCAGTTCAGTGATTTACTGCGAAAGGGTAGGAGGGATTCTTTAGCCGTGGTGAAGACAACCTCCTAGGAGTTGGGACTCCAAAAATAAGCCCCTGGTCCTCCAGGTTGGGGGGTTGGGCATGGTGCTGACAACTCTATCCCATAAAACCCTTCATTGTTGAGAAGCGTAAAGGTTGGTGGACATTGGCTAACGATAGGGAAGTCTGAAGAAAAATTCTGTGGGAAGCTGAGGCCAATGGTGGGCTGTGGAGCTATGGATAATGATGCTGTGTTAATGATACTGTGGGATTCCTTCTCAGTGCAGAAATAGTGAGCTACATTTCTGTAAAGCATCTGTATGATACAAAAATTTGGTTACTAAAATTTCATGCTTTCTGAATTTTCTACTAATATTAACTTTAAAGAAAGTGAACAAATCTAGGCTTACTGTTAAGTGTAATGCATCTACAAAAATTGCTGTGAATTCACTCCTGACCTGTCAGTAAACATCACACATTGTTCGAAATGTCAAATCTAATTTTCAACAACTGTTAGCGTAATGATCAGACAGAGAATCACGTTAACAACAGTCAGGAACTGCTTGACCTTGAAAGCAGGTGGCAATGAAAACTTCATCAAAAACATTAAAACAGGGGACAAGATGTAAGTGTATGGATACAATGCCGAAACGAAGGCACAGTCTTCGCAGTGGGTGGGAAAGGATCACCTCAACCAAAAAAAGCCCAGATGAGTCGGTCCAACACGAAGGTGATGTTGGTGGTGTTTTTTTGACTGGAAAGGGTTGGTTAATCATGAATTCGTTCCACCTGGTCAGACAGTAAATAAGGAGTATTATAGAGAAGTTTTAAAGCGTTTGAGGGAAGCAGTATGTAACAAGAGGCCAGACCTGTGGTAAGAACAGACTTGGGTGTTACAACATAATGCACCAGCTCACACGTCACTCCTCATTGTCGATTATCTGGTGAAAGCAATACGACTGTTCTGCCCCACCCTACTCTCCACACTTAGCCTCAACTTTTTCTTGTTCCCAAAATTGAAGGCAACCTTGAAAGGACTTCGTTATTGAAACAACAGAGGAGATCAAGCAAAATACGAAAGAATAGCTGTGAACCATTCAAAAATGTGTGTTCCAGGAATCGTTCCAGAATTTGAAGAAACGTTGGGAGCGGTGCATTGCTAGCAGGAGGGAATACTTTGAAGGGGATAAGCATGCATAAAGTTGTAAGTACACTAATAACGTTTTTGTTGCAAAAGTTTGTATTTGTATTTGCAACACCGTGTACAACAATGTTGACATACAAATTACCTGTTCTGCATTCCAGACCCTAAGTACTGGCATGCCAGCAATAATGGAATTTGGATCATCTTCAGCGGCGCTGTTTACAGTATCGTTGGCACCAATAACCAGTACTAAATCTGTATTCGAAAAGTCATCGTTGATTTCATCCATCTCCAGTACATCATCATAAGGCACTCCAGCTTCAGCCAACAACACGTTCAGTTGTCCCGGCATTCTACCTGCAATTATAAAATTCTGTATTATTATAATAACAATGGTTCCTTTTTATACCACAAATAGCCTAACATGAAATCATGCAGGGTAGGCTGGCTAGCTTGAGCTGTAAAAGAAAGTATGTGGTTAGCAATGAGTTTCAACCATTCATTTTGTTTTATTTGTCTCCAAGTCACATTTATTAACTAATTAGAATTAATATTAGGCATTACCTGTATTAACTTCCCGTCTTGTGACTTATCTGTTTTAATTTCTAAAACGACGCGTTTCAAGGATAAATCCTCATCTTCAGGTTTTTAATATTACAAAAACATCAAATTCACCCGTACGGTGTCGTCAATTACCGTATTTTCTCGCATAATTAACACCCCCGCATAATTTACGCATCCCATTTCTGGGGGGGTTCAAAGTGGGAAAAAATAAATATTTGCGTATTTGACGCACCCACTTTCTCGATGATTTCATCACGCAGTTCCGGGTGCGTTTCGAAATAAAGATGTCAAGTAGTAGCTTTCCTATTGCGCAACCTCGCATTTCAAACCCTCGTGCAACTTCCTGGTATTACTCACTGCGGTATTTCAGTCCGGTGAGTGAAGACGTGATTAGTGACGATCTATTCTAGTCTGGTAGAAACTCATTTTACGAGTGTTTCGGGTACACGGATGTTTTGTGATCTCAAAGTCGTTCATTAATCCACAATGAGCAAGTATTCGAGTAATACTGCGTCATATAAACTTGCGGTGATCGCTTACACCGAAACACAAGGGAATAGGGCAGCAGGCCGCAAATATTCTGTGTCCGAGTGTAATGTGCGATACTGGCGAAAACAGAAAATTGCCCTTCAAGAGACCAACAAGTCTCATAAAGTATTTCGCGGTCCAAAAAGTGGCAAGTTTCCGCAAGTAGAGGAGTATCTTCTGAACTATGTGATTTCGTTACGCAATGGAAATGCTGTATTTTAAAGGACGAGAAATAGTTGCAGCACATGGGATCAGTGTCTCGAATTTTAAGGTTAGCCGAGGCTGGGTGATTAAATTTATGAAGAGAAGTGGACTCTCTCTTCGAAGAAGAACGTCCTTATGTCAAAGAATGCCGAATGATTTCGACCAAAAAGTCATTGATTTTCATCGCTTCGTGATTAGGAAACGGAAAACGAAGAAATATTTGCTTTCCCAGATAGGAAACGGAGATCAGACGCCCATCAGTTTCGATATGCCACAAAGTCGAACAATCGATACGAAAGGAACATCGAGTGTTATTGTGCGCACTACTGGAAGTGAAAAACAACGGTGTACGGTAATGCTTGCTGTAACAGCTGATGGCAGAAAGCTTGCACCGTACGTTGTCCTGAAGCGAAAAACAATGCCGAAAGTAAAATTTCCACGTGGGATCCACGTTCGTGTCCAAGAAAAAGGGTGGATGGACACGTCACTCGTAGAAGACTGGATACGAAGGGTTTGGGGAAATAGAGCGGGGTCTCTCCTTCGGTGCCCGGCTCTTCTCGTGTTGGACAGTTTTCGTGGCCATCTGACGGAAAACAGTAAAAAATTATTGGAAACCATGAAAACCGATTTGGCTGCGATTCCTGGTGGATTGACATCAGTACTTCAACCCTTGGACGTTTCGATAAATAAACCATTCAAGGACAATGTGCGAAAACTCTATCAGTGCTGGATGGCGGAAAATGTGCACGAACTTACTCCAACAGGCAAAATTCGGAAACCATCTGTGGAACTCCTTTGTGAGTGGATATTGCACGCTTGGGACATGATTTCTTCGAAGGTGATTGAAAAGAGCTTCAAAAAGACGGGAATCTCGAATGCGTTAGACGGGACTGAAGATGACTTCTTATGGAGAGATGTGAGCAGTGATAGCAGCACCAATTCTTCTTGCAGTTCCAGTGGCGACGACCAACTCGGTAGCCTATAAAAGGTAAGATTATTTTTCTTCCTTTTTAGCAGGTATGTCATTATTACTTACGTCGTTAGTACTTTCGTTAATTCATATTTATTTTGCTTCAAGTCGTACTATCAGCTCGTGACGGGAAGAATATTTTCTGGTGTCCATACTTGAAACTTTGTGTCCAACTTGCCTAATGTACTCTATTTGATTGTTCAGAAGAAAACTCAACCGTAATTTTACGCCAAATGACGATAACTTCAATGAGTTGAACTGATTTTGTGTATAATATATTTAATGTATCTTTTAAATGTCAATAAATTTCAAATGAAATTTGGGTATATCTGAAATCCTTGAATAATTTACGCACCCGAAATTTTCGCCAGTATTTTTAGTCAAAATAGTGCGTTAATTATGCGAGAAAATACGGTACTTAAAACACATAAAAACACCACACATAATTTTACATTGATATAGTCTCGGCACAGTCCGATGCGCATCGTCTCGTTGCCAACGATTAACTGTTGTACTTTATCCTGTATGACCGTTATCATTTCCTGTGGACACAGCGATATCGATGGCTGTGTTGTACAGTAGATTAGATCGAAACAAAACTTTATCATTAAGTAGTTGGCCCGCTTGTAACTTAGAAGCCTTGTATATCTCATATTCCTCCACAGCGTTCACGTATGCACCTTTTTTGCAATTATGAAGCAGTTTAAAGTTTGTGTGGAAGTCTGAGTAATTATGATTATACAGCATTAAATGTTGAGCATAACTAGATCTTGTTTTCGAGATATCACTTTTGGGTAGGTGTTCCTTAAAACGTTCGGCTGATTGTCTGCCCGTTTGTCCTATATAAAGTCATCGCATTCAAGCTTGTATACTCCAGTTTTCTCTTCATCCGGAGTGAGTTCTTTGTCCCAAACGTTTTTTGATGTTGTTTGTGGTTTTGAAAGCCACTGTTATTTTACGTTTCTTTAACTCATTCTTTACAATGACTGGTAGTACATTCGTGTACTCAGTTACTATAAACTTAGTATCTTTTTTAGCTGGGCCGGTTAATCTGCTTTTACTACTGATTTTTACTGAGTGTTTTCTTACTAGCTTGTCTACAATTTCACCATTATACCCATTAGCGATGCTATACTTTTGATGATATTGTCTCTTCTACTCTGTCTTTTTGCTCAAGGGGAATAGCAAGCATTCTATAAACAAACGCGTTGAAGGCTGCCATTTTTTGGGAATATGGATGGTACGAATCAGCATGAATAGTGATATAGTTAGATTATAGATTACTTATATCAAATGAAGCCAACCTATATTGTGGTGCTGATTTAATAGTTTTAATTTTTTCAACGAGATCGTAACTGTTTTTATGCTGTAGTTATTTATTATGTCAATGTTCTCTTTTATAATCTTTACTAATCTTTTAACCGCCCTATAACCAGGGGCAGTTGTGTAATTTACAACCGGGCGTATTGGCATATCTTTTTTATGTATTTTGGGTAAACCCGTAAGTTCTGGGGCCCTGGCATTTATGGGTTTTAAATAACGTTAGAAATTAAAACAGATAAGTCACAAGACAGGAAGTTAATACAGGTAATGCCTAATATTAATTCTAATTAGTTAGTTTCAACCAGTCGTTATTACTTTAAGATGTTAATCCTACGGAAACATCATTTATAAATAACGAGTAAATTATTTACAATGTTCTAACGGCTTTATGATTTAAAAAATTTCGTTTTCATATCATTTTCTATTTATTATTTAGTAGTCAGATTTCAGTGGGGCCTAGGGGAGTGGATCCAATTACATGCTTTTCAATAAAGAGAAAAGCATTAATGTCTGCACCTCAACTCCATTCTCACCTACAAGGCGGCAGGCCCTGTTTAGTCAAGCAACCCCGTCAAAGGTTGTGGTAACCAATCTCTTCAGCGGACTGGGTCGGCGAGCTGACAAGAGATGGGAGTCCTGGCAGGGCTACTTGGTGGTAACTAGATCAGGCCCGTCAGGATGATGCGAATCGGCAGCAGGATTCGCATTTGGGATGGTGGCAGATGAACCTCCTACAAGTCCAACAGCAGCTCCTGAGACCCAGTTAGGTGGCTTACTGCTAAAGGGTAGGTTAGCCATGGTGAAGCAACCTCCTAGGAGATGGGACTCCAAAAATAAGCCCCTGGTTCTCCAGGTTGGGGGTTGGACGTGGTGCTGACGACTCCATCCCATAAAACCCTTCATTGTTGAAAAGCCTATTGTGTCATCAATTAGGACAGCTAGGCTCAGATGGGCAGTACCATGTACAGAGAATGAATGAAGAGAATGTTCTTAAAGAGGATTATGAAGACCCAGGCTACAATGAATTGATGGACTCCTAGAAGATGTGAAAGTACTTGGAGTGAACAATTGGTGGACATTGGCTAAGGATAGGATAGTCTGGAGGAAAATCCTGAGGGAAGCTGAGGCCCACAGTGGGCTGTGAAGCTACTGATGGTGATAATGATGATGATGATGAGTCAGGTTGGAGTTGGGTAAGTAACTTAATTCAGAAATATATGCAATCAGCTTAACATACTGGACACAGATTGACCTCTGGTTACCCTCACAGTAACAGAAAGGAACTATAAAAATAAAAGTGTCTGGTCATCAAGCATACGGGTCACACTGATTAAGGGTCAAGTACTTATACATAAATCTTCATGTAATTGTGTTTTGTATGATATAAGTAGAACACGTTATATTTACAAACAAAACAAAATAGGATGGGGTAACATTTCTCTTGGTAGGACACAGGTGGAGGGCCCTAAGGTTGGAAAAAGTTAAGAAACTCTGTGTGTGTGTGTGTGTGCGCACACGCGCACGCATTAAAGCGTACTCACCAGCAACTGGATGGATTCCAAAACGTACATGTTTTCCTTTTGATTTTAAGAAAGCAACCATTTCAGCAAGCGGATACTGTGCCTTTGCTACACACAAACCATACCCTGAAACAAAATTTTATACAAATTATTATAATACCTTCAGCTGTTATACACAAACTAGAAAAATGAACGAATAGCCTACTTTTAAAGATCTTTCCAGCATCACTTAAAAAAGATCAGTTTGAAAAAAATTTTGGAATATTAGAACTTAGAAGAAAATGACTAGAAACAAGTTGTATGCTAGAGTTATCCCAAACAAAATATCTGTAACAACTTCTAGCAAAGTGTAACAGGTAGGTAGGCCTAATCCAAACATCAAATTGTACTGTATTACTGATTGACAAATGATGAAAATAGTGAGTGTTCATAACTTGAATGTGTGCGTGTACAAACACTCAGTAATATATACTGATTTTATTGTTATAAAATAATAAATACTGTGCATTTGTGTATGTAGTGGGGGCTGCAAACTTATCAGTATTATAAAGAGATAACACGAGATGCCCCCCTCTCCAGTAACATTTAATGTTTAGTTCCATAACATAACAAATGAGTAGTTCATACAAAGTGACCGTTTTATGAGTATATTATACATACATGTATAAATGTGTGTGTGTGTGTGTGTGTGTGTGTGTGTGTGTGTGTGTGTGTGTGTGTGTGTGTGTGTGTGTGTGTGTGTGTGTGTGTTTTATTTTATATACACATTATGTGTATTGTATATAAAATACAATATACAAATAATTATGATATTACATATTATAGTCACATATAACCTTGTGAATATTAAGATGTGCAAAAACTTTAACAATTAACAAATAGTGTTTTTAGCTCATATCCTAAAAAAATGGTAAAACAAATAACTACAAAATACCACCATACCTTAGCACGCCATTTCAAAAAATCAATAAACCTTCTGAAAAAGGAACCTCGCTATTAAAGTCTAAAGGTTTACCACAAATGTAACAAGAGACACCATCTCCTTCTTCAGGCATGTTTAACGTATACAAAATGATTAGTTCATAGACTGAATGTAATATTTTGATTGATAATAAAAAATATTATTATTAATAAAAAAAAACTTAAGAATATTTTTTTATTTTATAAACTACAAATGTTTCAATAGTAATCTGACTACATAATTAGATTTAATTAATAAATTCAAAATTTTTATATCAATTGTTCTAAACAGCTGTTTTATATGTAGACTAAATTTAATGTAGACTAAATTTAATGTTTTTATATGTGTATATAAAATATGTTATATAATTAATTCTAAAATATAAATATTTATTATTTTATTAAATTAGTAATTTTGAAAATATAATCATTTTTTGTATTAATCTGAATTTGTTCTGGTATTAATTTATTACTTGTTTTATGTTTAAATATTTCTACATTTTCCCATAACGTAATTTTTAGACCTTTGGAAATGTGAAATTTAAATTTAATTTAATTTAATTAAACTACAGAAACATTTGTAATTTACAAAATAAAAAAAATATTCTTGTTAAAAGCTTTTTTTATTATTAATAAAGCAGAAAGAAAAACATTTTCAGAAGTGGGAAAGTCCACCATTATAGCACTGTTATCAGGGTGGTGATCATGTATGGAGTGGAAACAATGTGCTTTCAAAATTTGGAACCTCTTCTTAAAATTGAACAAAGAATTCTTTGGAAAATTTATGGCCCCAAGAAAACCAAAGATGGGTACAGGCATAGACCCAAAGAAGAGCTGTACAGGGATCTGGTATATTTGGAAATGGCTTTCCGAAGGAAAACACTGAGATTCCTTGGACATATGGTTCAGATGGATCCAGATTAAATAAACAAATTTTCAACTATATTTGGCAATTTTCCAGTCTGAACAGATACACTAAACTCGAGGAAGAAATGATGAAACTGGGTATGTCTTTGAACAAGTATGTGGATAGAAATACATACAGAAACAAAATTCAAAATCTTGAGGTTCTCTGAGAGGTGAGAATGTGATATTTCGTTTTATTGATATTAATAACTAAATATAATGTGATTTCGAATTTGTCAAAATTGTACTATCTACTTTGTCGGGCGCCATCTTGCCAACTGCAAGAAAATAATTTACCAAGGTTCGTATCAGCGAACTAGAAGAACAGAATTGGTTGTTTGAAATGACTACTTCGATCTACTATACTCAAACAAACTTGTGTTTATTCATAATTTAGTTTTACTGTTGCATATTAACGACAATGACAAAATTACTCCTCCCATCTTTTATACTTTTACTATTTTAACATTGACAGTGTACATGCTTTATTCTGACTACAACTTTCAAAACATTATTGATAATTAAACTGTTGAACACTAAAACAAATGCTGTAAAGAAATAATACTCAACTAACTTTTCTTAACTTAAACCAGCGCCTTTGTAATTACGTAATTCAAACTCACCCATACACACTCGCACACTTTCACATTAGACAAGTTATATTCCCATTAGAGCTCATATTTTAAATTAATTTTCCCCCTCTGTTCTTGTACTGTATGAAAATAATAAAATTTGTTAATTTACTTTCCTGTTATTACGTTGAAGGTACCCTCCTACAATGTCTTCTCGTATACACACTGATTTATTGCCGAACTGTTACATGATTATTTACTTATTATTTTCTCACTGTATCTATTCGGTTTCAAAAATACTGTTTTAGATGATCAAATCTTAAAAATTTTTACATTTTTTATGTTGCGGGCGCATCGGCGAACACAATAACTTCGCCCGAAAACCGGCGAACCGGCGACGAACAGTGGTTAGCGTCTGTATAACTCAGATGTTGTTTTGCGACTGTTTGTTCGGTGCCTCACACAGTTGCTGGCGTGAACACACCCAGGATAGGCTCTGACGAAACGATGACACACAGTTGTTATGTAATTTGCTGACGCAACACATCGCCTGACACGATTATGTCATTTGTTGTTACATAACGTGTTTACGTTTTCCGGGTTCGTCATTGTCCTTGAACTGATTTTGGTACAGTTATTAAACTGTCCACACAATATCATTAAATAATTGTCACAGTCAATGCTGCCACGTTGCGATCGCTTCCACATAACAAATTTACCTCTCGGTCATGAAATTTTCCTATCACTCAACAAGTTATTTATAAAAAAATACAAATTCTGTTATTACCCCAGGTATGCCCAAAAATGCCCCGCTACAATACCCCCTCCATAAGATATTTTATGCCGAAGCATAAAAAATCTCATTGACACATTCATACTTGCTAAAGGGATCAGCCAGGATATGTCGCCACAATCCCCTGTATGGTTTACAAACAAAAAAAATAATCAACTCACCCTTGGTCCGGTGACTGTGACCGCATCTGCATGACAATACTGGACTTCTCTCTCGAGATCCCAACACCGTAGAGTCAGACAGATACTCCACGCCCCTGCTCTGACGCGCAGGCCAGCTCAGGTCCGCCGCCACAGCATCACCAAACACTGAAACAACAAATCAAAATATCAAATAGTGGCCTTATACAACACCATATCCCCAACTGATCTGTTTCCCCCTAGCGGTGCTGGTTTGCGCTAAGAAGCACTGGTTTTGTTTTTCATTTATCGCTAACATGTATATATCATAACATATTTACCAACAATATATATATACCCCTCTTAAAATTCCATCTACTTACCCTTATCAACTTTACCCCAAAATTCAAAATCATTGCCCTGATTCCCATCAGAATTTAAGCAAACAGACGACTGACTTATTAACATTTCCCATTACCATATTACATTTCTCTCATCCCCAATTTAAAAATGCATTTAAAATAGTTAACTTCATAAAATTCTCTTAAACTAACAAACACAATATAACATAAGAAAATATAATACACTTCTAATTCACATTAAAATAAACAATTGGTATTTAAAATGTTACACACATTAAGTTGGCATATAAAATCAGAAAATTACTTTTAAACTTGATTTACTCTTATTAATTCGTTTCTCAAAATTACAAAAATTATTTTATTTTTTATATTTTTTTTTTTTTTTCAATTCTGGCCATCATTATTCCATTTCATTACTTTGGGTGATTCTACGTTATTCCTTATAATTTACTTTATCAACTTGGCATTTACTCACAAACTTCCCCTTTCATTACTCTAACGCTCCCTTACAAAATCTTTAACTAGTATGACACCCCTCTATCAAAATTTTACTAACCCTTCTCTACCTCTAACTACTTACTACTTTAACACCAATCGCCACCTTCTACTCTTAAAAAAAAAAATACTCTCTAACCCTTTGTACATAGGATACGTGTTTCCCCCCAAAACTCATTCCCTTATGTTGGTCCCTGGACTCCCCCTAGGTAACCCTTTCCGGCGCCAATCGGTCCCTATCCCGTCCCAACCCTTATGTTGCGGACTCCCACATTACACTACCACTACTACAAAATTGCCATCCCCAAAAAATCTCACTCTCATAACTTCACTACAACTACAACAAATTAACATCAACAAAATAAACAATATATCGCTCCAAACTCTACATAAAATCTCCATAACTACTGTGTCTCCACTTATACTTCTCAAAATTCTATAACATATACTAACTCAAAACAACATTGCATTATTTTCATCTCTCATTCTCTTTAACTTTTACTTCGATTTGAACAGATCTATATGTCCCACAAAATTCAACTTGAATTGACTCAAACATTTTATTCAACTAATTACTATCACCCATTTCTATCTTTTACAACCCATTGAAAATTTTACCTATCACAACTATTTTTCATTTTATTTTTAAATCTATAAACACATTGAAAACATATTAAGAAGACGAGAATGGGGTGGACAGTGGAAAGGTAGGCAGTGCATAGTGTCCGAATGAGGGCCTTCTGGCAAGAGAAGAAAAGGAATGATTCATATTCACATGGTCCACAGCTGGCCTGTTTGTGTAAAAAAAAAATTGAGCATATATGAATATAATAAAAAATATGTACAGAAAAAGTCAAACTAAAATGAAACCGCATGCCACAGTCAAAATGTGTACTGTTTACATAAATATACTGGTGATCCACATACCTGGAGTAATAATAATGTTCTTAGCGTTGCGTATCATTTCAGCTACTGAATCCACATTTACTTCCGTGTGTGTTCCAGTTATTTCCATAGGTTTGCCAGTGCCCGTTGATGATGTTCCATACCCTCCTAGAATAACATTTGGCAGTGAACGATTCATTGCCTGGAACAGGCAACAAAAAGCAGTGAATTTCTAGTTTCTGTACATACAGTAATCTAATTCTAACTTAAAACAGAACAAACGTTATAACTGTTAGGATGTGGATAGTTGTACATAATAAAAAAATCTGGATTGTTGTATATATTGTTATTATTTTTATAATAAAAGTGATGATAGAAGTCATGGATGTTGGTCTATTGTGGTAGGCATATGATGTAAAAATTCCGACTCTTTTTCTTTCACAACTTTTTTTCACGTGTCATTAACAGCCACACTTCTGAGCTTTCACGTCTTCACACGCCATGCTGTATGTCATACAAAAATTTCAGTCTTCTTCTACCCTTCCACACTTGCCTCAAAACTCATTATTATTTTTCCCCTTATTGTATGAAGACTGGAATATTCCGTCTATAAAATTTGATAGTACTAAATGTGAAAATTATAGGGGCATAACTTTGCTGAGTAATGCCTATAATATTTTTAATGAAATATTGAATGGAAGGATAAAAACATATGCAGAAAGCTTTTGTCAAGAATATCAATGTGGTTTTTGGCCTGACAGAGGAACTATTTATCATTAGATAGATGATGGAGAAATTCTATGAACATGATTTAAATCTACATTTCCTGTTTATTGATTATAAGCAGGCCGTCGATAGTATAAATCGGGAAGAATTATTTAAAGTCCTGAGGGAAGTTGGTATTACACCAAACTAATCCGATTAATAATTAAAATGACAATGAAGGACACAAAAGCCAAGGTACAGATATATAACAAAATAATTGCAAATAAAGTTTAACTTTAACAATGGTGTGAAGCAAGGAAATGGCCTCTCTGCGGTTCTCTTCAACATAGCTCTACATAGTGCAGTAAATAAAATTGACAAAAAGGGTACAATATTCATGAAATCTTCTCAAATATGTGCATATGCAGATGACATTGCAATAATAGCTACAAATGTTGATAGTCTCAGACACATGTATGCATTAATGGAAGCAGCAGCAATAAAAATTGATCTTGTATTAATAAAAACAAGACAAAATACATGGTAATGACCAACTCAGAGACCAGATGGGCTCCTACAGATTTCAATGTGATTGGGAAGTGTTTCAAAGGAGTCTCCTGCTTTAGTTATCTAGGTGTCTTGGTGTCAAATGATAATAATATTAGGACGAGTATAAGAAAAAGGATAGAAGCAGGAAATAGAGCCTACTTTGAAAATATTAACATCTTTAAATATCGGTATGGAGAACCATACATGACTTCCATATTCTAAGATTTATATTTAAAATCATTTTCAGCCAAACAGCCAGGCTGCGTCTTACCTGCCTTTTTATTGCTGTATTAAATGAAAAATATTATATTACATTAAAATGAAAAAATTATAATTTTATTGCCTGGCAACAAAATTATTTTATTTTTAACAATTACCATTGTTTCAAAAAGTTTAAATAAATTTTCAAGTACTTTACTCTTGTTAAAACGTAAAAGGTTGCAAGTAAACTACCCCTTCCCCTTAACCGATCTTCACCAAAATCGAAAGTCATTGAGACCTCTACAATTCAGGGACGTATGCAAAAAATTATTTGATTCTGTTTGAATTTGCGGCTGTTATCGTTTGCCATACAAAATACGCTTGATAAAAAAACGTTGCAGGTAAACTACCCCTTCCACTTAACCGATCTTCACCAAAAACAAAAGGTCTTGAGTACTCTACAAATCAGGGCTGTATGCAAAACATTATTTGATTCTGTTTGAATTTGCGGCTGTTATAGTTTGCCATAGAAAATACCCTTGTTAAAAAAACGTTGCCGGTAAACTACCCCTTTCCCTCAACCGATCTTCACCAAAAACAATAGGTCTTGAGAACTCTACAATTTAGGGCTGTATGCAAATAATCTTTTGATTCTGTTTGAATTTGCGGCTGTTATCGTTTGCCATAGGAAATACCCTTGTTAAAACATAAAACGTTACAGGTAAACTACCCCTTTCCCTTAACCGATCTTCACCAAAATCAACAGACCTTGAGAACTCTACAATTCAGGGCTGTATGCGAAACATTATTTGATTCTGTTTGAATTTGCGGCTGTTATCGTTTGCCAAACAAACAAAATTACCCTTGCTAAAAAAAAACCGTTGCAGGTAAACTACCCCTTTCCCTCAACCGATCTTCACCAAAAACAACAGGTCGCGAGTACTCTGCAAATCAGGGCTGCATGCAAAAAATTATTTGATTCTGTTTGAATTTGCGGCAGTTATCGTTTGCCATAGAAAAAAAATCTACAGACAGACACACAGACACACAGACAGACAGACAGACACACAGACACTTTTCGGAAAACGACTTTTTTCATGTTTTGAGTGTAGTAGAATCAGAATCTGCAATAATCTCGAACACGATTTTTTTTGCCATCACCATACTTCCATTCCTTAAGGAATATGGAAGTAAAAACAATCTTGTTACAAGAGGTATAAAACTTAAAATATATTATTTTTGTGTGACCAGTTGTTATATATGAACCTGATGTGTGTACATTGACAGAGAATGACAACGCTGCTTTAAAACCATTTGAGTGCGTATCTCAAATATTATCTCAAGTACGTAATCAAAATATTGTGTAAAATTTATGACCCAGTAAAAGAACACACAATAACAATGAACTACAGGCTCTCATGCATGGAAAAGACATAGTAAAATTCATCAAATCACAGAGGTTGCGTTGGCTGGGACATATGGAAAGAATTCTTCGTATTATTTGAATTAGCAGCCATCCTTACTATAACTTTATAAAAGAAATAATATGGAAAGAATGTCCGAGGAAAGAATCCCTACAAGAATGCTGAAGGGAAGATTATATACTACTAGACATAGAGGCAGACCAAGGATGAGATGGTTGGATGGCATAACAGAAGATCTTGCTAGCATGGGAATCAGAGGATGGAGAGGAAGGTTCCTCAATAGGGAAGCAGGGAGGAGTATTGTTGAGGAGGCTAAGGCCCATCAAAGGCTGTAACACCAGATAAGATGAAGAAGATTGTATGACCAATCTGGTTTCTCTTTGTCTTTGTTATAACACTCAGAACTATTGTACCTCCATTAATTCTTCTACCTAGAATGTAGGAGTGAAAATTAGCTTACAAATCTGACATATACGGTATACACCATTCCTGATAAACTTCCTGATAAAGAATGTCACTCATTTTGAAAAGCGCATTAGAGAAAATGACAGTACCAAGTCTACAAATTTGCTGTTGTCTGACAATTCACCTTACCAAAGATAGACAAGCAGCTAAACCTACAGAAAAAATAAAAATACAAACATATTAGGAACAAATGGAGTCACAACATATCAATAACCAACAGATTTTATTTATAATTTGTAGAACAAGTAAAACACAAATAGAAGCCCTTCTAGGTTAAAAAAATATGGAAAACAAAAGTGATTTAATTCTTGTTCTTCATGTGTGACTTTAATAACTGGACTTCAATGAAGTTAACAGTCCCATTTGTGATAACGTTACTGTAGACGTATCATTAGAAACAATATACAAAGGTTTAAAAAAAAAATGGTACAGACCATGCTAATCTCTACTATAAGACTAATTTACTACCATCTACAACTTAAAAGTATTATCAGAACATGTTATGTGATTTTACTAATAAAATATTCAAAATAATTTTCTTTTTTTTTAATATTGCTTTCAATTTCTTATTTGTAGATAAAATCCCATTTAATTTAACTTTGTCTATTTAGAAATTTTTGTATTAGTTATAATGGAGCCGGGTCTCCACGTATGTTTTTTATTTAGGGTTATGCAAAAGACTGAGGTTCTGCAGACTAAGTAAGGACATATCAGAGGCAGTTCCCTCGTAGTCAAATGTTTTTGGTGACGACTATAACTTTATGTTACAGACATAACGTAACACACTTAATAAATTTACTGTGAAGATGAAAAAAACCATAATACCTACTTTACACATGATGTAAGACAGAATGGCACCAGAGCTACCGATCAGAGCGCCGACTATTGTCATTAGATTGTTGTTAAGCATGAAACCTTCAGCGCAGAGTGCCCAACCTGAGTAGCTGTTCAACACCGTGATAACGACAGGCATGTCAGCACCTTAGCATACAACACTCAACATTAAAATATAAAATAACACATGAAACTAGGTACAGTAGAGCACCTCTCGGAACGAGGGCCCATTCGGATAATCGATATTTCGGATTTTAGATCGTAAATTGAAAACATTATTTCTCTTTCCAAAAACACAGGTTTTTATTACAAAATCATTTCCAACATATTTTTACATAATTACAGCAACATGCATACTGTACTATAAGGTATTACCAAGACTAAATATCGGTATGGAGAACCATACATGACTTCCATGTTCTAAGATTTATATTTAAAATCATATTCGAAATGAAATATTTCCATAGAAACTACGTCTTTCTACTCATTGCTTCAGCATTAACCACAGTACTGTTGTCACTAACGTATACCACCTCACGTTTTCGCACTCGATTTTCACCGATGATGGCAGTCGATGGCACTGCCGAAAAGTCTGGTTTTGCAGAAAACATTGGACTACGGCTAAAGAGCCCGGGAAGCAATTTTAACAAAAAACTACTTCTTTGTTGCCGATAACGTAGTACACATATAAAAAATTCTCCCCTCCACCTTCAACTATAATTTTTAATAATAGAAAATTACCCACCACACCGTTCACCTAACCTCTTCATTTATAGATATTTCATCTACGTTTCTACAGTGGATTACTATGAGCTTCTTATCAGGATACTTTATTTATAAAAATTAAGTACTTTACTCTTGTTAAATCATAAAATGTTTCAGGTAAACTACCCCTTTCTCTTAACCGATCTTCTCCAAAATCAATAGACCTTCCGTCCTCTACAATTCAGGGAAGCATGCAAAAAAATATTTGATTCTGTTTGAATGTGCGGCAGTTATCGTTCGTCATGGACACATTTCTCTTGTTACAACATAAAATGTTGCAGGTAAACTACCCCTTTCCCTTAACCGATCTTCACCAAAATCAATAGACCTTGAGCTCTCTGCAACTCAGGAAAGGGTGCAACAAATTATTTGATTCTCATTGAATTTTTGGCAGTTATCGTTCGTCATAAAAAAATACCCTTTTTAAAACATAAAACGTTGCTGATAAACTACCCCTTCCCTTAACCGATCTTCAACACAATCAACAGACCTTGAGTTCTCTTTAGTTCAAAAAGGTATGCAAAAACCTAGTTGATTCTGTTTGAATTTACGGCAGTTATTGTTCGTTATATAAAAAATTACCCTTGTTAAAACATAAAATGTTGCTGGTAAACTACCCCTTTCCCTTACCCGATCTTCACCAACACCAATAGGTATTGAGAACTCTACAATACAGGGCTGTATGCAAAACATCATTTGATTCTGTTTGAATTTGCAGCTGTTATCGTTTACTGTAGAAAAATATCGGTATGGAGAACCATACATGACTTCCATATTCTAAGATTTATATTTAAAATCATTTTCGAAATGAAATATTACCATAGAAAGTACTTCTTTCTACTTACTGCTTCAGCCTTAACCACAGTACTGTGGTCACTAACGTATACCACCTCACGTTATCGCACTTGATTTTCACTGATGATGGAAGTCGATGGCATTGCCAAAACATCTGGTTTTGTAGAAAACATTGGACTACGGCCAAATATCC
Organism: Magicicada septendecula; assembly: GCA_034769895.1. Lineage (NCBI taxonomy): Eukaryota > Metazoa > Arthropoda > Insecta > Hemiptera > Cicadidae > Magicicada > Magicicada septendecula. The sequence continues at coordinate 21,777,686 of CM068370.1, forward strand.
CGGGAAGGAATTTTAACAAAAACTACTTCTTTGTTGCCGATAAAGTTGTACACATATATATAAAATATATGCATAAAATTAATGGCTTGCATAAGTTAATGACTGATCTCCATTAAGTATTATTATGATGTCCGTAATTAAAACATCAGAGCAGGTTTACTGTGAATGAGGGTACACTGTGGACAAAAATTTTCAACATTTCCTATTGAGCGTTGCTTAGAGTAAAGCTGCGAATCTACAGTGTATGTTTCACAGAACCAACACGCGAAAAAGAAGGAGCGCTCCGAAGTCACTCATGGACCCTCAGCATCTTGCAGAGGGTTCATTCCCTAAAGACGTAAAGTCTGTCTATGAATCGTTCCTCTGTAAACACGTGCAGTTACATTGCCCAGCGATCCACAGGAAGCAAATTGATGTCCATTTTTTCGGCTTGCACGCGTTATGTTGGTGTGGGTTTCGGCACTTTCCATTTAAAAAGCGTCCAAATGTAAGAAAATAAACATGAGTGAGGCCAGAAATAACGTGAATTGTGTGTGTGTGTGTGTGTGTGTGTGTGTGTGTGTGTGTGTGTGTGTGTGTGTGTGTGTGTGTGTGTGTGTGTGTGTGTGTGTGTGTGTGTGTGTGTGTGTCTTACCTGCCTTTTTATTGCTGTAGGCATAATAATAAAATGGAAACGTAAACATTACATAACTGAGATATGCTTACCTGCCACGAACGATATATTATTTTATACACGGAGGAGTTCAGTGACATACACACGAACACACGTACAGAGAATTATATATATAAAGATATTAACTCATACATAATTTACATTAAAATGAAAAAATTATAATTTTATTGCCTGGCAACAAAATTATTTTATTTTTAACAATTACCATTGTTTCAAAAAGTTTAAATGAATTTTCAAGTACTTTACTGTTGTTAAAACGTAAAACGTTGCAGGTAAACTAACCCTTCCCCTTAACCGATCTTCACCAAAATCGAAAGTTCTTGAGACCTCTACAATTCAGGGACGTATGCAAAAAATTATTTGATTCTGTTTGAATTTGCGGCTGTTATCGTTTGCCATAAAAATACGCTTGATAAAAAACCGTTGCAGGTAAACTACCCCTTCCCCTTAACCGATCTTCACCAAAAACAATAGGTCTTGAGTACTCTACAAATCAGGACTGCATGCAAAAAAAATTTGATTCTGTTTGAATTTGCGGCTGTTATCGTTTGCCATAGAAAATACCCTTGTTAAAAAAACGTTTCAGGTAAACTACCCCTTTCCCTTAACCGATCTTCACCAAAAACAATAGGTCTTGAGAACTCTACAATTCAGGGCTGTATGCGAAACATTATTTAATTCTGTTTGAATTTGCGGCTGTTATCGTTTGCCAAAAAAAAAAATTTCCCTTGATAAAAAAGACCGTTGCAGGTAAACTACCCCTTTCCCTCAACCGATCTTCACCAAAAACAATAGGTCGTGAGTACTCTACAAATCAGGGCTGTATGCAAAAAATTATTTGATTCTGTTTGAATTTGCGGCAGTTATCGTTTGCCATAGGAAAAAATCTACACACAGACACACAGACACACACACACACTTTTCGGAAAACGACTTTTTTTCATGTTTTGAGTGTAGTACAATCAGAATCTGCAATAATCTCGAACACGATTTTTTTTGCCATCACCATACTTCCATTTCCTTAAGGAATATGGAAGTAAAATTACCCTTGATAAAAAACCGTTGCAGCTAAACTACCCCTTTCCCTTAACCGATCTTCACCAAAAATGACAGGTCTTGAGTACGCTACAATTCAGGGCCAGCATGCAAACAATTATTTGATTCTGTTTGAATTTGCGGCTGTTATCGTTTGCCATAGAAAACACCCTTGATAAAACATAAAACGTTGCTGGTAAACTACCCTATTCCATTAACCGATCTTCGCCAAAAACAATAGGTCTTGAGAACTCTACAATTCAGGGCTGTATGCAAAACATTAGTTGATTCTCTTTGAATTTACGGCACTTATCGTTCGTCATAGAAAAAATACCCTTGTTAAAACATAAAATGTTGTAGGTAAACTACCCCTTTCCCTTAACCGATCTTCACCAAAAATGACAGGTCTTGAGTACTCTACAATTCAGGCCAGTATGCAAACAATTATTTGATTCTGTTTGAATTTGCGGCTGTTATCGTTTGCCATAGAAAACACCCTTGATAAAAACATAAAACGTTGCTGGTAAACTACCCTATTCCATTAACCGATCTTCGCCAAAAACAATAGGTCTTCAGAACTCTACAATACAGGGCTGTATGCAAAACATCATTTGATTCTGTTTGAATTTGCGGCTGTTATCGTTTACCATAGAAAAAAATTACCCTTGATAAAAAAACCGTTGCAGGTAAACTACCCCTTTCCCTTAACCGATCTTCACCAAAAACGATAGGTCTTGAGAACTCTACAATTCAGGGCTGTATGCAAAATATTATATGATTTTGTTTGAATTTGCGGCTGTTATCGTTTGCCATACAAAATACCCTTGATAAAACAAAAAACGTGGCAGGTAAACTACCCCTTTCTCTTAAACGATCTTCACCAAAAACGTTTAAGTACTCAAGAAATCAGGGCTGTATGCAAAAACGTATTTGATTCTGTTTGAATTTGCGGCTCTTATCGTTTGCCATAGAAAATACCCTTGTTAAAAAAACGTTGCAGGTAAACTACTCCTTTCCCTTAACCGATCTTCACCAAAAACAAAAGGTCTTGAGAACTCTACAATTCAGGGCAGTATGCAAAACATTATTTGATTATGTTTGAATTTGCGGCTGTTATCGTTTGCCATAGAAAATACCCTTGTTAAAACATAAAACGTTGCAGGTAAACTACCCCTTTCCCTTAACCGATCTTTACCAAAATCAACAGATCTTAAGAACTCTACAATTCAGGGCTGTATGCGAAACATTATTTGATTCTGTTTGAATTTGCGGCTGTTATCGTTTGCCAAACAAACAAAATTACCCTTGATAAAAAACCGTTGCAGCTAAACTACCCCTTTCCCTTAACCGATCTTCACCAAAAATGACAGGTCTTGAGTACGCTACAATTCAGGGCCAGCATGCAAACAATTATTTGATTCTGTTTGAATTTGCGGCTGTTATCGTTTGCCATAGAAAACACCCTTGATAAAACATAAAACGTTGCTGGTAAACTACCCTATTCCATTAACCGATCTTCGCCAAAAACAATAGGTCTTGAGAACTCTACAATTCAGGGCTGTATGCAAAACATTAGTTGATTCTCTTTGAATTTACGGCACTTATCGTTCGTCATAGAAAAAATACCCTTGTTAAAACATAAAATGTTGTAGGTAAACTACCCCTTTCCCTTAACCGATCTTCACCAAAAATGACAGGTCTTGAGTACTCTACAATTCAGGCCAGTATGCAAACAATTATTTGATTCTGTTTGAATTTGCGGCTGTTATCGTTTGCCATAGAAAACACCCTTGATAAAAACATAAAACGTTGCTGGTAAACTACCCTATTCCATTAACCGATCTTCGCCAAAAACAATAGGTCTTCAGAACTCTACAATACAGGGCTGTATGCAAAACATCATTTGATTCTGTTTGAATTTGCGGCTGTTATCGTTTACCATAGAAAAATATCGGTATGGAGAACCATACATGACTTCCATATTCTAAGATTTATATTTAAATTCATTTTCAGCCAAACAGCCAGGCTGTGTCTTACCTGCCTTTTTATTGCTGTATTAAATGAAAAATATTATATTACATTAAAATGAAAAAATTATAATTTTATTGCCTGGCAACAAAATTATTTTATTTTTAACAATTACCATTGTTTCAAAAAGTTTAAATAAATTTTCAAGTACTTAACTCTTGTTAAAACGTATAAGGTTGCAGGTAAACTACCCCTTCCCCTTAACCGATCTTCACCAAAATCGAAAGTCGTTGAGACCTCTACAATTCAGGGACGTATGCAAAAAATTATTTGATTCTGTTTGAATTTGCGGCTGTTATCGTTTGCCATAGAAAATACGCTTGATAAAAAAACGTTGCCGGTAAACTACCCCTTCCCCTTAACCGATCTTCACCAAAAACAATAGGTCTTGAGTACTCTACAAATCAGGACTGTATGCAAAACATTATTTGATTCTGTTTGAATTTGCGGCTGTTATCGTTTGCCATAGAAAATACCCTTGTTAAAAAAACGTTGCAGGTAAACTACCCCTTTCCCTCAACCGATCTTCACCAAAAACAAAAGGTCTTGAGAAATCTAGAATTCAGGGCTGTATGCGAAACATTATTTGATTCTGTTTGAATTTGCGGCTGTTATCGTTTGCCAAAAAAAAAAAATTTCCCTTGATAAAAAAAACCGTTGCAGGTAAACTACCCCTTCCCCTCAACCGATCTTCACCAAAAACAATAGGTCGCGAGTACTCTACAAATCAGGGCAGTATGCAAAAAATTATTTGATTCTGTTTGAATTTGCGGCAGTTGTCGTTTGCCATAGAAAATACGCATGATAAAAAACGTTGCTGGTAAACTACCCCTTCCCCTCAACCGATCTTCACCAAAAACAATAGGTCTTGAGTACTCTACAAATCAGGGCTGTATGCAGAAAATTATTTGATTCTGTTTGAATTTGCGGCTGTTATCGTTTGCCATAGAAAATACCCTTCTTAAAAAAACGTTGTAGGTAAACTACCCCTTTCCCTTAACCGATCTTCACCAAAAACAAAAGGTCTTGAGAACTCTACAATTTAGGGCTGTATGCAAATAATCTTTTCATTCTGTTTGAATTTGCGGCTGTTATCGTTTGCCATAGGAAATACCCTTGTTAAAACATAAAACGTTACAGGTAAACTACCCCTTTCCCTTAACCGATCTTCACCAAAAATGACAGGTCTTGAGTACGCTACAATTCAGGGCCAGCATGCAAACAATTATTTGATTCTGTTTGAATTTGCGGCTGTTATCGTTTGCCATAGAAAACACCCTTGATAAAACATAAAACGTTGCTGGTAAACTACCCTATTCCATTAACCGATCTTCGCCAAAAACAATAGGTCTTGAGAACTCTACAATTCAGGGCTGTATGCAAAACATTAGTTGATTCTCTTTGAATTTACGGCACTTATCGTTCGTCATAGAAAAAATACCCTTGTTAAAACATAAAATGTTGTAGGTAAACTACCCCTTTCCCTTAACCGATCTTCACCAAAAATGACAGGTCTTGAGTACTCTACAATTCAGGCCAGTATGCAAACAATTATTTGATTCTGTTTGAATTTGCGGCTGTTATCGTTTGCCATAGAAAACACCCTTGATAAAAACATAAAACGTTGCTGGTAAACTACCCTATTCCATTAACCGATCTTCGCCAAAAACAATAGGTCTTCAGAACTCTACAATACAGGGCTGTATGCAAAACATCATTTGATTCTGTTTGAATTTGCGGCTGTTATCGTTTACCATAGAAAAAAATTACCCTTGATAAAAAAACCGTTGCAGGTAAACTACCCCTTTCCCTTAACCGATCTTCACCAAAAACGATAGGTCTTGAGAACTCTACAATTCAGGGCTGTATGCAAAATATTATATGATTTTGTTTGAATTTGCGGCTGTTATCGTTTGCCATACAAAATACCCTTGATAAAACAAAAAACGTGGCAGGTAAACTACCCCTTTCTCTTAAACGATCTTCACCAAAAACGTTTAAGTACTCAAGAAATCAGGGCTGTATGCAAAAACGTATTTGATTCTGTTTGAATTTGCGGCTCTTATCGTTTGCCATAGAAAATACCCTTGTTAAAAAAACGTTGCAGGTAAACTACTCCTTTCCCTTAACCGATCTTCACCAAAAACAAAAGGTCTTGAGAACTCTACAATTCAGGGCAGTATGCAAAACATTATTTGATTATGTTTGAATTTGCGGCTGTTATCGTTTGCCATAGAAAATACCCTTGTTAAAACATAAAACGTTGCAGGTAAACTACCCCTTTCCCTTAACCGATCTTTACCAAAATCAACAGATCTTAAGAACTCTACAATTCAGGGCTGTATGCGAAACATTATTTGATTCTGTTTGAATTTGCGGCTGTTATCGTTTGCCAAACAAACAAAATTACCCTTGATAAAAAACCGTTGCAGCTAAACTACCCCTTTCCCTTAACCGATCTTCACCAAAAATGACAGGTCTTGAGTACGCTACAATTCAGGGCCAGCATGCAAACAATTATTTGATTCTGTTTGAATTTGCGGCTGTTATCGTTTGCCATAGAAAACACCCTTGATAAAACATAAAACGTTGCTGGTAAACTACCCTATTCCATTAACCGATCTTCGCCAAAAACAATAGGTCTTGAGAACTCTACAATTCAGGGCTGTATGCAAAACATTAGTTGATTCTCTTTGAATTTACGGCACTTATCGTTCGTCATAGAAAAAATACCCTTGTTAAAACATAAAATGTTGTAGGTAAACTACCCCTTTCCCTTAACCGATCTTCACCAAAAATGACAGGTCTTGAGTACTCTACAATTCAGGCCAGTATGCAAACAATTATTTGATTCTGTTTGAATTTGCGGCTGTTATCGTTTGCCATAGAAAACACCCTTGATAAAAACATAAAACGTTGCTGGTAAACTACCCTATTCCATTAACCGATCTTCGCCAAAAACAATAGGTCTTCAGAACTCTACAATACAGGGCTGTATGCAAAACATCATTTGATTCTGTTTGAATTTGCGGCTGTTATCGTTTACCATAGAAAAATATCGGTATGGAGAACCATACATGACTTCCATATTCTAAGATTTATATTTAAATTCATTTTCAGCCAAACAGCCAGGCTGTGTCTTACCTGCCTTTTTATTGCTGTATTAAATGAAAAATATTATATTACATTAAAATGAAAAAATTATAATTTTATTGCCTGGCAACAAAATTATTTTATTTTTAACAATTACCATTGTTTCAAAAAGTTTAAATAAATTTTCAAGTACTTAACTCTTGTTAAAACGTATAAGGTTGCAGGTAAACTACCCCTTCCCCTTAACCGATCTTCACCAAAATCGAAAGTCGTTGAGACCTCTACAATTCAGGGACGTATGCAAAAAATTATTTGATTCTGTTTGAATTTGCGGCTGTTATCGTTTGCCATAGAAAATACGCTTGATAAAAAAACGTTGCCGGTAAACTACCCCTTCCCCTTAACCGATCTTCACCAAAAACAATAGGTCTTGAGTACTCTACAAATCAGGACTGTATGCAAAACATTATTTGATTCTGTTTGAATTTGCGGCTGTTATCGTTTGCCATAGAAAATACCCTTGTTAAAAAAACGTTGCAGGTAAACTACCCCTTTCCCTCAACCGATCTTCACCAAAAACAAAAGGTCTTGAGAAATCTAGAATTCAGGGCTGTATGCGAAACATTATTTGATTCTGTTTGAATTTGCGGCTGTTATCGTTTGCCAAAAAAAAAAAATTTCCCTTGATAAAAAAAACCGTTGCAGGTAAACTACCCCTTCCCCTCAACCGATCTTCACCAAAAACAATAGGTCGCGAGTACTCTACAAATCAGGGCAGTATGCAAAAAATTATTTGATTCTGTTTGAATTTGCGGCAGTTGTCGTTTGCCATAGAAAATACGCATGATAAAAAACGTTGCTGGTAAACTACCCCTTCCCCTCAACCGATCTTCACCAAAAACAATAGGTCTTGAGTACTCTACAAATCAGGGCTGTATGCAGAAAATTATTTGATTCTGTTTGAATTTGCGGCTGTTATCGTTTGCCATAGAAAATACCCTTCTTAAAAAAACGTTGTAGGTAAACTACCCCTTTCCCTTAACCGATCTTCACCAAAAACAAAAGGTCTTGAGAACTCTACAATTTAGGGCTGTATGCAAATAATCTTTTCATTCTGTTTGAATTTGCGGCTGTTATCGTTTGCCATAGGAAATACCCTTGTTAAAACATAAAACGTTACAGGTAAACTACCCCTTTCCCTTAACCGATCTTCACCAAAAACAATAGGTCTTGAGAACTCTACAATTCAGGGCTGTATGCGAAACATTATTTGATTCTGTTTGAATTTGCGGCTGTTATCGTTTGCCAAACAAACAAAATTACCCTTGCTAAAAAAAAACCGTTGCAGGTAAACTACCCCTTTCCCTCAACCGATCTTCACCAAAAACAATAGGTCGCGAGAACTCTGCAAAACCGGGCTGTATGCAAAAAATTATTTGATTCTGTTTGAATTTGCGGCAGTTATCGTTTGCCATAGAAAAAAAATCTACAGACACACAGACAGACAGACAGACAGACAGACACACAGACACTTTTCGGAAAACGACTTTTTTTCATGTTTTGAGTGTAGTAGAATCAGAATCTGCAATAATCTCGAACACGATTTTTTTTGCCATCACCATACTTCCATTCCTTAAGGAATATGGAAGTAAAAATTACCCTTGATAAAAAAACCGTTGCAGGTAAACTACCCCTTTCCCTTAACCGATCTTCACCAAAAACGATAGGTCTTGAGAACTCTACAATTCAGGGCTGTATGCAAAATATTATATGATTTTGTTTGAATTTGCGGCTGTTATCGTTTGCCATACAAAATACCCTTGATAAAACAAAAAACGTGGCAGGTAAACTACCCCTTTCTCTTAAACGATCTTCACCAAAAACGTTTAAGTACTCAAGAAATCAGGGCTGTATGCAAAAACGTATTTGATTCTGTTTGAATTTGCGGCTCTTATCGTTTGCCATAGAAAATACCCTTGTTAAAAAAACGTTGCAGGTAAACTACTCCTTTCCCTTAACCGATCTTCACCAAAAACAAAAGGTCTTGAGAACTCTACAATTCAGGGCAGTATGCAAAACATTATTTGATTATGTTTGAATTTGCGGCTGTTATCGTTTGCCATAGAAAATACCCTTGTTAAAACATAAAACGTTGCAGGTAAACTACCCCTTTCGCTTAACCGATCTTTACCAAAATCAACAGATCTTAAGAACTCTACAATTCAGGACTGTATGCGAAACATTATTTGATTCTGTTTGAATTTGCGGCTGTTATCGTTTGCCAAACAAACAAAATTACCCTTGATAAAAAAAAACCGTTGCAGGTAAACTACCCCTTTCCCTCAACCGATCTTCACCAAAAACAATAGGTCGAGAGTACTCTACAAATCAGGGCTGTATGCAAAAAATTAGTTGATTCTGTTTGAATTTGCGGCTGTTATCATTTGCCATAGAAAAAACATCTACAGACAGACAGACACACACACACACAGACACTTTTCGAAAATTGACTTTTTTTCATGTTTTGAGTGTAGTACAATCAGAATCTGCAATAATCTCGAACACGATTTTTTTTTGCCATCACCATACTTCCATTTCCTTAAGGAACATGGAAGTAAAAATCACTGAATTAAAACTGAGTGTAAATTTACAAAAACCAAAAGTTAATTTAAACAAAAATTAGAGTTTAATGGCAAACACTGTACCATAAAATTAATTAAAAACCAGGCATCTGGTGACAGAGACTTTCGTTGGCACAGTTTATCAGTTGTAAATGTGTTTATCGAAGTTTGTAGATGTGTGTTTATCAATTCTTTGTTTAACAATTGAAAGGCTGTATAGCTACAGGATTTATTTATTACTGTACAGTACTGTAATAATTCATAGTATACAATTTTTTATGTTCAATAAATATCCAATACGCCTACACGTGTCGAATACATTACTGTACAGAACAGTACATAAGTGTACTTTTTATTGAGTTCGGATAATAGATCGTTCGGTTAATGGATGTTCGGATAACCGATGCTCTACTGTATTCACATGTGAATTGGTAATTTATGTAAGGCCTAACGTCACAAAAAGTAAATTTTGAGGAAACTAAAAAACTGTTTATTTTGAAACTCTATAGAATTTTCCAGTATCTTGTTTGTACAATTCCACTTTGTTCCACTTCACAACAATGTAAAAATTAAAAAAAAAATCCATGTGCAAGTTTGAATTAATGTATATTTAAGAATTGCAAACAAGAGGCTTTTCAAAAACATATATTTTTAATAATTTAAAAGTAAATATCCAGTCTCATACTAAATTTAACTGACTTGATATCAATGTAACAATCCTTTAAAACAAATTAGTTACAGCATTAGTTACAAACATGTCTAAAAAATATTTTGTTGTTATTTTATTGTCATTTAATTAATAAAATTCTGTTAGTGGTTATAATCACAAACAGAATTATCACTGTTGCATGCACACCACTATAGAAAAATTATTCCGATTAATGCTTTCAAGCTTCACAGCTCATCATCACCATCAGATCGGAAATAACAATAATGGACCTAGACAACTTCTTTATACCTTTTATACAGAATGTACTAGAAAGAAATGTAAAAGTACAGAGACGGGTGACTGAACTCGCTAGTTACTGAAAGCCAAAAAAAGGCATTTAACTTAAAAGATTGTTTATGAAAATGTGAATGTGCTGTAGGCCAAGTGGGGGTATAAAGAAGTTGTCTAGTTCCATTATTGTTACTTCTGATCTGATGATGAGCTGTGAAGCTTGAAAGCACTAATCGGAATAATTGTTCTACAGTGGTGTGCAACAGTGTTAATTTTATTTATTGTCACTGTCATCTTAACATAGTACACACATATAGATTTATGACACTGTTTGATAATCATTATACAACAAGAATTAGTACTTGAATTTTCAATATAAACATTTCAAAAATATCCTGAAAATACTAATATTATAAGTCTTTAGTGTTTCACTTTTTTTAAGTCACCCTTTTTTTGTAGGCCACTACAGCAACTCATTATAAAAATCACGATTCTCAAGGGGCACATATTGCACAACCTTTCTCAAATCAATTATTTTTCTTCATGAACTGGCCTTTTTTGGTTATATGCTTGCTGAGTTGGTAGTGTAAGTTCAGATGGAAAATTAAGTAGCTTGAATGTTTTATAATCGAGTCCACTGACAAAACTTCACAAAGAACCCCTCCCCCTTTTGATTGTTCGAAAACAAACTTGTGATACACAGACATAGTATGGAAGTTCTACAGACTTACAAAATGTTTCTTACCTATAACATGAGACTTTTCATAAATAAACACAGATTTTGGTGGACTATATCTCCACAATAAGCAGTGAGCCAACAGGTCTTTCTAAACAACATGATGTACCAGTTTTCACAAAAAATCAAATTCTGAATAAATGGACATGAGGCCTTTCAAAAATAAGCAATTCACGTGTAACAAATTGTTTTACTAATTCTATGTTCATCACTTATACCTTTCGTGCCAGTGTTCATGTAGAGAAAGAAGTTACAGATTTCTGTTGTTTATGCATACAGATGGAAGTTTGGCAATTTTACTGTAACGGGCATTTTACTTGGGTGAGGATAATTACTATTATTCATGATTCTTTGTATTATTATTATTATTATTGGTATTATTATTATTATTGCACAAAGGAATGAGACGTTGTGCAGCATGATTTTGACCTACGTGACCTTAACAAAGAAGTGTTTTGCATGATTATTCAAATAAAAGGAATTCTGGTCTTGGAAAATTCCATTCTGTCAGTCGGCAAAAACAGCGTTAAATCTAAGGTCCCCTACCAAACCAGAGCATAAAATCAAGATCTCTTTTACATTGTTTGTATGAGAAATTAATCAAAACCATGAAAAATGAGTGTTACACCAAGGGTCACATTATATCAAAGGAACGTTAGGGTAGACGCACACCAGTTAGTCAAGACAGGTTTAAACAAAACAACTTTAGACGAAACTAGACACCTTTAGTCATATGATAGTAACTCACACCAGTCATGAGCAAGATGTCAGACATTAAAGTTGTTATGGGTGCACTTATGATTTGGGAGGAGTGGACATGCAAGCAAGAAATAGGAAATCGCAGATATTGGGTTCATCCATATAATAGGAGGCGGGTAGAACAAAAATACATTAGAAAATTTAATTCTTGAGCTGAGAGATGATGAAGAAAAATTTTACAGTTGCACACAATTACGCTAGAAACATTTGACTATCTGCTGGCACTTCTACAATGTAGAATGGCAAAAAAGGATACGAATTATATTACAGTAGAACTCCATTTATCTGAACTCCGGTTATTCGAATCGCCAATTATCCGAATCGATGTCAGGAATGGCATGGAATAAAATTAATGGGATTTTGACAAAATAACAAATCCAGGAAGAAAAAGAGGAGGCAATGAACAAGGGAAAAAAGAGCAAAAGAAAGTGTCGAAGAAAACAAAACTGTATTAACTGAAGACATCCAGAAATTGTACAAATTCCTGGCTGTTCTGAGTGTGATGTGGACGACATAAACGAGTGGTTGCAGTGCGATTCACCGGACCCTGGATATCAATTTTTGGACGATGAAGAAATTATCTAAAGTGTAAACGATGACTCACCAGGTGGATGACGGCGAAGACAGCGTTGCTTCAATTAAACCAGAAAAGGAACCTACGGTGAATGAGGGTTTCGCTTGTTTTGACAAGGTCTTAAAGTGGATGGAACGGCGACCGTCTTGGCGGATGAATGTGACCATGTGCAGCTTCTTTCCGCCAAGCATTTGCGGGACCTAGATACATGCAAACGAGTTTCTACACCAAAACAATTAACTTTATTTTTGATTGTTTTATGTTCAAAAATAAAATTATTATTTTCTTTTTGTTTTATTTACTTTATGTTCAACTGAAAAATTATATAATTTTGTGTGTTTATTATTATTTATTTTTTTTTGTAGTAAATGTGAACTTTTTGCAAAACACTGTAACGGTACAAGCCATAGTACAAAGTATTGAATGGGTTTTAAGAGTATTAAATTTTGAATATGATTTCAAAAAAACGACAAGCGAGAGGCCAGTTTGGGTGTCATTCAGTGAATCAAAAGCTATTTTTAGACTCGCCACAAGCCGAGCCCAACATACGTCACGATGGAATATGAGTTAGACGTTGCCAAGCCGTAAACTTCGCCCAGGTTGAGAACTTTTGGTAGCGAGGGAGTACCACATGATCAACATTCCACAAAACCAGAAGAGCACAGTGCTTTGCCCCAGATCTGAGTTACACCTTGTGCCGTTCGGACATGTTAAAGTCTGCGGACAAATTTCGGGCGCGCCCACCGCTTAAAACGTAAAATGTGAGAAGTTTTTTAGTCAAAAGTAGTGTAACGTAAACAATATTAACAGATAAACTAAATTCAAAATTGAAGCGATGTGCGTGAAATAATCGGTATAGTGAAAAACGAGATGGCTTGGCGTGGATCTACCAAAAGACAGATAAGTAATCGGGGGTAAATAAACTGGTCATAATCATAAAGACAAATTTTAAAGGGAGAAAGAAAGGCAGCAAAATTCATAAAATCATAAGAGCTCTCAGTAACAGGGTGGGGCATATTAAAGTGAGAATGTATACTCACATCTATAATTAAAAAGAAGCACTGGTTCGCATAGGTTTTTTTGTGTTAATTTCATTTTGTATTAAACATTTCATATTTTTGAATTGCATATAATTTACTATTGTGTGGTCAGGCATTTCGGCCATTGTGTAAAAGAAAAATTGAATAAAATAATGAATAAAAATAAATTTTCCTTAGTATGAATAAAAAAGAAGGTACTATAAATTTTTAGGTGTTGTTGTAACGGGACAGATTAGGGGGATAAATAATTTTAATAAATGTTAATGCAACCAGTTTTAATGTACAACCTTTGGGGAACCTCCTTGTTAATCCACATGCTTGCAGTTTGATGATGAAACATCCGTCTGTGTTTGCGTCTGGCGTCAGTGAGTCCAGACGAGTTACTCAATCACTTGCAATTCAGGGCGTCCGTAAATCACGGACAATGCGAGTGTGAAACCCCAATTTCACCACGCCAGCAGTCCGCAGAATTTGTTGGCCGAGCGTCTAGAAACGTCAATGGAACCAACCAATCAGAGCTCGAATTTGTGGTCACGTGACCGGTTAGTGTGCCAGGCCCTTTCTACTCCAGAACCGCGTGCGCGGTTCCATAAATCAGTGCTCGTGAGCAAAAAGTTAGTTCGGCCGATAAAAATCTGAAGTCAATAGTGCAGTATAATCAAATATAATGAACTACCAACAATAATGTTGGGAAGTTAACAGAGTGACCGTAAAACTTTGGAGTGTGAATAACACGTGGTGGTGCAACTCACCGAGGCGCAGATGAAAGGGATGAGTACCTAATATAACCAATTGATTAAACTTTTAAAACTTTGCTACAAATTTTAAAATCATAAAACCAAGAATTAGAGAGCTCTATAAATGGGGGTTATGTATGAAAATGTAAAAGAATGAGAGAGAGCGTGTGACAAAAAAGAAAAGTACTGGGTCGTTAACTATATTAACTATTCTTTTGTAGTTTGTAAGAATTGTTCATTTATAATTGTAATTGTAATTCATTATAATTCATAAATTTGGGTCTGACACCGATGTAATAGCTTGTAACAAGAAATGATTAGAATGTGAGGAGGAGTTGTGAGGTTGAGAAAAAAAGTGATTTTGTTTAATAAAAGAAAAATAGGTTGTTAAAATCAGAAAACTGTGTTAGCAAAATTATTTCATCATTCAAACCTAAATAATCGTTTCTGCAACAGTTTCGTCTATAGAACCCTGGAGGAGACCTGAAGGTAAGAAAAGTCGTAAATTTTATAAACTGTGTAAAAATTTATTTGATCAGAAAAATTGAACTGTTACATTGTTTTTTGAAAATAACTTCCTTTTTGCTCTCTTGGGTTCATCTAACGAATTCTGGTTATCCGGGAAGTAAGTAAGTATGAATTCAGAAGTTGGCAACATGGCAAGATGGCGTCCGGCCAGCTGTGGTATATGTTTGATAAGTAAACAGTGAACAATTTAAAAGGTAAATAGTAAAAATACTTTACAACACGTGTGACCTAGTTTTTATTAAGATACTATACTCATGTAATAAAAATAAACAAAAGTGATTTTTCAGCAATTTTCATGTTTTCTTTCATAACATAACATTTTTCTTATGTTTGTCCCAATTATCCGAATTTCTGCACATCTTAATTACGTCTGGGACTCATTAGTTCGGATAAATGGTGTTCTACTGTATACTATTTTACTGTAGTAAATAAAAATATTAATAAAACTGTAGTAATAAAATAATTACATAAATAAAATCAAAATATATAAATATATCAACACTGCTGTCATGAACTGAATGCTGTTGACATAATCTGATGAAGACTGATAGGAATAGTGCCTACCCTATTCCATCAGACACAAAGTGTAGACACGTTTAGACACGTCTAATTGCAATGACTAATCGGTGTGTTGCGGCATAAACATCAACGTAAACAACAGTAACTGACTAAGCGTGCCTAAACCTCTCTTTTCTTGCCTTGACTAACCGGTGTGTCTCTACTCTTAAATCAAGGTTCCACTGTATACGTCCCCCTGCTCTTGCAGAGGAACCCACACACATCTTCAGTAACTTTGGATTATTACTGTTACTGCCAGACTTCATTATTTTTATCAATGACAACAAATAGGGAATATTTACCTCATCATTTATCACACTTTTATTAGATTTTTAAAATTATCAACATAAAAAAACACATTGATGTATAAAGAACTGTACACATGTTACCTCCAATGGCAGCTGTGAGTGTAAGACCCATGGTCGCAGAAAGGGCTGATGCAGTTCCCAGCATGGCTAGACCTGAATTCATTGACGGATCGACAAAGAAGTATGCCATAGCACCTAGGTTTCCAGCAAGTAAGCTGGCGTTGAGAGCATGGCGGCCAGGCAGCAACAGTGGTGAAGAGTTAAGTAAGCCTTGTAGTTTACCATATGCCACAAGCGATCCACTACAACACAACATTTACTTTGATTTATTATGTTACAATCTTATCATAAATTCCTTGTTTCATACGCCATTTCCTTTCCAGTAGGTACAATTTATTAAACTTTCTGGCTTTTTGTAGGTTTATATACATCATTGGTGTAATTTATAATAATGGTAAATTAAAATAATATACAACAATAACTATATTACACATTTTCAACATTAACAGTGATGGAAAATTTATGTTTAAATTTGAAAAATGGTCTTTAGCACCACTGATTTTATGTTCCTAAAAAAGCAACATTTTAACTACATTACAAATTCATAGCCATCTTCAGGTCAATAATTCTAAAATAAAAAGGAAATAAACATTAATCTAGCACTCAAGTTATACACTCGTGTACATAATAGCTACTAAAACAACACATATAAGTAAACTAATGACTCATCTTGCAGAATCTGTTATCAATTGAATGAGTGAAAGAAACGTATGTTCACAAAACACACATACTGCAAAAAAGTATGTTTTCTGCCTTTCAATGAAAGCGCATTGCACTCAACTACCAGATGATGCAAGATAAGTCAATTCATTTACTATTTTTAGTAGCTATAATCCATACGTGACTCTGATGTAACTACACTGAAGTAATAGATTAAGAGTTTATTTTATTTATATTTTTAAATTTTAGAACTGTTCGTCTGAAAATGGCTAAGTCCTAGTGTCAAATTTAAACATATTATATGAGGTCTGATCAAAAAGTTTATACAGCTCTTGTTTATTTTAAAAATTATGCCTTCATTCATCGACACATATACTGCCCCCTTCAAAGTAGTCTCAGTCGAATGTAATATGATTAAGCCAGCCAGTTTGCAGTTTTCAAAATTTTTTCAATCATGCACTCTTTGGTATAGCCTTGAGCTCGCTTAGTGATTTTCATTTTACGTCTTCAATGGAAAGACATAACGTTTTACAAAACGCTATCCTTTCGTGGAAATTATCACCATTGGGAAGAGGAAAAATTGCGCTGGAACACATCTGGTGAATACAGCAGTTGCCGTATCATCATTATGACATTTTCTTTTCATAAATTATTCTTCCATAAATCTGGCCGTTATCTATGAATAGCTTCATACAAATGGCATAAAATGCCCGAATAGTACTCTTTATTTACCACTACGCCTACCAGTGAAATTTCATGGAACACAAAAACGTAATCTTCACCTGATCACGATCTTCAACTCATTTACATCAGTCTTTGAAGCTTGTAAACTGCTTGTTCACACACAGCAGTCTTGCCAGAAGCCTTCTGGACATGTTTACCAGGACAGAGCAGTTTATCTCACAGTTTACACAAAATTTAATCCATGTTCTTCAATCTTGCATTGTACAATGACAAAAATCGCCTAATACACCTAAGGACGATGTAACAGGGCTAAAAGGAGAGGGTTTTATTTTATTAAAATCATATAAATTTGTTTTCCATCTGCGTGGCCAGTCCCATGCTAAATAAAGTTGTCGTCAAACAAAGGAACAGTGAAGTGAAATTGTGAACGGCGAGGTGATAATGGAATGCGATGTCAGGTGTAACTCCAGGGTAATTAAGCATTTCGGCACGTACAAAGACGCGCAACATGAACATGCGCGCATAGACGACACACATCAGACGCCAAACAACGCCACAAAAAATGGTGAGGTGTGAAAACTTTATTTCCATGCAGTCTAATGCTGGCGGATACACTGAGAGGCCACGCCTTCCACAGCCTCAATATTTTCACCGGTTGGCATTGTCAACACTTGGGCACAATGCAAACCCATGTTACTGATACAGTGACGAAAAATTTTGTAATCCAAAAGGCAGTGTGTGTTACCGGAAGCAGCCAGAAAAGGTGGGGATTTTGTTAGTCGTTGCCTCAATAGTCGCCAAAGTAACTCCTCCCCGGCCGGGGTTCATAAAAAAGTTCGCGAACTACAAAATTTTCTAACATATCCACGAAGTGTAAAAAATGTAATTTAAATCAACTAAAATTTACAACAAGGCAACCTCTCAGCTCGAAGTAAGTAAAGTGCAGACAGAAGTGAAAATGTGGTAAACTTTCGGACGTATAATCAGTGCGGTGCGTGACCATCAATGACGCCAGGAGTTAAGTAATCGACTATCTATTATATTGTGCCGAGTCTAGGAAGATTCGGCGCGTATTCACCGTTTAACGAAAAAGGAAGCAAAATACTGTACGGTATTTAACGTAGCAGCGGTAGAGATAAACTATCTGTAACTGGTTTTACCATTAGTGCCGCACCCTAGCAGTGGAGATCAGCAATACTGCTGCCGGAATTACCTTTAAGAGCGAAGCTTGATAAGTGCTGGCCTCTAGCGTGAGCCAAGGTTTACGGGTTTAGAAAGCGGAAACGGGATCAAGAAAGTTTGTCTCGCTCCGAACGTCGTCAAAATTAGCTGCGTCTTTTCCTCCATACATATGAAGAAATTTTCTTGCACCATTCTACCACCTATGGCAAGCTAGATCTAAATAGAACTGCGGTAAGTTGCGGCATTTTTATTTTAATTGTCTATTTAAAGTTTTACTAATGAAGAATTTGTTAATAGGCCACAGTAAGTGAAATCAGTTAACTTTTGTGTTACCTCGTGGCGATGGTGCAATACGTAATTTAAAGGTAATTTTTTTTAAATATAGTAATACTATATTAAATTCACATGTCCTAACTAAAGCACTAAAATTGAAAGTCATATCAATGCAAAAAGCAACCCTCGAAAATTGCACTCGCCCATTCGCCAGTGGCGAGTGGGTTTTGACTGTGAAAAAAAGGAGAAAAGAGGAGAGAAAGAATGAAAAATGGAAAAAAGAAACCAAAACACGTCATGTTCTTGTTTTAGTAAAGGCGCGTGTTGAAGTCATAGGCCGTCAGTTAGCTGTCACTGTGTGAATTTTATAAACAAAACTGCTCTGTTGGATATAAACATCTTAAAACACGTCGAACAAAATAGTGTTGTTGAGCGAGGGGAGCGGAAATTTCACGCCGTTCTGTGCGGGCCGCCGGCCTTTGTCACTCCTTCCAAGTTGTACAGTCTGCTAATTATTGTTGAGTTGACCGGATGTGTTACGCGTGTGATTTATTGTTTCGTGTACTAAGAGTATTCTCAATTTCTAAGATCGTGTTCAGCGTGTATTTTATTTTTCGTGTGTTATTTTATTCATAATGAAACAGATTAAACTTAATTATTTCTTTAAAAAAAGTTCTACTGTCAGTACGACGACGCCTAGTGAGTCTGCGATTGCGACGTTTATTGCTAGAGATTTAAGTGCCGGGCCTAGTAGGGAAACTGAAATGCCTACTATGGAAAACGCGAGTTCTAGTGGACTTAGGCCTACTCACGGTTCCTCTGGGAAACGAAAATTTCAAAGAGCTTGGCTGCATATCTTCCCCTGGCTAGCTTACGATTCCGACCGCGCAAAATGTACTATATGCGCTAAATACCCTCAAAATAGTGACCCAAAATGGGTAGCAGGATTTTCTGGTTCCATGAAAAAGGAAACTTTTGTGTTTCATGGTAAAAGCCTAGTACATATGGACAATTTAACGCGTCTTGAAGTAGAGTCAGAACCAGGAAAAGCTCCTCTTGCCAAATGTATTAAGAAAATAGTCTTCTATGTTTGAGCATCTAACAACTTTATTCAACATAGCCTATTTTATAGGCATCAATGAAAAACCATTCACTGACTTCTCTAAGCAAGTTGCCCTTGCAACTAAATTAGGTGTAAATGTGGAGACAAAACAATATGTAAACGATAAAAACTGCCAAGTTTTCATTAATTTTATTGCTAAACAGTTACAAGAAGATGTGGTTCAAAAACTAAAAAATGCTCAGTGTTTCAGTATTTTGATTGATGGTTCCACGGACCGAAGTGCTGAGGAACATGTGATTGTTTATGCTCGTTATGTGTGTGAAGGGGAGATAAGAGAAGACCTTTTAGGCCTTGTGCCTCTCGAGAGCGGTAGGGCAGAGTCGTATTTCACTGCTGTTACTGGGCTCTTGGATAACTTAGGGCTTGATTGGAGAAGAGAAAAGTACATGGTTAGTGTGGGAACTGACGGGGCGTCGTCTATGATTGGCTCAAAGTCAGGTTTCGTACTTCGTTTGAAAGAAGAAGCTCCGCATTTAATTAGCATTCACTGCGCCGCACATCGTCTACAATTGGCCATACTTGATGCTGCCAATTCCATCCCTTACCTAGAAAAGCTTGACGAAACTGTGAAGAACATATACAAATTTTACAAACGATCCTCAAAACGCCTCCATGAGCTTAAAAACACCGCGAAAACTTTAGAAAGTGAGACAGTAAAACTCAGAAATATTCACAATGTACGGTGGCTATGTAGTAAATCTGACGCTTTGAAAGCTTTGCGGCGTGATCTCGTACCTCTGGTCATCCATCTTGAGGATATAACGAACCGGAAAGCTACAACAGGAGAAGCTACGGATGCAGCTAGAGCAAAAGGCTATCTAAAAATCCTTACATCATACAAGTTTGTAAAAACACTAAACTTTTTGATTGACCTGTATGGGAAACTAGAGCCATTTTGTAAAGTTTTACAGTTGAAACAGTTACTGGTCTCACAGGTACGATCGTCAATGATGGTAACGGTGGAAATGGTTCAGTTCTTGCTTTCATCTGAAGGATCCAGTGTGAAACAATTCCTTTCTGACACTTCAGACTCAGAGAAACTGAATTGCTCAAAATACAAAGGTGACCAAGGAATTGTTCTCACAAACACGTCTCAAGGGGAGGAAGAATACAAATCAATCCGTAATAAGCTGATCGAAAGCACAGTTCATTACTTGAAGTGCCGTCTTGATACACTTGAGACTGTAGTAGGCACCAAGTGCCACGTTCTGGATTTCTTGTGCCTTCCTCAAGATGACACCCTAACTGCATATGGCAATGAGGAGATTCTTCAATTGGCGCCATGTTTTTATTACTGGTGATATAAATGAGGATGTTTTGCTATCGGAATGGCTTCAATTAAAAATGATGGTTAAAGAAGAGCAAATAACTTCAAAAGGACTGGGTGAGCTATTAAAAACTCTGTACAAGTTTCCTGAGCATTTTGGTGAGCTAAAGAAAGTATTTTACGGCGTTGCATGCATGGCAGTAACAACAGCATCTTGTGAACGAGGATTTAGCTTCGTTAACAGGATAAAAGTGAAACAGAGACTTTCCCTGGACATCACTTCATTAGGAGATCTAATGCAGCTGGCAGTAAATGGACCACCCTTAGAAGATTTCAACCCTGGTGTAGCAATAGACAAATGGTATTTCTCGTCGGGACTTCGCCATGTTAGTGGCCACAAGAGGAAACACTCAGCCTAGTCCAGCTTGATTATTTTTAATCAATTATTTTTCATCTTCAACTCGATAAGGGACTATCAGAATATAAACTGGGCTAATGAATAATGTAGTGGTACATGGTAAATATTAAATAATAAAGTTTTATTCCCCCCCCCCTGGAAACGGTATCTGGCGAGTGGGAAACGCCAACAATTTTCGAGGGTAGCACAAAGTATTTGTTTAAATCGTACAGACATGGATGTAATCTGATAACCTCATTACGCTGCCTCGTAGTGAGTGTGCAATGCGTAATTCAGTGTAAGTACATGCTACCTTACTAGTGATTATAGTAACACTTTATTAATATCAGAAAGCTTACTAAGGCACCAATTGAGAAGAATGTAATTGTCAAAAGGTATTAATTTAATAAGAGTAGATATGATTGTAATCAAGTAACTTTTCGGACCACGTGGCACAAAATATTCAGACTATGTATAAATTTTATTAAAAGTGTAACAAGCCGAATAATTAGCTAATCAAAATTCAATCATGTTAACCCGCATGGGTGAAGTTATTATTATAAAATTTAACATAACTAATGTTTTCAAATAGGGCCTGTTGGCCATACAACCTTGTCAAGTGTGTCAAATATCATTTTCTAAGTAGCCCTAAAGCTGTGTTAATTTTTATATATGGGTTTTGGGTGTGTGTGAAGTTTCTGGGGGAATTGTTTTGTGTACCTTAGCTGATAATATATTGTATGATCAGGGTTCCCCGATGAAGGCGAGGAACAGCCCCTGCACCTGAACATGTAACACCTAGATTCTCTCTCTCTTCATCTGCCGGAGAAGATGGCGATGGCTAACACAAACACCCTTTCATGAAAGCCAGATGATCACCACTTCACACCCATGGAAAGGAAAAAATAAGGTGAACTCAATCCATATATAAAATTCTTTACACTTGGTGATGTAACTCAAAAGCCAGTGAACCAATTCTATCATTCAACAACATGACTTTGAGTTTTTAAACATTTTAATTGGATCCCCGATTAACGGGACAGAATAGTGCGTGAACTGGGAGGGAAATCTTTTGTGAATTTTATTAATTTGTTTGTATAATCTGTCAGCTCAGAGGCTGACATGTATCTTTGGCAGCTCACCTTTCAAACGTGCAATTCCTTCTTATTTTCAGTATAAGGGTTTCATTACTGCTATTAATTCATTAAATCAACTGGTAATTTCTCATTTTTAAATTCAGTTTGCATTATATAGGGATAGAAGTTTCTGTGGTAGTTAAGTAGATTCACAAGTTTAATCCTGAATAGGTGCATGTTCATGCAGTGTTAAACATGCTGTTGAGACAGGTTGAATTCTGCACTGACTTGCCCATCAACATGTCAGTCTCTGGGCCAAAATTACTTTTAAAAGGGTTATAAGGTTCATGACATATTACTACTTTCAAAACTTAACAATATTTCTATATATATAAAAACTATTAATTAGTTATGATAACTGGGGTGTTCACGGTATTCTAAATTTTATTTCTCCCAGTATAAGTGCCCAGTGGGGCAGAATTTTATAATAGTATTAGGCACTTGGCCAAATTTTTGAATTTATTATGTCCTGGGGACTACTGGAGTTGCATATATATAATCTAATACACATGTAATGTGTTATGCACCTATTAAGAATTGTAAACCTAACATGGATTTCCATAAAATAATTAATGATGTACCTCATGGATGTAAAAAAGGGTGTGGCAAGAGATCTATGTAATAATTGTCCTGTATTGTGGAACATGTAAATGTATTGTATATTCGTGTGTGTATTTTGTGGGGTTTTATATGTATTGTACATTTGGGTGTATTTTTGGGGGAGTTAGATATAGGGCTTTTATAAAAGAAAAGATGAAACACAGGGTTATATATACATTTAATTTTTGATGACAATTAATTAATTCTATCTCTATTAATTTTTGATTAACATTTTTTCTAAGAGAGTTAATTTATTTTAATTAACTTTGATAAAGAGTATGTAGATTTGTCTCTATTTAATTTTAATTAATTTTGTTTGAGAATTAGTTATTCTAATTAACCTTATCAAGAAGTCTACAAATTTTATCTCAATTACGTTTCAATTGATCATTTTAAAGAGAAGATAAAAATAAATTTTATATTTATTAATAATTTTCAGGAAACATTACTTAAAGAAAATTAATGATTTTAATTTTTAATTCGTTTAAAGAGAAGATAACAATTAAATTTTATGTGTTAATAATTTTCAGGTGACATTATTTAAAGAGAATAAATTATTTTAATTAACAATTTAAGGGGAAAATAGATTCTGACTGTTATATTTATGATTTTGTTGTTAATTTTTTTTTAAGGAGATAGAATAATAAAAGGGATTTTATTGATTGTTAATTTTATGAGTTTTCATTGCAAGTCCCGTCTCACTGGATCCAGCGCATTTTTGGCTTCTCTAGGCTTTGGTCTAGTTCTAATTATCTTGCGGGCCCTCTTTTCAAAAAAAAAAAATTCAGTCTAAGTTAAAGAGGGGTTACATTTGGTAGCAGAGCGTGGTTGAGATTAGGGTCAACCCTTGGGTCCTTTGGTTGTGACGGGGCTTGGAAACTTAGGAAACATTTTAGGGGTTCCAATGGAACTTAGAAAAATCTTTGAAATGCCCTATATCTAAAAGTGAATATGTTTTGTTAGGTTTAAGGTTTTGTGTATAATATGTCTATGTACTTGCCCGCCTTGAATAGTTGAACCTACCGTTCAACCGTAGGTTGCCACGTGGTGTGAACTTTTAGAAGGGGACATTCCTTTGGAATCGCAAATTATCGCAGATCTGTGCCTAGGTGGAGATGGTTTGCGTATTGCCTTGCCCATAAGAGGGGAGGTGTTTTAATTATGCGGTATGGCCCGATCAGCAGTCGGTCTCCTTCGACATACGGGAGCCGAAGAAATATTACAAATATTTTTTGAAAATTGTCGTTGGTCGGTGATTTTGTCGTGTTGTGTGTTAGTGTGTGTGTCGCGTTCCATAATGTGTAGAGTTGTTGAGGCAGAGCAGTTCAGGTAAGCGGGCTAGGTCCTCGCAACGGTAGGGGGACCCGCAGTCTGCTTAATGGAAGAAACAGTACTTAAGATTTCCTGTGTTAATTGTCATTAGTTTTCTAAGGTGTTGTGTTTTGTTTTGTGTGCCGACCGCGAAGCTCGACGATGAGTGTACTAAACCCCGAGCTGTTTTTGCGAGATGAACTTGAGTTCGAGCTACGGGCCCGGGGCAAAGACCCTCGAGGGAATGTTCTAATTTTACGACGGCAGCTCCGAGAAGCGCTGGCCGCGGGTGACGCGCTCTCGAAGGTCACCATTGCTGACCAAGAGAGCGAGTGGGAAATTTGCAGTGAGAAGTGGGAGGAGCTGCGAGAGTTAGCTCGCTGCGTAGAAAGTTTGGAGGCGGGGCCGGGGTGCTCTATCGGCGTCCGGCGAATCCGGCAACGTCTGCAGCATGTGATACTCAGGCTACAGAATCTTCAAGCACAAGGCAGCGAACTTGAGCCGGCCCATAACATAAATGATCTAATACAGCAGATCACCTCGACCCTCCAGGGGTCTCAACCGGCTAGACCATCTACGCCGGCTCCAGTTGCTGAGTCCGTCGTCTCAGCAGTAGATTCCTCTTATAGAGATATAGATCCTGCAGCAAGTACCCCAGTTCTCGCCGGTTTGGGGGCGGCGTCTTATCATAAGCTGCCCAACCCACTGTCTCACATCATCCAACAACTACCAGTCGTGGATGGACTGGACATAGAAAAACTTTTACCTTTTTTTAAGACCGTTTTTCAGTTGGTAGACTACCCGGGCATGTCCGATCGCACTGTGCTCGAACTCATATTCCCTTATTGTCGCGGAACTATGGCTGAGAGGGTGGTGGAGGTCATGCGTCGTAAGGGTGGAGTGGCGGAATTCCACCGGGTGGTGTTGAGGACGTTCGTGCCTGGTAGATTAATGGAGCAGTTGCGACATCGACACTTTTATCGAGTGCAGGCGCGGAGCGAAAGTTTAGCCCAATTCGTACAATGAATCCGAGAAGTAGCTCGAATTCTGGGACTGGGCATGTCGGAGGAGGAAGTGGTCCAAAATATTCTCGACGGTGTCTCCTCCGAGGACCGATTGCGTCTAGTTTTTGCAGAGCGGCCGTGGTGGTTTGCGGACCTGGACCGGCTGTGCGTCATGACCAAGGCCATCCAGATAAGCGACCACGCGAGGGGAGACGGTAGAGGAGAAGAACCAAGACCTCAGAGATCGGAAGGACCCAGGGAGCCTTTCTTCCCCCGACAGGCCCAGCCAGTTCGAAATCGCGAGCAGAAGAATGCGGTTGTTTGTTACAATTGTAACCGCCCGGGACACGTGGCTAGAAATTGCACTCGAGGGCGCGCGCATCCAGCACCACCTTCGTCTAGACCAGTACCAAAAAACTAAATAGACAGGGGAAGATATTTCGGAGGATGTCTTCCCCCCGCTCTAAATCTGTTCAACTTCCGACGACCTCCAGGCAATTGTTAGCATCCAACTCTTCCGACATCAAGGTCCGGTCCACTACCTTGCAACCCCTTTCAGTATGCCCCTTTCTGTCGCTCGAGGTAAAGCTCAGACCCTTAGTTGACTCCGGTTCAGCCCGATCCATCATCTCATCTCGGGTATACGCGGACCTTGAAAAGCAGGGTTTGATTAAGGAGTCGAACCTGTCATCTGCAGTATGCTGGACTGCATCCCGGGAAATCTTGCCTATCTCCCGGGTTATCACCTTTAAATTTAAAATCGATGGGTTTTCTTGGGTGTGGCCTTTTCTGGTTTCTCCTGCTCTGGGAGTGGATTGTATAATTGGTGCCGACTTCATCGCAAAAAGTGGTCTCATGCTGGACATCCAAGCGCACCAATGTTTCTTTAAGTTTAATCGGGAAGTTCTAATTCCGTTCCTTGGGTACCAGGGCGCAAAGCCGGGTATCCAAGAAGTAGCTTGTCTGCACGAGATCATCTCACTCCCTCCCAGCAGAAGGCCTTAGACCAATTGTGTGAGGAATTTCCAGAGGTGTTAACTCCTACTTTGGGACTCGCACACCTGCTGGAGTACAAGATACGCCTAACAGATTCCAAAATAGTGAGGTCACACCCTTACAAATTCGCTCCTCCGAAGATGACCATTCTGTGAGAGAAGGTTCAAGAATTGTTAGAACAAGGGGTAATTGAACCTTCTCATTCGAGCTATGCCAGTCCAGCATTTTTAGTACCAAAGCCTGGAGGCAAGCAAAGAATGGTAATTGATTATCGGAAGTTGAATTCCAATATAGAGGTGGATTCTGTTCCCCTCCCAGATTTACATTCGGCCTTTGATTGGTTCAGTGGGGCCAGATATTTTACTATAATCGATCTTAACACGGCCTATCATCAAATTCCTCTGGCCAAAGAGAGTAGACCATGTACGGCCTTTTGTGTACCCTGGAATTTGTACCAGTACACAAGGGTTCCCATGGGTTTGGCTGTGGGGGCCCAGACACTCACTCGTCTTCTCGATACGGTTTTTCACGATGTGAAATTCCGGTTCGTGTTTAACTACCTTGATGATTTATTAGTATATAGCGAGACCTTCGAGGATCATCTGGGTCATCTCAGAGAAGTGATGGGTCGGTTACGGAGTTCTGGTCTCACTGTCAATCCCGAGAAGGTTCGTTTCGCCCAAGAAAGTATTTCTTTCTTGGGCCACTTAGTTTCACACCGGAGCGTTACGGTAGACCCCGAGAGGACACAGGGCATCCGTGACTTCCCTCCGCCTAGGGATGCGAAGGGCATAGCGAGATTCGTCGGTATGGTAAATTTTTACCGACGTTTCATACCTAACATCGCCGAGATTGCCGCACCCTTGAACGAACTGAGGAAGAAGGGCGCCAAATTTACATGGGGTGAAAATCAACAAAAAGCTTTCAACACCTTGAAGGAAGCCATCATCTCCCCACCGGTGTTACGGATGCCCGACTTTTCGAAGCCGTTTATACTGCAGACGGACGCGAGTTCGGTTGCGCTTGGGGCGGTTCTATCCCAAGTTGTAGACGACGCTAGGCAGCCTGTGGCTTTTATTTCTCGGACATTGACCCAGCAAGAACGAAAATCATCTGTCTATGAGCTAGAGTGTTTAGCTGTAGTGTACGCTCTAGACAAGTTCAGGCGTTTCCTGGAACATGCTGAGTTCCTGCTCGAGACCGACAATCAGGCTCTCTCTTGGCTTCTGGCTCATCCCCGGCAACCGGGTAAAATTGGTAGATGGGTGGTAAAGATCTCATCCTTCAAGTTCACAGTGCAACACATTAGGGGATCTCAAAATGTGGTTGCAGATGCCTTGTCCCGCATGTTTTCCCAGCCCAGTGATGCCCAATCTGAGCAACCCTGTTCCGTTCTATTAGACTTTCCATTAGCCTTCACTGATGTGTTACCCCATCAGTTAAACGACGAAGTGCTGGGTCCAGTCATCCAAAATATCAAGGAGGGTAACGTACAGGCCCCTTACTTCTTGTCCAAGGGAGTCCTCTGTTGTAGAGAGAGAAAAGGACGTGCCCCTAAGATCGTGCTGCCTAGCAAGTTAGTGCCCATGGTCTTCAGTTATTACCATAATTCCCCAGTAGGAGGCCACAAGGGAATTTCTAAGACCATTTCCAGTGTTAGGAAACATTTTATCTGGAAGGGCATGGATAGGGACATCGCGACAAGGGTTAAGAGCTGTCATCTTTGTGGCTTGAGCAAGCCTGCCCAGAACACCAAGTTAGGGTTGTTGTCATCTGAGGTGGCGAGCAGACCGATGGAGAAGTTGTTCATCGACTACGTGGGGCCATTCCCCCGTAGCAAGTCAGGTAATGCTTACCTGCTTGTTTGTGTGGATGCTTTTTCTAAGTTTGCCTGGCTACTGCCCTTACGGCAGGCAACCGCTCGTTTAACCATTAACGCGCTACAGAACAATGTGTTTCAGCATTTCGGTCTTCCGACCATCATTGTCTCGGACAATGGCCCGCAGTTCATTTCGGGTGAATTCCGGCGTATGTGTTTCGCCAGTGGGATAAAACACGTAACCACTTCCCCTTATTACCCACAACCGTCCCATGCGGAGAGATTCAATCGGAATCTCCGGTCCGCCCTGATTGCTTATCACGCAGAGCAACAAACCACCTGGGATCAGAATCTGAAGTGGTTACAGTTAGCTTTCAACACGGCCCAACACGATAGTCATCAGGCCGTGCCCTTTGAAATCCTGTTTGGATTCTCGCCCGCACTCCCGTTGACCAATTTGTGGAATATCAAAGATCTTCTGCCGCGGGAGCCCAATAATAAAACAGCGGAGAGGTGGAAGGAAGCTCGGAAGAATTTGCTGCGAGCGCACGAGCGGGTCCATCGGCGTTATAATCAGGGGCGAATTCCAAACCCCTTCCGAATTGGTGACTGGGTGTATTGCCAAAGCCACCCACTCAGCTCAGCCGCAGACAAACATGCCGCAAAGTTGTGTTACCGCTGGTCAGGGCCATATCGCATCCTGCGATTCACGTCACCGGTGACGGCCCGGCTGGGCGTACCGGGGGACGATGCTAAAATAGTGGTAAGCCATTTTTCTAAATTGAAGCGCTGTCGAGGGGGGATCGCGGATAATTGAAGGGGGTTAGTCCCCGTAGAGATAGGGCAGATGCCCTGTTAAGGTGGCAGTCGTGTTCTGGCTTTAGTGGACAAGCCTCAGGAGGTAGGAAGTCTGCGACGTCGCAACTTCTCTTTGGTCTTTCTTAGCTGTCCCTCTTTGCTGTGGGCTGACCCTGATCAGGTCAGCGTGCAACACCCACACACTTACATACTACATACCTTCTTTCATCTCTTTCGTTTTCTTTCTGAGCCTCTGTTCTCCTGAGAGCAAGTGCTGCTGGGCCGACCTAATCACGATGACCACTGGGTTGTTTTGGGGAAGGGGTACACTGCAGGGTACCCTCCCTGTGTTTAACTGTGGGGCAACTATGTTGCCCTTTTGAGGTGAGGGTGTGCCGAGTCTAGGAAGATTCGGCGCGTATTCACCGTTTAACGAAAAAGGAAGCAAAATACTGTACGGTATTTAACGTAGCAGCGGTAGAGATAAACTATCTGTAACTGGTTTTACCATTAGTGCCGCACCCTAGCAGTGGAGATAAGCAATACTGCTGCCGGAATTACCTTTAAGAGCGAGGCTTGATAAGTGCTGGCCTCTAGCGTGAGCCAAGGTTTACGGGTTTAGAAAGCGGAAACGGGATCAAGAAAGTTTGTCTCGCTCCGAACGTCGTCAAAATTAGCTGCGTCTTTTCCTCCGGACAGATGAAGAAATTTTCTTGCACCATTCTACCACCTATGGCAAGCTAGATCTAAATAGAACTGCGGTAAGTTGCGGCATTTTTATTTTAATTGTCTATTTAAAGTTTTACTAATGAAGAATTTGTCAATACGCCACAGTAAGCGAAATCAGTTAACCTTTTGTGTTACCTCGTGGCGATGGTGCAATACGTAATTTAAAGGTAATTTTTTTTAAATATAGTAATACTATATTAAATTCACATGTCCTAACTAAGGCACTAAAATTGAAAGTCATATCAATGCAAAAAGTATTTGTTTAAATCGTACAGACATGGATGTAATCTGATAACCTCATTACGCTGCCTCGTAGTGAGTGTGCAATGCGTAATTCAGTGTAAGTACATGCTACCTTACTAGTGATTATAGTAACACTTTATTAATATCAGAAAGCTTACTAAGGCACCAATTGAGAAGAATGTAATTGCCAAAAGGTATTAATTTAATAAGAGTAGATATGATTGTAATCAAGTAACTTTTCGGACCACGTGGCACAAAATATTCAGACTATGTATAAATTTTATTAAAAGTGTAACAAGCCGAATAATTAGCTAATCAAAATTCAATCATGTTAACCCGCATGGGTGAAGTTATTATTATAAAATTTAACATAACTAATGTTTTCAAATAGGGCCTGTTGGCCATACAACTTTGTCAAGTGTGTCAAATATCATTTTCTAAGTAGCCCTAAAGCTGTGTTAATTTTTATATATGGGTTTTGGGTGTGTGTGAAGTTTCTGGGGGAATTGTTTTGTGTACCTTAGCTGATAATATATTGTATGATCAGGGTTCCCCGATGAAGGCGAGGAACAGCCCCTGCACCTGAACATGTAACACCTAGATTCTCTCTCTCTTCATCTGCCGGAGAAGATGGCGATGGCTAACACAAACACCCTTTCATGAAAGCCAGATGATCACCACTTCACACCCATGGAAAGGAAAAAATAAGGTGAACTCAATCCATATATAAAATTCTTTACACTTGGTGATGTAACTCAAAAGCCAGTGAACCAATTCTATCATTCAACAACATGACTTTGAGTTTTTAAACATTTTAATTGGATCCCCGATTAACGGGACAGAATAGTGCGTGAACTGGGAGGGAAATCTTTTGTGAATTTTATTAATTTGTTTGTATAATCTGTCAGCTCAGAGGCTGACATGTATCTTTGGCAGCTCACCTTTCAAACGTGCAATTCCTTCTTATTTTCAGTATAAGGGTTTCATTACTGCTATTAATTCATTAAATCAACTGGTAATTTCTCATTTTTAAATTCAGTTTGCATTATATAGGGATAGAAGTTTCTGTGGTAGTTAAGTAGATTCACAAGTTTAATCCTGAATAGGTGCATGTTCATGCAGTGTTAAACATGCTGTTGAGACAGGTTGAATTCTGCACTGACTTGCCCATCAACATGTCAGTCTCTGGGCCAAAATTACTTTTAAAAGGGTTATAAGGTTCATGACATATTACTACTTTCAAAACTTAACAATATTTCTATATATATAAAAACTATTAATTAGTTATGATAACTGGGGTGTTCACGGTATTCTAAATTTTATTTCTCCCAGTATAAGTGCCCAGTGGGGCAGAATTTTATAATAGTATTAGGCACTTGGCCAAATTTTTGAATTTATTATGTCCTGGGGACTACTGGAGTTGCATATATATAATCTAATACACATGTAATGTGTTATGCACCTATTAAGAATTGTAAACCTAACATGGATTTCCATAAAATAATTAATGATGTACCTCATGGATGTAAAAAAGGGTGTGGCAAGAGATCTATGTAATAATTGTCCTGTATTGTGGAACATGTAAATGTATTGTATATTCGTGTGTGTATTTTGTGGGGTTTTATATGTATTGTACATTTGGGTGTATTTTTGGGGGAGTTAGATATAGGGCTTTTATAAAAGAAAAGATGAAACACAGGGTTATATATACATTTAATTTTTGATGACAATTAATTAATTCTATCTCTATTAATTTTTGATTGACATTTTTTCTAAGAGAGTTAATTTATTTTAATTAACTTTGATAAAGAGTATGTAGATTTGTCTCTATTTAATTTTAATTAATTTTGTTTGAGAATTAGTTATTCTAATTAACCTTATCAAGAAGTCTACAAATTTTATCTCAATTACGTTTCAATTGATCATTTTAAAGAGAAGATAGAAAATAAATTTTATATTTATTAATAATTTTCAGGAAACATTACTTAAAGAAAATTAATGATTTTAATTTTTAATTCATTTTAAAGAGAAGATAACAATTAAATTTTATATGTGTTAATAATTTTCAGGTGACATTATTTAAAGAGAATAAATTATTTTAATTAACAATTTAAGGGGAAAATAGATTCTGACTGTTATATTTATTGATTTTGTTGTTATTTTTTTTTAAGGAGATAGAATAATAAAAGGGATTTTATTGATTGTTAATTTTATGAGTTTTCATTGCAAGTCCCGTCTCACTGGATCCAGCGCATTTTTGGCTTCTCTAGGCTTTGGTCTAGTTCTAATTATCTTGCGGCCCCTCTTTTCAAAAAAAAATTTCAAAAAAATACTTTTTTTTTCAGTCTAAGTTAAAGAGGGGTTACAATATCATAAATAATTTCATTTAATGGGGCCTAAAGAAATAAAATAATGGGGAAGTAAGACAGAATGAATGTGAGAGAATAGCAAGCTGGGTCGCCTTTAATTAATTAGTTAATAATAGAATCTAGAGATAAGGAATAAAATTTGTTAACATGTACCCAAAATTTGTTATTGGTGAAAAGGGGCTTCACCTAAATATTGAATACAGTTTAATTAGAGTGTTGGAGTTATGAGCGAGAAGTAATGATTGTAGTTGATTAAAAAGAAGGGAGAACAAAGAATGTCATAATATAAAATAATAAATCCATTACCTTATTTCATTTGATAAATGTGTGAATAATCATTTCAAATACCTCATTTCATTTGCTGCACTGGCCAGTTCATCGTACGAAATGGGTTAAGTTCCACACTAGAGATCCAGCCAAATCATATAAGAATCCAAGGTAGGTGAAAGTTTAAATTATTATATCAAAGTGAATAGAATAGTTACAATGGTTCCTTGACCAAGAATAGAATAGTTACAACGACTTACTCGATTAACTGCGAAATCTAAACTATGCATCAAATAGGGCTTAAATTTTAGATGATTGTCACTTAACATGTGTACCAACATCACATAAAAACAGTTTTTTTAATCGGACATTTGTAGCGGTGAAGATTATAAAATTGCACAAACTTTTTGATCAAACCTCGTATACCTTAAACACACACAAAAAACAAATTAAAAGTAAACAGAATACAAAGCTTACTTCAGTCACAGAAAAATGAGGAAAATCCATTATATGCACAGTATTTTATCTGGATAACTGTAAGTTTAAAGTTTAGAAGACATCTCAATACCCACGGTACAAATGGATACACTAGTTACCTGAAAGTAACTCCACCAATGAAAGTACCCAGGAACAGTGCTGATTTTACAACATTAGCTGCAGGGTCTGTGGCGAATGAAGGGAAATCGTGAATGTACGTTGCTATACATGTGAGAACAGCTGCCATCCCGACTAAACTGTAAACATATTTAAAACACACAGTTATACTACTTGTGAAAAAAACCCGTTTCCTGTTTATGCAATAAATTCCGAAACGGAATAAATATGGCACACACCTGTGGAATGCTGCAACCAACTGCGGAAGGTCTGTAATCTCGATTTTCTTCGCAATCGTTGTACCAATTGCTCCTCCTAAGGCCATGGCACCAGCCATCTGCGCAAGTACTTCGTAGGTTGGTGCCAAAAAACCCAAAGTGGCTGCTATACCTCCACTCACACCAATCTGTTAAGCAAAGGAAAATGTTACTTGAGCTGAGCATAAAATTTGTCCCAACAGGTGAACCTTCCTTTGCACAACTGTACAATTCTGAGCTAAGTCCAAAAACAAACGGAGGACAAAAAAGTCAATACACATATTTTAAAAATGAATCTTGTATGTCAGCATAATTCTTTTCTTCATATACCATCTAAAATTTAGTACTCTATATCAAATAAAATAAAACTGCTAAAATCATATTGTTATGACATCACAGAACAATCTACGTGTTTGTCGAATGTGCCAGAAGAATCTCGCTCTAATGTGTGTGGTATACGTGACTCTAGACACATTCGCGAGAGGTTTCTCAAAGCCGCCAGCCGCGTGGACTGTGTCAAGGCCGCAGTTAATTACGTAGTTCATACTGGCGCTAACACGCATTATGGAATAATCTAGTAATTTGGAGCAGTATAAATACCAGTACTCAACGACGTTCAGTTCAGTATAGTAGCAATATATTTTCAGTGCGGTTCGAGTTATTACTGTGTACGTTCAAGTGGTTATTAGTAAAGTGTTGCGTTTTATAATCGGGCGGTATAATTGTAATACAATTGTGTTTAATATTAGTGACATTTTATTGCGTGTGAACAATTTTTATTTGATTTGTTATAGGAGACTGTGTTGTTAATTACGAACTGTTTAACTGTAAAAATTAAAGCTGGTGATAGTGACTTAATTGGTGTCTTGTACTTATTTTGTTTTCCACTGTACCTACGATACAGTGATGATGATGATGATAAAATAAAATAAAAACATAAAATACAAAATAATTTTTCTTATTTGTTTTTTGTGCAATTTCACCAAGTTCCCATTCTGATTACAGCAGGACATGTACATATACAGAATTATTAACTATAATATTTGTTACTGAAGGTGCTGTAATTACTGAAGACTTATGAAAAAAATGTATAGTAACATGACTATCGAGACCCTAAACGAATGTGGTTCATCAAATGCAACGTATTACATTGTGAAACAGAAAGAGCTCTATGTTTAGAAGGTATTGTTTTACACTCTTGTGTTTTGTTAACAGCACATTCCTCACACAAACATAGGTTTGTCAAAGACTTAGCAAAGTATTAAAAAGACTGATTTCATTTAGGGTAGGCCTCATAAGAAATGTTGAACAAAAACATACTGTTCGAACCACCACACTTTTCATGACAATTCATATTTTGAACTACAATACACTGTTTGCTACTGAAATGTAACAAGCTTGTTTTATAAAATATGTTCCACTGAAGAATTTAACTGGATTAAGGCACACTGATATATATTTCACATTACTTGTTTTTTCTCTATACTACATCCTGTTTTCTCATGTGTTCACTTCTACAGAAAAAAGAATAATAAAAATAAATACATAACGTTGCTCACCATTCCAAGGTTGTTTCCAAGCCTAGATGTAGTCTGTGAGCTAAGGCCAGCCAAAGCGCCAACGCAGCAAAGTGACGACGCCAGCGAAGCCATCTGGTGGATTTCAGGATAGCCTTGATGGACTCCATAACCGTAACCTGCAAGGAACACAGCAGCTGGTATTCCATACAAATAATTGTACTCTGGAGGATCTGTTGGTCTACAAAAAAATAATAAT
This sequence comes from Magicicada septendecula, assembly GCA_034769895.1. Classification (NCBI taxonomy): domain Eukaryota; kingdom Metazoa; phylum Arthropoda; class Insecta; order Hemiptera; family Cicadidae; genus Magicicada; species Magicicada septendecula. The sequence continues at coordinate 21,812,861 of CM068370.1, forward strand.
AATAATAAATAAAAAATACATAATAAAAATATTTCTTTAAACCTGTTTAATATTTAATTATTTGTATCTATATTACAGTCTTATAGTATGGAGGTGTTAGAGGGGTTCATCATGTGTGCATAAAATTAAAATTCTAGAGAAAGAATTGTTTGTTTCTAATACATTAAAATCTTAACTAAGTTTAATACGCAGTTATGCAAAGTCTCCAACTTCAAATTAAAGGTATCATACTGTACACTCTCTTGTGTCCGCTCCTGTTCCAAGACCACTGTTTGTACGCAATGAGTGAACAACATTCGATAATAACAAAATAACAAAGCAAGTGACAGAAAAATTAAACTTGGGAAGCGTTATGCACACACTGCTCCTCTCCCTATTACAAGGCATAAATTCTGAATCAACTGCGTGTGATATAATTTCAGCTATACAGGTGTCACTGTTTTTCAAATTTCATGTATTTTTTTGTATTCTTCGTTATAACAGCAGATTTCTCTGTTTACAGGTTTACTATTATAATGCAATCAATTAATTTAAGTTTTATTTGCTTTATCTCTTTCAAAGCTCTACATGACAGACCAAGGTTTATTATAGTGTCTTTTCTAGGAATATTTCAAACACGACTGAAAACAAAACTGGGTATAAACAACTACAGGACTTAATAAAAAGTGAAATTACGCTTTCAGTTTCTTTTCGAAAAAACAAGAAATTTTTTTTTAAATACTAAAAGAAGCTCCTTTCCTACACAGTAAAATACAGTAACTCTTTTTCTGATTAATGTTTTTATCTAAATTCATTTCTTATGATGAGGAGTCTAAACAACAATTACATTAGATATTATTCTAATAATAAACGACCAATTATTATAATACAAAACTTACCAAAAACATGAACTGAAGTAGTGTCCCAATAATAAACAAAAATGGCATACAAATTAATACACCATAATTTTAGAATTGAACTTGTGATTGAAACAGTATTATGTAATTATAAAAAAGTCATCAAACATAAACATCACTTAAACCTACAAAAAGTAATTTTGTTTATAATTATCATAAACAACACTTAACCATACAGTATTAAAACTGACATGGATCAAAGAATATGTTTTTGTGAATAATGTTGTTTATGTTCTCAAGTAGGCTTCCGCAGCCGGTGTCCATTATGTTTTTAAAATCTTCTTTCGGTATGGACCGCTTCAAAAATGCCTTGTATGACAACGTTTCACTCATATTACAATGAGTATCCTCAGGTCTAAGTGACAAAAACACTGGCAAGCGAACTCACTTATATAGTGTAGAAGTGGCAGTGGGTGGTCCGGTAAATGGACCCTGCCCTGTGGGCGTTACGCTTTGTGCATTGTTTGTGCGGTCACTCAACCCGCGTGCAGTCAAACCAGAAAGTAAAGGCTACCATGTTGTACTAAGCGTGGCGGTTTCTCTGTTGAAATTATTCTTGTGTTTATTAATTTCTATTGCTTCTAGGATCAATCTGTCATAATACCTATTACATGATCTTATTACAGATGCGTCTTCGATGTTTACCATGTGATTCGTTAAGGCTGAATGCTCAGCAATCGCAGACTTTTCAACTGCCGAGCTCTTCGTATGTCTAACATGTTCTTGCACGCTTGTGGAAATCAGGTGGCCCGTCTGGCCAATGTAAACCTTTCCACAACTGCATGGAATGTTGTAGATACCTTCAGTGTTGAACGGGATTCTATCTTTGATTGGTTTGATTGGTTTTAAAAACTGTGACAGCTTCTTATGTGGTTGAAACACTGTTTTAATCCCGTATTTCCTCAACATACTGCTGATTTTGTCTGTGGTACCTTTTACGTACGGTAAAAATGCTTTGTGATTATTATCATCTACTGTAGGTGTTTCTGAAGGTTTTCCGGTTTTTCTTAAATGCTTTACATATGGCGTCCCTGTTGTATACGTTCCTTTCAAGAGCGTCCATTAGGTGCTTTTTCTCCTCAAAGAAATGTTTGTCATCAGATACCCTCTTCACTCTATGAAAAAGTGTGTTGAGAATGGCTTGCTTTTGTGCAGAGTGATGATGTGAAGTTGCATGAAGGTATCTTATCAGTGTGGGTAGGTTTCATGTACACTCGATGACCTAGAGATCTGTCCGGTTTTCATGATATCAGTACATCCAAGAAAGAAATTTCAGCATTCGCTTCCAATTCCATGGTAAACTGAATTGAATTGTGTATTGAGTTTAGATGGTGTAAAAAAGCATGTAGTTCTTTGTGACCGTGAGGCCAGATAAGAAAAGTATCATCCAGATATCGGTGATATCGGGAACACTATATAACTAAGTTCGCTTGCCGGCGTTTTTGTCACTTAAACCTGAAGATACTCATTGTAATATGAGTGAAACGTTGTCATACAAGACATTTTTGATGCGGTCCATACCTGAAGAAGATTTTAAAAACATTATAACATTGTTTGTTTATTATTTTCTCTCCTATTTGATTTAGAACAAACTACCATTGATCGGATAAAATTTAAGTTACAGAGCACAAATTATATGAACACAAGTCATTGGACTAGAGTACAGTGGTTAGTAATGAAAAAAAGTAGAGGTACTTTATCAGAACTTAACAATCAAGCGTACTGAATATATAATTAAATCATGCATTTGAAATGAATTATTACCATGTACCGTCCAGCTTAGTAATTCTTATTTTAATTTTTTGCTGCCAGATTAGAATGACAACAGAGTAATGCTTGTAACCATTTTTTCTTGCATAATATCACATGTTTTGTTAATTTTGACACTAATCCAAGCTAATGGGGTGAACTTTAGTCTGAAATTGTGAGTATTCAGAATCTGTGTTGCCAAATTAGTCAGCAAGTTACAGGTACATTTTCACACTTTTACTCTTTACAGACCTAACATTATTGAAATTAAGAACCGGGCTGTAAGGCCATGCTCAACTATCATTACCATGCTGATGGATGTTATTATCAGATGTTTCAACCTCGCCTCTGGAGGCCATCTTCAGTGAAAACAGTTTTTAATACAACTGACAAGGTGTTCGTCAGTGAAACCACAGTCAGTTGTATTCAAAACCATGTTCAGCAAAGATGGCCTCCAACATCCGATAATAACATCCATCAGCATGGTAATGATAGTTGAGCACGGCCTTGCAGCCCGGATCTTAATTTGAATAATTATGATGCCAGCCATAAAAGGCTTAGAAATAGGTTTAAGACTAACATTATTTCTAAACATTACAAATGTGTGTAGATACTTTCATATTCTCTGATTTACCTCTTAAACATATCCAACATACGTTTTGTAACTAGGAAACCACCGTACACGTTTATAAAAGATATAAATGCTGCAACAGCTGCCAAGCTCTGAAACAAACGGATACATTTATTTAAACGTAAGGTTATGTTAACGAGTAACAGGGCACTGTGTAACGGGACGAATCAGGGGAATAAATATTTTAATAACCGTACAAAGCTTTAATACACCCAGTGTTCAACCTTTGGGGAACCTCTTTTTTAACAAAAATGCATACAATTTTATTGTGAAACACCCATCTGTGTTTGTGTCCGGCGCCAGTCTGACGAGACGAGTTACCTAATCACCTACAACTCAGGACGCCCGTAAATCACGGAAAATGCGAGTGTGAAACCCCAATTTCATCAGATGGCTAGTTCACAAAATTCGTTGGCTGAGCTTCTAGAAGCTTCGATAGAACCCACCAATGAGAGAAGGCTCTGAACGTTTCGCGGCCATCACCCGACGCCTTGTGCGTATGCAACCTGGGGAAAAAACTGATAGAATAGCTCTCAGTCGACACTCAGCTTCAGGACCGTGCGGTCTCGTATATATCAAGTACTCGGGTAAATTAAGTCGGCCGACTAAAAAATGTTACTTTAATTGTTTTAAACAAGTACAAGAAAGGGTGTAATGTGAACCGATATTCAACAATATCAATTTTAAACAGTTCAGAACATATTTCGGAGAGTCCTGTGAAAATAATGAATCTGCAGTGGTGGTGAAATAACTGGACAATGGCTACAGCAAGGATGAGTACCTAGTATAAAATTGGCTAAATTCAAAAAACATTTAAACCTTTAAATACATAAATAAATTAATCAACAGCCTATTAAAATATTTGAAAAACTAAAAGAGCTCAATAAAGGGGGGTTATTACAATAGGAATATGTAAAAGAAAATGAGAATGAAAGAGAGAATGTGTCTACGTACTGGCTTGCCTTGTTAACGTGTAATCTAGTTGGATAAGTAATTTTTTTTTTTTTTATAATTGTTTAATAGATAACAGATAAAAAGAAAGAGTAAGAGAAAGAAAAGTAAAGAACTAGAAATTTTGAAAGAGTAATAAATGAGATGATTATTTAATGAAACCATGTGTTAGCGTAATTATTTTGCCACACAAAACCAAATAACCATTTCTGTAGCAATAGAGTTTGTCTATAGAACCCTGGCGAGAGTGAGAAGGTAGGTTGTAGAATACAATAATTGCAAATATAAATAAAATTAAATAGTTACAACTGGGCCTCACTATGCATATTGCTAGTATGAACTCAGCTCTTTTACTCTGCAGTGTGAAGTGAGACTAGCATCTAGTAATCCAGGATGTGTAAGACGCACAATGGTGGGGGGGAACAACACGCTAGCGGTGTTTTGGTGCACCTTGATATCAATTTGGTTGAGCTACACACTACTGTTGTAAGCGCACCGTGCTGTTAAGTTGAAATTGGTTATATATTTATTAACTTGGAGAAGTTTTAAATTCAAGTAATTCAAGATACAGAGGACATTTATATGTTTGTTACACTTGTATCAACCTAACTACATACAATTTCTTAAACACATTCGGACACAAACACAACATTTGTAGTTAATGTTATGCACATCAAATACAAATAACAATTTTAAATAAGCCATGTTTATTTCAGTGATGATGTCACAAATGGTAACAGTGTGTACAATATATAATCTAATTCCAGTTTATAATATTTAGGCTTACCGGTATATTTGATTTATTCACATTAAATTGATTTCCTTTACTGCTCACAATTACTGTATGTACCCTACTGATGGAAGCACTACGAAAAATTATGCTGGATACCAAATAACTGTAATGCAGTGATTAATGAAAAAATTACTACTAATAATGTCACATTAACTAATGCAAGTAAACAAATAAAAAACAAGTAGTTCTAATAAACACTTTGGTTATTTATCATTGTTTTTATTGTTCACTTAAGTTTTCCATCAAAAGCAGAATCGACTGTTACATAATTTCCATTTTGTAACAATTATTACGAATTGCTGTTATGGATGAAGTCTTTTTGGTAGTTGTTTAGATACTGAGGCTCACAAAATTTGCAGTTATTACAAATCCCAAGATAATTGGGAATGCTGTTACTCAGTGTTTTACAAAATAGTATAACAGAAAATTATCAGGAAGATTTCTACAAAAAAAAAAATAAAAATAAAGAGTTACAGGCCTATTACTGAGAAAGAGTGATGGACTTGACAAAATATACTTTTATCAGATTCGAACTATGATAATACAAGCGCTGTTAGTACTGTGCATCCACAGTGACAACAGTGACAGTGATTCTTATCACAATAAAAATACTGACAGGAAAGAGGAAACAGATGAAGAATTATTTCATCCTCTTTAAAATATAAGTAATCAATAAAATCTTACATTTAAATGTGTTTGTTTTTCTAACTTTTACCCAAACATATGCATTTTACAGATGCCTCCTTTACAAGAGACAAATAATGGAGACAATTCACTGAATGCAAACCACTCGGCGATCTCCATTACAAAATGAGGGACAGTATGTCCACCAAGTATAGACAATTTATTGTTAATAGCTAGACTCAAGGTACCCGACATGAATGTAGTTTATTCCCTACTCTTTTTAATCTATATGTAGACGACTTGGTGAGAAAGTGGAGGACAGAATTTCATATTGGGATTAAGACAAACAGTGAGACTATTTTGAATACTTTATTATATGCAGATGGCCAGCTCATTATGCAAGAAACAGAAGATAACTTACAGAGAGCCATTCACAAACTGAGCCATCACATTGCTCAATATTATTTGAATATATCTATTAATAAAACAAAAGTAATGGCTTTCAAAGGCAAACATCCCATACGATAAAAAATTACGATCAATGATGAAGTGCTGGAGCAAATATCCCATTTTCAGTACCTATGATGTGATATTTATTACATATCAATTTGACGAGGACATTGAGAGAAAGATAAACAGATTTCAGTCGATTTGTGGTATTATTAAAAAAATTTTAGGGAGACAAACAAGAAAGGAAACTTCAAATGAAGTTCAAATAAGTTATGGCAGTCCCATAACTCTTTTATACAGTTCCAAAACATGGGTATTATCTTAAAAAGATAAAAGTCATATACAAGCTGCAGAGATGAATTTCTTGAGATACGTAAAGGGATGTACACGAAACAATAGAATTAGAAACGATGTGATAAGACATGAATTGGGTATACTCTCTGTAAATACAAGAATCGAGGAATATAAGCTGAGATGGACTGAACAAATAGGTAGAATGGAAGCGTAAAGGTAACCTCAACAAGTTTTACAACATGCGCATAAAGGAAAAAGAGATGTGGGAAGACCACACAAAAGATGGCTTGAAAATAGGGACCAGAACAGGTGATGTCGCCTAATCCTGGAATAAAGAAGAAGAAGCTAGATTCAACAGGTCTAACTACACTATTGCATGATTTGCCTTCCAGCAGTAAACGAACAGTGTTAAGTTCCCACAATCTTCAAATGAATCCACAACACATTCACAGTGAATGAACACTGTAAGCATGACAACTACCATTGTGTACTCCACCATTGTACTCCAATACACAAGACTCTGTGAAATTAAAATTAGATTTTAATGTCAATAACATTTAACTATGCCAGTTCTTATTTTTATTGCCACAAGCAATTTTTATTTTTATTTTTTCCACTTAACAAGGTTAAGTTAATGATAATGTTGTTTAAGTTTTGATAATCTTGTAACATCAGCTGGTATTTTTCAGCCATATTCTGTTCTCACATATACAGTTTGTTTATACAGTATTACCTCCATTAACCGAAACACTTTTAACCAAAATATCGTTTAACCGAAACGCCCGACCAACAACAAAAATTATATATTCCCAATTTTTACTACAATGAAAATTAGTTTTCCGGATAAAACACGAAAACTAATGTAATAAACATGTAATAAATTTGTGTCATGGCTACAAAGCGGAAACAGGTCATGATAACGATTGAAGAAAAATCGGAGGCAATTAAAAATTTTTAAATGACGAGACTTTGCAAACAGCCGATTTTGGTGTTGGTGTTCCTACTGCTTCTGATTGGGTCAAGATGAAAAATAAGTTTCAAGAGCATGCTTCGAAGATGCCAAATAAGAGAACAATGAAGACGTGTCACAAAACAAAAAAGTAAATGAGGCTGTGTTTTTATGGTTCACAAAACAAAGGGACGACGAAGATGATGAGATAGCAGAGAGCACCAGCCATGACACTGCTGACAAAGTCTTCAGTGCCTTAGAGGTAAGAGATTTTATTTTGGGTTAGGACATTAAATTTGGCTATATGAAATACATGTTTTTCTCACGGAGTTTTATTCACATTTTTAGATAGCGTTACAGTTCGTTGAATAATCTGAAGAATCAAAGCCCTCTGACGTTCTGCTAATGAAGCGATGGCGAGATATTGGTGCAAAAAAGCATTGTGAAAAGAAAAAGCAAAGGAATATATAAGATTTTTTTAAAAAAAAAAATCATAAAACTAATGTTAAAAAATTACTTTATGTAAATAGTTTGATTTATATTAAAATCTTTTGATAATATTGTATATTGGCTCCAATTATTTTACCTCACACTTAAAAAAGTGATATTCTAATTATTATCCGAAATTTTGGTTATCCGAAACCGCCTTTCCCCCTTTTGTTTCAGTTAACAGAGGTTCTACTGTACTCTTCAATATTTCACATTCATTTCAGTGCTATATACTGCAGTCTAGTGTAGTAACTGAAATAATTTATGTATGTTTACTATACAATAAAATTTACAAGAAAAATGTTTTTGTGTTACATGTTCATATACAGTTACCTCTACAGTGTTGGTTGGATAGTATCCGCCATTCATGAGCAAGAGACCACCTACGGCAGTTATACCTGATATAGCATTGGTAACGGACATGAGGGGTGAATGAAGGGCGGGTGTTACACCCCAAACAGTGTGATAACCCACTATACCAGCCAAAGCAAACGTTGATGTCATTGTCGAGAAAGCTGGATTTGGTGAAAGTGTACCTAATGCTAGTACACTGCCCAAACCTAAAAACAAAAAAAGTAAATACATAGTGTCAATATTTTTCTACAAAACAGGCTGGTTCAAATCACATCATAATAAAATGGTATTTTCAATTATTACACTGGCATGTTCACAGAGATAATTCTAAAAAATCAGATTAAGTAGTAAATACACTCACCACCAGTGTACACCAACGAGTCCTTGAGTGTTCTATTAAAGTAATTAACTGGAACATTAGCTGTTAGGTCTGCAACCTTCTTAGGTGGCGGAGGTGGAGGTGACACTACAACAGGCTTCTCAGGTGGCCACACCAACTTCCCTTTGTCTAAGATAATACTACCTCGAACAACGTCATCCTCCATATTTATATAGAAATGGTCCTTGGAGCCAACTGAAAATATGACATACCGTTTTTTTAAAACCCACTCAGTTGGTACGTCTACAAACACTACAAAAAACAATTATACAAGTTTCAATAAGACTGGCCCTTTAGATGTAAAGATAAGTTATGCTGTTCTTACCTATGGACAGAAGAAATTTAGAAATGTTGTTTGCGTACAGGGTGGAACTTTGTGTGGGCAGCCTGGATGCCAGATCAGTCAGGCCAACATGAGTAATGTCATTATACACGTATACTTCTCCAGGCCTGGTAGTCGCCACGTTCCCTCCAGTTTCAGCAGCCAGATCAACAATTACACTACCTGGCTTCATACTGTCCACATGTTCCTGCAAATATACAAAACAATATTGTTACGAGATGACATATGGAAGTGAGATACTTGTAACAGCCAGGAACTCTAATCTGAAGACATTGGAAACAACCAAAACAATGCCCTACGGCTGATTAGCGGAGGTGTGAAGACCACACCTGCCCTTTCTCTTCAGTTGTACACAGGCCACTTACCGATCACTTCAGAAATAAACCAACAAGCTGTCATCTCTCTGGCCAAAATAAAAGCCTTACCACAAGCAAAATGGGCAAAAAATAGCCAAGACGGGACACATCTGAAGACCCAGACATTACCAGTTAATACTGCCAACAAGTACTTGACACTGCTGGGCATCACAACTGAAATAGAACCTTTTTGCCCAAAAATTAAACCTACAGAATACCAAACAATCAACACCAATCTCTCTCTTCTGTCTGATATGAAAAAGCAAGATGTACCTTCCACAATCTTGCACCAAATGGCACTAGCAACCATCAATGAAAGACATCCCCAGGATGAGTACCTTAGAATGTATACAGCTCATAGGAAAACATGGAAAGGCTGGCGCAGGAGTACATTGTGAACTGTTCTCCCACTACATTTCAGTGGGTGAAAATAAAACCAGTTTTGATGGAGAAATAAAGGCATATGACATTACAACAACTCTTACTCAGACCACTAGCTTTTAAAAAAGCCGTTTTTCTTGTTGACTCCAAGTCTGCAATCCAGTCTATCGCATCAAACAGACAGCCTATAGATAGCACTGTAAAAGAAACAAAGGATGCAATAAACCTTCTCAGTAAACAAGGGAAAACAATAATTCTCCAGTGGATCCCCTCACATGTAGGAATAAGTGGGAATGAAACAGCCGACCTGCTAGCTAAAAAGGGTACAACATTGCAAGAGAGAAAAACACTACACAGCACAAGAACAATCAAAAGACTTGTTAAAAACAAAACACAAGAGATGTTCACCAATGAGGCCAGCCTTGCATCTAGTGGTAAACGGTGGAAAAACACTGGAAACACTTGGGACAAAAACAAAAATATACCCAGAAACCAAGCAGTAGCGAACTTCAGACTCAATACTGGTCACGACTGCCTTGCTGAACACCTCCATCGTATTAAGATATACAAATCCCACCACTGCACAATTTGTAAGCAGCTGAATACAGTGATGAACAGAGACCATCTTCTTGTGTGTTCGGGATTTGATCACTCTTATCAAGAGACAGGGAATCTACCAAAACTCTATTGGGATGCCAGAAGACAAATGGAACGATTCAATGTCCTGCCATTAAAAAACAACATATTGTTACGAGAACCATACCGAACAATCCAGAACATTCTCCACTCCCCCCGTCCAGTGTGGCTTGTGTTGCGTCATTCACGTAGGTGGTTCTAGTGAGTTCCAGGAACACTTAGAGATATGCATTAAGCCGCTGGCGTGCAGTAAGGAGGCAAAGCTGTACTGCACCTCTGCAGGGCCTATATAAAGCCATAGCAGCCAGACTGTCAGTTCAGTTACGTGAGTGATTTTCGCTAGTGCGGAGATTGAATGTTGGTCGAAGTGAAGTAGTATTGTGTTAATAATTGTGTGAAACACTATTAATAGACATTGTTATTGCATATGGACAAATCTAACTGGAAATATTGTACGAGTTAATTACAAACTGTGTAATTGTGAAAATTAAAGCTGGTGATTAGTGATTTAATTGGTGTCTTGTATTTTGTTTACCACTGTACCATATGACGATCAATAGACCATCGTAACAATATAAATTTAAACATGTATGTACCACCAGTGTTACAAATAATTAATGACAGTCTGTAATGATATAAACTATTTACCAACTTATTGTATTATGTTATTAAGCAAAGGGTTTAAACAACTTCATTATACAGCAAAAAAATGCACAGTTTTCTGGAATATAAAACACTTGAAGCATGTCAACATTTAATTGATTTTGCAAGAACAAATAGCTAGGCTTTCTTTTCCAAGAAGCCGACTTTTAAAAAATGTACAGTTTTAAAAAGCAGACTACTGTATGGTATTAAATTACCATACCAACGGTCTAAACTTTCTGTTACCAACAGTCAAACATAAGATAAAGTAAACAGTCATATAAGTCTGCAGTATTGCAAGAAACCAATAACATGAGGTTGCCCTGAACACAATCTACGGTGACATGTTGATACAATTACTGGCTGTCTCTTGGCGCATTTCTACAAATTAAAAATTTCTACCACAGAAGAATGTGTATTGTGCAGGAGAGAAGACTCAAAAAATGAACAAAAATCATCTATGATTTTGAGTGTGATTTGAGTGTGAAGCTGAACCAAGAAATCCAAGAGCTCAGAAGTTACAGTGGTCTTTACTGGGAAGCCCGCTATCAAATGGGTTGAATGTACCAAAGGGGAGCCATTGGAAAACAAACAACAATTACTACCATTATACTTCACATACATATCAAAATTAAAACAAAAAAAATTCACTTTATTTACACATTTTTATATTATTTACTACTTGCAGCGTCATAATAAACAATAATCATTAATATCAACTTTTGTCACTACTTATTGCCACACTGCTAAATACTTCGTTGTTCACAAGGCCTTTCGGTGTCTCCACCATCGAAGTATTTAGCAGTGTGGCAATAAGTAGTGACAAAGTTGATGTTAAAGATGGCTGCTAAAAAAACTAACAAAACTGGGAATAATCATTAAACACTGGTTGCCTGATTCAAGACTTAGTGCCTACAATTCTAATCATAACTCTACAGAATCAAACTGAAATCTAAATTATAATCCAACCTGGTAAACACAAACTGCAATTGGCTATCCAGAAACTATATCAGTGGTAGATTATAACTTAAAATGTCATTTCAGAACATGAAGGCCATGATATTTATAACAAACAATCCAGACAAATGAGAATTGTCATTGATAACCTAAAAATAGAATGAGTAGCAGACTTTAGATTTAGTGCTCAGCTTACTGATTCCAACTTAAAGGAAGTCAGGATGTCCCTTATGGTCAAAAATTTTCAATTTTCAATTTTTTATTCATTACATTTATAACAAAACGGGTTTTACCCTATTTATTCCTCACGTTGGAAGCATCAAGTTGTAACACTTTTTAAAATGTGTATTGTTTTTTAATTAAGCCCAAGTGGTTGGCACCCATTTGTAATATACTTATTAATTATATTTCTATTACAAATAAAACACATGGAATGGTATCTGGTAATAATAATAATATTGTAATTTTTATTCACAATTTATATAGTCCATTTACTGTAACTATTAATATGACTCAGGAAATCTCAGGGTCGATTCTCTTCTCTTTTATATTAATATTATTTTAAGGTCCTTTTGGCTGATATAAAAGGTTCAGTTATTATAAAGAAAAAACAAGTACAGAAAGTACATTATATTACAAAACAAGGTAATAATGAAATAATGTAAAATTAATATTAATTATAATAGTATATATACGTTACACAATGTTTATCAGTTCAGTTCAGTTTCACACAGCCTCCTGGTATCAGTGACGAAAATTTCCAATGTCTTCAGTTTGTTTATATTATTCAAATGAAGAAATCCACTTCTTTTGTGATCAATAAATGTTACATCTTGTCATTTCATTTATCTGAAGCCTTCTGGTAGAATATAATGATTGAAGTCCAGTGTTTCTGTTATTAAGTTAATTTAAGTGTAGTTGTTCTTCAATTGTAAATTGGTTTCATTTAAAAGTTAGTTTTTTTCCATAACTTCATTCGTTTTTTTTTTTAATTTAATGTTCTTTTCTGGTTGTTGGCTCAGTAATGTTTAAAGGCTGATTTGTTTATGCTGTTACTTTATTTACTCAAATTTAACATTCTGTTATAGGTTGATATAGTGTTTCTTGCTTTGTATTATATTGTGTTTTAATAGGATTCATATTTTTTCTTGTATAAATATTTAGCTTTTTTCAAAATTCAACTCAACTCTCCTTTCTGTTTTTTTTTACAATAATAATCATAAATTCTTTTTCTTTCTTTTTGTTTCCTGGATACATATAAATTACTCTGGTCATATTTGTTCAAATTGAGATTTAGTTGTCATAGGATATTATTTTTATATAATACATTATTTTACCTTTTATGTACAAGTTGCTTTTTAGTTATTACATCATAATACTTAATACAATTTACATATTATTTTATCTGACAAAACTATGAACAATTTTAAAACCAAATATTATAGTTATTTGTAATTTGACAAATATTTTGAAGAATTTACTATTTACTGAACATAATGATCTAGGCCTATGCTTGACTGATTATATTTTTATGTTGGAAGACTCATAATCGATCCTGCTTACACTTGTTTCTATTAATTAACTTCTTTAAATATAAACAAACTATTAATTAACAATTATATCAAATTACTATAATTCCCTTTAGAGCTTAACTGAATGCACACTTTTAAACCATTGTCTGTGTGATCAATACCTATTAAACTTATATAACACAAACACTAATAAAGAAAAAACTAAATGTTAATGTCTGTATCAACCGCTACTATGGATTAGTAATTCATTTCTTTAAATAATTGTTTATAATTACTACCCACTCACAGTTATTCTTACTGAACACCAACGTATCTCACATCCTCTTACCAAGTAATCACACTTGTCTTATATTACATTTGTATCACATCTTAATTACATTTTACATTTATCTCTCAATCTGTATTGTACTTTATGTGCCAGTTCTATTTGATTCATTCATTATTTATTAAATTTATCATCATCAGTTATTTGTTTATGGACTACTCCAAATCTAACTGGGTACTGTCTATATAGTATAGTAAGTTGTCATAGTAATGTCTGTTGTAGGACTTTTGGTTTTTAATTAGGTTCACACTTTTATTTATTACCATTTCTTCTTTCAAATTACTTTGATTTTGATTTGTTTAGATAAATTGTTGTTATTGCTTGCTGATGTCTTCAATAGTTGAGGTGTATGATATTATGGTATTAATATTGCTTGGTGATAAGATTGATATTTATTAAACAAATTCTTCATTATTATAGGCAAATTGAAACCTACCTTTCTTATCAATACCAATTATTTTCTTCTTTATCTCTGGAGTTTATTTATTTGTATTGGTGGCTTTAACGAATTGTAATTCTTGAGTTTTCTCTTGGTTCATTGTATATTTTATTTATATATTCCATTCTTTTATTAAAATTTATTCCATACTAATGTTAAATGATTGCCCCTATATTAATATGGTATTATGAATGAATATCGGCATTGAGTGGCCCTTTTACGTCCAATTGCTCATCCGAACATTCACATACCTGGTACAGTGCACTTTGGCTGCTGCCCATAAAATAATTCTAGAGTGATGCCTTAGCTTTCTACACTCTATAAATAAAATAATTATAACTTATATCATTATACACACCATTGGAATCTTTTATCTTATGAATATTTTTTCTTATTCTACCTTGCCTTCCAGTAACTCCATTTATTTATATTATATTCAATATTACTGTTGGTATATTTCTTAAGTAGATTTCTTTCTCTTTTATATAACTTCACTTCACAGTTCAATGATTTATTAGCCTTAATATCATTCACCTTTGTTATTCAATACCTCTTGTAATATAGTAGTTTTAATTATCATTCTATTATTCTATCTGTTTTTATACTGCAACTCTTCTTCAGCAAGTTCATACTACTAAATGTATTATTTATGCTTGATTTAAATAAGATGTGCTTATTTCTTTTAGAATTTTGGTATTATTTATTTAGTTTGAACATCATTATTCTTTTTTCTTTCTTTTCCAAAATCTCTTTCCATAATTATTTGATAAGATGTACTTATTACTTTTAGAATTTTGGTGTTGTTACACATTCTACAGGCTTACATTATTAGATGAAATTTAAGAATAATTTTATACAATTCTATTATGTGTAAATATTTTATGATCATTTCTGATATGCTGAGCATTGATTATTGGTAGACAGGCTTTGCTCTAAAGTTGTAAAAACTGGTGCATATGCCAAAAATCATTGGGCAATACAGTAATGTACAATCATTACCACTACAGCCACTTCCAAGTATTGCTATGGACAAGAAAGTTCATACACCCAGGAGCTTGGAAAAACATTTCTGTGGCAGGACACAAAAGGGCAAAGCTTTAAATAGTATCATCTGGTCACAAGATTTAAAATTCACATTTGTGGTAAGAACTACTCTTGAGTTAATAGTACACAAGATTTAACATTTTGGCAAAGGAGACATAAGTATGAAATTTTAAAAAAAGTTAGGCAATAAAACTGTTGCTGCGAACTGCATTACGATGACAAAGAAGTTTCATTAAACATGGCTAAGGGATAAGCGAACATGAAGTTGTCATAGCTGTACGAGATGTTATACTTTAGCGGCCAGTACTTGTTTTAGTTTCCCTTACAAATAGAATTATCGAACATGGAATTTCTTAGAATATTACCTCCTCTTTTTAACATTTATGTTAAATTCTTGGATTTTGTTGTCCATGACTTGTCTGATGATTAACTAATTATAACACTCCTGACTCGGAACACAAAGTTTTTTATTGGTAAAAATATAACATTTTTTTACCTTATAGCCTGAACCAATTTTTGCTTCCACTGGGAGCACTGTCCGTCTTGTTCTTGGTGACAGTGGCGTTGTTTGAAAGATCGATGTTGTGTGCGTGGGATGTGATATGTTCGAATAATATGTGTGATTTGAATTGTGTCTATTTTCTGTTGTAGTCTATTTATTGTGTGTAAAATTGAGATTATAGGTACCATTAGTAAACAATAAGTGTGTGTATATTATAAATACATCACTTTATCATTACTGAATTATGTCTGTTCGTTTAGGATGTCGTTTTTATGTGTTGTGTGTTTGTATATTTCCAGTTGTTCAAGAGCGTCTAGTTTTTGGCCTTTTGTGTGTACATGTAGAATATCCATGTTACTTTGATGTTTGTGTATGTGTGGTCTTCTTCAATGAGGTGGTTTACAAAGGTAGATTCGGTAGTGGAGTGTAGTGCCTCTATGTGTTCAATGTATCTTTGTTTGAAGCAACATACTGTCTGGCCTATATAGAATTTCTTGCAATTGAGCAGTTTAGTTTGTAAACACCAGGTAGATCAAATTTGTTTTGTTCTTTGTGTGTGTGTTTTGATAGTGTGTGTTGTTTTGTTTGTAGTTTTGTATGCGATTCTGTATCCTGCTTTTTTAAATTTGTGGGCTATTTTTCCAGTGTGGTTATTAATGTATGTTACTATTATGAACTTGTTGTTGTCTGTCTTTGTCTGTTTTGTGTAGGAGTTTATTGACTATTGTTCTGTCGTATCCATTGGTTTCTGCTAGATATTTTACCATGTTTATTTCGTCTTTGTAGTCTTTTTCATCTAGTGGGATGTTGTTTAGTCTGCGTACCATATGACGGCGCTCATAGTGGCAGCATCTGACGAAGCTTATAATAAGTGAAAACTGGTTCAGGCTATAAGGTAAAAATTTTACATATTTACCAATAAAAAACTTTGTGTTCCAAGTCAGTAGTGTTATAATTATTTATATTAAGGAAATGGAAACATAACAATGAACCCTGGTATTAAGTTATCACAAGACAGATATTTGAATATACTGTTGTTTACTGACGACTTGCTTGTACTTCAAAATACAGAATCTGATTTGAAAAAATCTGTTTTTAAGCTTCATCAGATTTGCAAACAATACAGTATGAAAATCTCCACTATAAAAACAAAGGTAATGGCATTTTGAGGCAAGGAGCCAATAAGAACAAAAATAATGATTAATGGTCAAATTCTGGAGCAGGTAAGTCATTTTAATTATTTGGGAAATTATTATTGATTATAGGAAATTATTATAGGAATTATGATATTGATGTTAAGTTGGGGAAGTTCTAGACGATTTGTGGGCAATCAAACGTATTTTTAAAAACAAAGTACGTTGGGATACAAAATTAAAGTTCTAAAAAGTTATGGCAGTCCCTGTACTGTCCTATGGGTGTGAATTATGGACAACAACCAAGAAACAAGACAGTAAAATATGAGCCTTGGAAATGGCGTTCTTATGATGAGTTAAAAGATGTTCTAACCTTACCATATAAAGAATGAGGGCGTAAGAGAAGAATTACAAGTTTTTAACATGAATGAAAAATTAGAATGAAATAAAAAGATTATAAACAATGGTGGAAAGGACGCTTAAAAAGAATGCCAGATTCCAGACTGGCCAAACAAGTCTGGAAGTACAAACCTATAGGACACAGGTGTGTGGGTAGACCCAGGAAGAGTGGCTGGAGGATCTTTGAAGGCGAACAGGCAGCACCTTGCCTATGCCATGTTGTGAAGAGGATGATGATGGTGATATTTCTTAGAGTAGTAAAAGGTTGACGAATGTTAGGACACACCAGAAACGATGATACAAGACACGAATTATGAAAATAAACAGAAACAAAAGAAAAAGCAACACAGCACAAGGAAATACCACTTAATGTGTATGTTCTATTCAGAAAGAATACTACAGGCAGTTATTGTATACTATTGGGAATGAGAAGCGTTTGGAGACCAAGATGACCACTGTGAAGCTGAAACAAGAAAACAAGCTTTCTCAAAGTGTAGAAGAAAACTGAAAGTCAACTCTACATCAGAATTCACCAAATCCAACATTCAACTGAATCCTTGTAAATTCCGGTCCCAATAATTTTACTTCCATGTTCCATAAGGAAATGGAAGTATGGTGATCGTGAAAAAATCGTGTTCGAGATTAGTGTAGATTCTGATTGTACTACTGGTACCTTCAAAACATAAAGAAGTCATTTTTCGAAAAGTGTCTGTGTAGAATTTTTTTACGATAACTGCCGCAAATTTAAACAATAAAATATCTTTTTGCATATTATAACGTTGCAAAAATCTGATCATATAAGTATCCATACGTATTATAGAAATGCTAAAAAATAAGATAATTTAATTAAAGAATGAAGAAGAAATATATAATGTAGTTAAGAAAGAAGAAGGAAGAATTGTAAACAAAAGTAATCATTAAAAGAATAGACTAGACTGACAAACAAATGACTTTGACCCAACCCCAGAGATTGGCCAGATAAAGACAAAAAAGATGAGAAAAGATTCACAGAAATTGAGAAGACAAATCAATGATAAGAGACACAAATAAGTAAAGAAAATATGTAATTAATAATGAATAAAACGATAATAAAGAAATTACACTAACCATAAAAAATAAATAAGACAATTATTGTTAAATAAAATATATTGTTAAGGACCTTATAATAATAAGAAAATAAGGCACAAAATGTTAAAGAATAGTAGTAAAAGTATATCGAAAAGATCATTGAAACCAAGAGTGAGAGATACGTAGGGAGTGATAAAGATAAACAGTGAAGTTATGAGTGTATTAAAATAAACAACTTATAATATTAAGAAAAAAGAATAGTAAACAAGTGTGACAAACCAAAACATAATCAAATGATGAATGAGCAATTAAGTTAATTGTATTAGACTGTAAGAAACAGAGTAATTGTGGGTGTAAGGAATAGAAAAACATATTATGTCAATATAAGAATCACCAGGGTGATTATCTTTATAGAAGAGATGGTGTAGGTATAACACTCACCAAAATTGTTATTTTTAATTTAAAGAAAGTTAAGTTATTGGTTTAGTGTTTAAGGTAGTATATACAAGAAGAAATAATTTTACAGTAATATGTTTGTATGTTTTATGTAAGTAATGAAGTTATAACGAGAGTAGTGAAAGGACCTTTATAAGTAATAACAGGCAATATAATAATTATTTTAATGAGAAGAAACATGGCTGAACCATATACAGACCATTAAGTTATTTATATGTTATGTTTTATAAATAGATTCAAGTGTTAAAGAGGTGTGTGAGAAATGGGAGTAAGTATAAAAATAGTAATGACATAAATTTAACAAAGCAACAAAGTAATAAATATAATATAAATTGAAAGCAAAATATCAAATAAGAAATTATAAGATGTTGCAGCTTAGGCCTATAAATGACATAGCTGTCTAAATTCAGAAAACCAATTGTAAACAACTGAAAACTATATTTAAATAATAAGACAAAGTAAATTATGTAATTACCATCAACTAACAAAAATAACATGTCAGAATTATGATAAACAATAGAAATAAGTAAATTATGTATTAACATAGTATTATCAATTTTGTACCAAAAGCATTAATACATGGCTTAGACCAGTCTTGTGAGATGTCAAACTGATCTTTGAAAGAAAATAGGAACATCTATGTAAATATTTCAAGCATTGAAATTATCCCCAAGTAAATATAGTCATTATAAAATATTTATTCATTTTGAACAAAAAACCAGGATTTATAACAATAGTTTCAAATGTACTTAGCCAATCAGAGTTAAGTCAGTTACCATGACTACTGAACGTTGTTATAATTTTGACCGTTATGAAACGAGAGTTCCATTATTAACTATCCAGAGGGAGAGACGCTATATTGATGCTGACCATTTGAAAGACAAATAACGAAGAAAATCAAACTGTAATGAAACCCAATTGATTAACTGATGTCAACCACAGGTACCAGTAACACATGGAGGAACAATAAACGAATATTAAAACTATAATTAAATAAAAACTTGATGTAAAAAGAAACAGACGCCAGAAGTAGACGGCATCCCTATCTTTGGAAATAAACGAAAGAAATAATTCATTGGTGAAGACACTTGATCAATAACACGAACAACGCGATTTTGTTAAGTATGAAATAAATTATAAATAATTACGAACCAAATTGAATAACCATTTTCCTAATATATAACTCTCATTCTAAACTTTGAACACTAATTTCTTTCAAGGATTAATGATTCATATTTAATAACACTGTATGTAAAAGAAATATAACCTATGTCCTAAACTGATCAAACCAACACACACTTTTAACACAATAAAGTTGAATTTTCATGTAAACCTTGTTAGTATTTAAGTACCACAATTGTAAGGTGGTGTACTTTATTTAAACATCTTGTTATAAACCTTTTTCGTACTCAAAAGAATCCATTGGCAAATTAACTTGTATAAATAAATACGCATGTCAGACATAGCAGTCTACGACTGAAGCGCTGCCACCCTGCTATCCGCTGAGTGAAAACTAATTTGTGGCCGAGGCATAAATTTTATTATAAAAACATTTGTTGTACGACAATTATACAAATTTAATGAATTGTCGAATTAAATAAATCAGTACTAATAATTACTAGCTGTCCTGTGTCTATTTAATCTGTATTGTGTATGTTATGTACTTTAGCGGAGCATAGAATTCTTTGCTCAAATTTTATGTTGGCAACACGTCCAGAAACCAAACAAAGTCGAATTCCCGCAAGTCAGCGAGGCAATTCGAATTATTTTTCACAGTACAGGAGACAATCTAACTGTGAACATTTTAATTGTTTTATGAAAAACAATTTCGCACCATTCGGGAATTATAAATACCAAATAGGACAGGTAAGAACTTCAGTACTGGTTATTCGTACGTTCGCGACAGACGCCGTCTGCGGGAGTTATGTTTCAGAGCGACGACGACTTGGTAAGACACGAGAGTACACATTACACTCTTATACATTTACAATTAGAGGAGCAGTATTACAATATGTACCTGAGCTGTAGACGACTCAAGGCCTACTGATTTTGGTGGAGATCAGTTAAGGGGAAGGGATAGTTTACATGCAACGTTTTACATTTGAAAAAGAGTAAAGTACTTAATTTTGATAAATAAAGTATCCTGAAGAAGGTCATAATAATCTACTGTAAAAAGGTAGATGAAATATCTATAAATGAAAAGGGTAGTTGAAGGGGGAGGGGGTAATATTTTGTACTGATGTTATAAATTCATTCCACCGAAAACTCAAAAATTTCAATAAAACATTAACAATTGATATCGTTCTATGCTACGTAACCACGGATATGTAAACAAAATAATTTTTTGTTTTCAGAAATTCACAGAAAACAAGCGCTGGGCGGTATTCGCTTTATTTCACGTTGTTTAAATAAAAGGTCATTTAATTAAATTAATTCTTTTCGTTAAATATTAACAACTAGGTACAATTCGTATTTTGATTATCTTTCTCAGCTGATTATCTTTTGGTTTTTACCAAAAGAATCCTGATATATTTGGTTTTTATTCTGAGTGTAGGCCTACATATTAAAAATAATTTTATAATTAATTAGATCATTGAAGTCATGTATGGTTCTCCATACCGATTTTTTAATTAACCTAGACAAACTCTACATACTTTCAGAATAAGTTTTGGTGCTGGTCTGCCTGGAATCAGAGCTGTTGTAATAATGACATCAACTTCTTTGGCCTGTTTAGCAAACAGTGCCATTTCTGCTTCTATAAATTCCTTAGACATCTCTTTACTGTATCCTCCAGCAGTGGATCCTTCTTCCTAAAACATGTACCAGACTGTTAAACTGACAGTTTAAACAATAATATTTACTTTAACACACAATTTTATCACACTACACTATTAACTCATTCATATAGACACTGATGTTAAAACTGAATTAAGAAAATAATAAATATATATATATATATTATATTTAATTTTTATAATGAATTTACCTCAAGATATTTCTTTCCTTATTAGGAACATGTTTCGAGAACCATTGTGTTCTCATCCTCAGCCTTCGTGATTCTGCGTAGTCTGGTGAAGTATGTGTTGGGTGGTCGTTATTGTGGTTTCTTGTTGATCTCTGGTATTTTAAAGTGGTATTATTGTGTGTGATTGTGGTGTATGTATTAGTATTTTGTGTATTTTCGATGCTGCGTGCTTTGAAAATTGTGTCATGTTTTGTATTGATTTGTATTTGTTCAGGTATTAGTTTGTTTTGTGTTTTATGTTTGTATATTTGTAAATTTTCCCAAATGTTCATTACGGTGCCTTTGTGTGGTACGTGTATTATTAGTGTCATGTTGGTTATGTTTGGGAATATATTTATTTCAAACACTTTTTGCTACAGTCTGTTTCTTGATGTATATAATATATTTAATATTTATAATGAATTTACCTCAAGATATTTTTTTCCTTATTAGGAACATGTTTCGGAAACCACTGTGTTCCCATCCTCACCCTTCGTGATTTTGAGTCTGGTGAAGTAATATTTTTGTAATATTAAGATGGGTTTTTATTTTCTGCTTGTTTTAAAATCAGGCCATTTTAGTTTCATAGGTCATAGATGGAGAGGCTTTTAGTTTAGATTTTTTGTGGTTACATTAGATTAGCTGATTATTTGTTTTGTGTTACAGCCATGGATTGCATTCCAAGAATATCAAGAGCTCAGGTATCTGATGCTCTCAGCTCGATGGCAAATATCTCTGGGTACAGGGCAGTTGTAGAGGCAGCAAATTACTTCCCACGCTTCTTTGCTGGTAATGTACAGACAAGTAAATAATACCTGAACAAATACAAATCAATACAAAACATGACACAATTTTCAAAGCACTCAACATCGAAAATACACAAAATACTAATACATACACCACAATCACACACAATAATACCAATTTAAAGTACCAGAGGCCAACAGGAAACCACAATAACAACCAGCCAACACACAAGTACTTCATCAGACTCAAAATCACGAAGGCTGAGGATGGGAACACAATGGTTTCCGAAACATGTTCCTAATAAGGAAAAAAAATCTTGAGGTAAATTCATTATAAATATTAAACATAACACACGCACGTACACACACACCAGAGAGAACATAATTTAAAGTTCTGAGCAAACTGTTCCAAAAATCCTCCTCCTCCTCCTCCCCCTCCTCCTCCTTCTTCTTCTTCTTCCTCTTCTTCTTCCTCTTCCTCTTCTTCTTCTTCCTCTTCTTCTTCTTCTTCCTCTTCTTCTTCTTCACTTCAAGAATTAGGCTTGCAGCCTGTTCCGTCTTCACAGCCACCATTTTCTTGGTCTGTCTCTATCTTGTTCTCCAAGAGGCTTATACTGGATTATCTTTGTTGGTATTCTCGAGTCACCCATTCTATTTATATGTTTTATCCAATTTTCCTTATTTTGTTTAATTTTATCATTTATCAAGTATCTATTCAGCTCTTGTCTTATGTCTGCATTTCTTATGTGATCTCTTAGGGTGCATCCTTTAACTCTCCTTAAAGTATTCCCCCTTTGCGGAAATGAATTTCAGCAGCCAAAAATCCTTAAGTAATACATTTTTTAATGTACCCCCCCCCCCCCAATACAATGACTTTAACACTCTGAGTTCCTGTCTTCACTACACACAATGTATCAAAATCCCCAGCATTTTCACTGGCTCTGATTTTAATTTTTAATTACTCTAATAATAAAGTGCATATTGTTTTCTGTACACATAAATAAAATACATAGTTATAGTGTTAACAATCACAAAGCAAATTAAAATATACAAAACAGTATTTCCAATTTTCAAAAAACGTTTCATGGCCTACTCCTATAATAACTATGAAATAGTTTTAATTCATTCTACTTCAAAATAAAGTGATACCCTTGTTCACTGATCGTTATGTAATGTTCACCCTCGATAATTATTTACTGAGTCACCAGTATTTAATTTCTTTATGCTGCTGACACAGGCTTATATTATTTGTAATATTATTTGTATACCATCTCTAATTTTTTCTTACATGTGCCTCTGAACGTATTCCCAGAGGTAAACACACCACAGGTTGGGAACCATTGTCCTAGACAATGAATTTAATACACTTTCTGGTTTTCCCTGTACAGTATGTCCTTAGACTTTTGTACATTACATATTGAACTCTCACTCTCATGATTCTCATCACACAATTATAAAACCCCCAATCTTCCCTACACAATATACCAATTTTTCATAAAAACTACCCATTTAATTTACCATTTTAATTAGTTATAAGATAATTTATTGCTAAGTAAAGTCTACATTCTTTCTTTACAAGAACATGAACTGCGTTCAAAAAATTAATCTGAGAAGCAAATTAATATTGTAGCATGACAGATAATGCCCATAGTTCTGAATGGAGAGAATGATCATAAAATAAAATAAAAACATTTTAAATCCAAGAAAGCAATATAAAAAATTAATTAAGAACCACCGTAAAGCACAATCATAGATTGAAGTAAAAGTTTCATTAAAACCAATATTACAATAGTGATGAGTAATAAAAATAGACTTCAAACTAAAAATAAAAAAAAACTAAAGTAATACCCAGGTAGGATAGGAGTAAGTAAGGAAGAAACCCAAACAGGACAACATCAACAATAAGAAAAGGAAATACTTTTATAAGAAACAAGGAGGATAGGAGAAATTAAAGAAGAAACCAGAACAAGACAACATCCACAAGAAGAAGGAGTGCTCTTATAAGAAACCAAAACAAAACCCCAAAAGAAAGTAATAAAAATAATAACAAATGAAAGTATAACAAGATCCCAAATTTAGAAAACAATGTAAAATAAATATAAGCCAAAAGTGTATAAAGTAGAATTGAAAGTGAACCAATGTGAATTAATTATATAATGCAAAAAACAAACCTTCATTATCCTCAATAAACAGATTTCTTGATTTTAAAAAGTCTATAAAGCTAATTAGAAATAAAATCAAAGAATAAAAAGGGGATCAGTGCAAGTTTTTGTGTTATATTAAATAAACCTAATGTGTCAATATTGAAGTTCATAAACTGAGTAAATTGTGAAATAATGCAACTTTAAAGTGTTTATATTATGTCAATGAATAATCTTAAGTAGAGTATTATCATGACAGATAATACATGTGTTTCTAAATAACAACTGCCACTCTTTATATACAACATTCATTAGAATGACAGTAAATAAAACAAGAGCAGGCCATATAAAAAGTGAAGTGACAAAGAATTATTACCCCAAAATCAAACAAAAAACAAATATAACTGAAAATAAAACTAGGTGTAAGAAATAGTGTAGATGATGGAAGGACAGATATGTTTTGTGTATTTAGAATAAGTTTAAATAGCTCAAGGATAAAATGTCTGAGAGTACAATCCTTTTAGTATAAAACTTTTATTATGAAAATGTTTATTATGTTTTAAAAATAGTTAATCCAGATTAAAATGTCTGAGTTTGAAAGACTATTGTTAATTTCAATCATGTGTTATGAATTAATAGTATAAATTATATACTAAATGTTCTTTTGTTAAAATAAGGAAATGTTAATCAATATTATATTAGAATAGAAAGTCAGAGAGGGTACAAACAAAATGTATTATTTAAAAACTTTGTATGTAAAAACTGTTAAAAATCTAGGCCAAATAGTAAAACTAAACAGCATTAAAATTGATGAAATAAGTACAGAAAAACAATTAAACTGATGGAATTTATATAAGGTAGATCAGTCATAGAGTCATGTAACTGGAACTATAATTAAGAAAGATTTTGTAAAAAGATAGTAAGAATTATTGTTAAAAATGCAAATGTAAAAACTGAAAATTCAAAGAGGGGAGTCACAAATTAATGTATAATATTTTAAAAGATAACCAATTAATCAAATTGCAAGAATTAAGGGAAGATAAACCTTTTATGTCAATCTGAGATTTAATACAATCATTAATATAACATGTAAAATGGCAAACATTTTGAGAAGAACAGGAAGTGAATTTTAAAACTTACAATTTTCAAAATGAAGTAAATATAGCATTTTAGATAAAAAACTTAGTCAAACTATCTTATTTGGTATCAAATCAAGCAGAATGAACTGAAGAAGAAGATTATGTATTTAATAGTTAATAAATTTAAATAATAACAAAAATATATTCAGTAGTATAATGTAAAAATTTCACATGTACAGGATGTAAAATAATTTTGAGCAAATTCCACTCCTATTACAACTAAAACAAATATAAAAGAAAAAGAATTGTCATTAGAGGACATATTTGATTTTATGAAAACTAATTTCAATAAACAAAGAAATGATTTTGATAAAAAATTCGATAAAATAGATCGTCGTTTTGACGTTAAATTAAACGAGCAGAATGATAAGATTAAAAGTAACTTTGATGACAGATTCAATGAGATCAGAAACGAAATTAAGCAACAGAATTTCAAGCTTAGTGAGCAAATAAATGAAATTAATACACGCTGTGATGGTATTAAAGAGCAGATATTAGAGTCAGTAAACTGTAAGTTCGATGAACAAATTTATGAAATCGCAGCAAATATTGAAAGTAAAATCAGTAATGCCAGTGAGCAAATTACAGACAAAATTACAACTCAAGTCAAAGAGCAATGTGTGGAAATAGAAAGTAAATGTATAAGTGAGATTAATGAACATAATAATGACATAGAAATTAAAATAATGGAGGTAGAAAGTGTATGTAAACAATCAATACAAGAGAGTGTGGGGGTTATTAGTAAACATAACCTTCAATATGAAACTAAAAATGATAATAAATTAAGAGTAATTGAGCAGAATATAATTGAAATTAAAGATGAATTACATGTGGCCGTAAGCCAAAATATAAATAGTGTTGCGGAGCGAGTAGTATATACTCGCGAAGCAAAAGACGACATAGAACTCGAACAATTTAATTGTGACAACCGTAGAGTACACCCGATGCAATTTTTGAGTAGGGTAAGGGAATTTAACCGATTTAATAGTAGTAGTTGGGAGATTAAATTACTAAAAATTTTAAAGTGTTTTAAGAGTAATTCCGAAACATGGGCGGAAGTACATAATACAGAGTGGGGTAGTTACGAAAAAAAATTTGAGTTAGCCTTCCGAAACAAGTATTGGTCAGAAGAGGACCAGGAAATTTTAAGTAGTAAAATAATGGGAACGGGGAATTTTGGGAGAATAAACAACCACTTAACCATGTATGAAATGACAATATATAATGAAGCAAAGTACCTAGAACTGCCGTTGCCGTTCCGGTCATTTGTGAGACATATTAGCAAACACCTGCCCAGAGAGGTACAGATTACGTTAATGACGAGAGAGTTAAGTGACATCAATGAATTAGAAAAAGTGTTAGATGTGTTTCAGAATATTAGGGACCAGGAAGCCAGCAGACGTCCACAACAACCCAATGTAAGCAATGGAGGGAGTTATGCACCAAGGGGAGGACAAAACGTGGGAAATACACATAATGGTCGAGAACCAGGCAGACGATATCCGATGTGGAAATGTGATGGGTGTCTCGGGGAAAATTATGCTGACCGTAATTTTTGTTATAGATGTAGGAAGGCGAGGCCCGGTCATCAGCCGAGGATGCAGCAGAGATACAACACACAGCAGAGAAACAGCGAAGGACGAGCCGAGAATATAAGAAACGAAGGAGGAAATCAGCAGACGGGAAGAATGTACACGCCCAGAAATACGGCTGAGGGGACGGAAAACTAATAAGGACAATGGATGAGGAGGCCCGGCCATTGTCAATAGATAAATGCGGGGTCCATGGAGATAGATACAGGAATCACACAATTCACACAGATATGGCGACCGAATTGATGGAAGAAGAGGAGGCGGGAACGATGGGACCAGAAGCATGGTTGACGGAGGTAAAACTAAAAATAGAAGGTAAGACAGTCATGACACTTATAGACACAGGTAGTGAAGTATCAGTAATAGTGGAACACGTACTAAACAAATTAAGAGAGACTAACAAAAATATTCCATCTTTGCCAGTTGCGGGGGTAACCATTGTAGGCATTACGGGTGTTAGAAGTAAACGGGTTACAACACAAGTCCAGTTGAATATAGTAATAAATGGGGAAAGTTATGAGAATACATTCTTAGTTGTAAGGGGCTTAAACTTAGAAGTAATATTGGGTAATGATTTTCTGATCAGGAATAATGCGGTAATCAATTTCAGAAAGAGAATTTTAGAATTGAACAATGAAGGTAAACAAATAACAGTTAATTTTGAACGGGTGATAGATACAGTAATGATTTCGGGTATAAGGGTTATACCAAATAGGGTCATAGATAGGGATATGGAATTTAGTATGAATATGTGTAAAGAGAGAGTGAGTGATGAGAGTGAGGAGAGAATATGGGCGGATAGAGCGGTTAAATTTTGTGGTGAGGGTGGCGTAAAGGGGAGTTCTCAGCGTGAGGCGTTGTGGCGGGTAGTCGAGGGTTTTAGGGGAGTGTTTGCCGGGAAACCAGGAAGGGCAAAAGGTTATGAGTGTGAATTAAAGGTGAGAGAGCATGCGCCATATGTACAACGAAGTTATCCGGTACCATATTCAAAAAGGGGGGCAGTACAGTTAGAATTGGATAGAATGTTAGAGGGTGGTATTATAGAGAGGTCGGTATCAACCTATTCCAACCTTTTAGTGGTAGTTATAAAGAAGGATGGGAGAGTTAGATTATGCCTTGACGCGAGAAAGATAAACCAAATTATTATTCCTGATAGAGAGTCCCCTGAGGCAATGGAAGAAATTTTTCAGAAGTTTAGTGGGGTGAAATATATGACGTCGTTAGACTTCACGGCAGGTTACTGGCAGGTACCGCTAGCTCAAAACAGTCGCAAGTATACTGCATTTTTATTTAACGGAAAAAATTATCAGTTTACTCGCTTACCGTTTGGATTGAACACCAGCGTAGCTAGTTTTATTAAGTGTCTTGACGAAATTTTGCAGCCCCAGAATTTAGATTTTTTGACTATATATGTGGATGACATTCTGATAGCTTCCAGAACATTTGAGGAGCATGTAGAACATTTAGATTATGTGTTGGAAAAGTTGTACCAGGGAGGTTTGACTGTGAATTGGGATAAATCAAAATTTTTGCAGACTGAAATACATTTTCTAGATTCATCATAACACCTATAGGAATACGGGCTAATCCGGACAAAGTAGAATCCATCATGACGTTCCCGGAGCCTAAAAACATAAAGCAATTACAAAGTTTTCTTGGTCTATGTAATTTTTACAAGAAGTTCCAGCGAAATTACGCTCAGACGACGGTGAGGCTTAGCGCCGTGTTGCAGAAGAACAAACCATGGAAATGGGGGGAAAATGAAAGAGAAGCGTTTTGCGAAATTAAGAATAAGTTCGCCGATATGATTTTAATGAACCACCCAAATTTAAATAATAATTTTTATTTACAGACAGATGCTAGTAATATAGCACTAGGAGCCGCACTGTATCAAGAGGACGAGGCGCGAGAACACCATACCATTGCTTTCGCCAGCCAGACGTTGCTAGCATCAGAACGCAACTATACAACCACAGAGAAGGAGCTCCTCAGCATAGTGTTTACAGTAAAGAAGTTCCGGACATATCTGCTGTGCAGTAACACCATCATCAGGACGGACCATAAAGCGCTGTCATTTCTGAACACTTGCAAGCTCACACACAGCCGGATAACCAGGTGGGTGTTAGCGCTCCAAGAGTACAATTTTTCTTGGGAATACATTAAAGGGGTAGAGAACAGGGTGCCTGACACATTATCATGAGTAGACACGGATAGAAATAGAACTGGTAGAGATATTAAAGAAATAGAATTTATAGACTATCCAGGGAAGACAAACTTTTTGGGGAAGAATTGAAAGATATAAACATAATGCAGAGAGTCGATAGTAAACTAAATAAAATTATAACCAGTGTAGAATCAGAATTAGATGAATTAGGGTATAAACAATATTTTCAGGTGTTTACTGGGAGTTTATTTAAGAGAGTAGAGGGTAGAGAGAGGGATTGGAGGTTAGTAATACCGGAGGGACTGGTAGAGAAAATGGTGTGGGACTGTCACTATAGATACGGACATTTTGGGGCAAAAAAGTGTGTGAGTGTATTAAGGGAATCTTGTCTATTTAGAAATATGGAAAGACGAGTTCGAAAAATACTTAGAGTTTGTGAACTATGTCAGAAATCCAAAGTTGTGAATTATAGGGTGGAAGGGGAATTAAATTACATTAAGGTGGAAAAACCATTTGATTTAGTAGCTGTGGATTTGTATGGCCCATTGCCAAAGGGTAGGGGTGGTGTTATGTATATTTTCGTTGTGCTTGATACTTTTTCCAAATATGTCAGATTGTATAGTGTGAAGAGAGCGACGAGTAAGGTGCTGAGTGAGAAGATAACACGTGACTACATGGTCAACATTGGAAAGCCAAAAGTAATCCTGTTAGACCACGGACCACAGTTCATCAGTGGAAAATGGTGCCAGACTCTCGGATGGGAAGGTATCATCCCAAAACACACCGCAGTATATCATCCGCAGTCCAACCAGGCGGAGAGGGTCATGAGGGAATTAGGCAGAATTTTCCGAGCATACTGTCACGCCAAACATAGCGAGTGGGCCTTGTACGTTCAGAGAATTGAGAACTGGTTGAACAGCGTAACACATGAGTAGACGGGGTTCACGCCTTACGAGTTGGTAAAAGGGAATCGTCCACCACGGATTTTAGAGCAGTTATTCGATTTTCCACCTGAAACGAGTACAATAAACCAGGACATAAAATTGAGGTTGGCAAACGAAAGGCTACTGACGAAAGGAGAAAGACGGAAACGGAGACATGCTATGAAAGGTAAGTGTGTGAAGTATGAAATTGGACAATTAGTATTGGTAAAACGCCATGATTTGTCAAAGGCTCAAGACAAAGAGATAAAAAAGTTCTTTTTACTATACGAAGGGCCCCACGAAATAATAGAAATTAAAATGAATAATTCATATGTTTTGCAGAACCGGGAAATACAAGAAATAGTGGGTACACAGAATGCTACGAATTTGAAGTTATATTGGTCATAGTGAAAATTTTGAATTTTAATATGTGTTAATTTGTTTTCAGAAGGGACTCTCCCCCATTTTCGGGCGGTCACGACCTTACCAGTCATGGCCATGGTTTTCGCAATTTGGAGGCGGACCATGGTTGGCAGAACTTACTTCGGGCGGGGACACGACGATGGTCCGGCTCCACCAAAATTGGTAAAGATTAGAAATTTCACCACATGTTGAACGGGGAAGGGGCCCCTAAAGGTACGTGATACGAATTATTTTTTTACACTCAAGGTGTAGAGGTTAGGTGCACCATATCACGTACCAGCACTGTTTTCGAGTGACTGTAAATAATTATGGAGACAATATTTCAATAAGGCAGTGTATTCAAATAAAATTTTAGTGTCAGTGGCGAAAATAAATTTAGCCATTGACAGCAGTTCCAGTGTAGTCTGAAAAGACGAATTTTGTTGCGAAAGGGGTTGGAGTGAGGCAGACGGCGGGTTGGAATAAAAGGATAGATCTGGTGATAAAGGCAGTAATAAGGGGACGTGAATTCACGTAGTATGTCTTGCTGGTTCCAAGTCTTTTCGCGGCAAAGCCCCGTCTTTCCGGGCGATCTCGGCCTTACCACCCTACTAGCTTTAAGGATAAAATTAGCCTCCAACTTATCAAATATATAATTTGTAATGGTTGTATAATTTTAAAATTGTCAGTAGTTTATTTTAGTAAATAAGTGACCATATATAATCATGAAATTCGTAGTACAGGCTAAGAAAAGCGAAAGGTTTGTTATGTAAAAGTTAAAAATATAGATGTGTCTGAAAAATGTAAACATGAAAATCAATCAAGTAATTAATATACCCAAACATATAAGAGTTGACCTTCCGTGAATTGCAGTAGCGGTGTCAGCGTTGGCCTTATGTCTTTTGGTAGTTTCCCCACATTTCGGGCGGTCACGGTTTCACCAGGCCCTGGCCGTGGAATTATGTAAGTAGTTACAAAATTGGTGAATTTTGAAGCTGAACCAGGCAGGTAAACAGGGGAAACTACATAACTATGGAACAGCGGCTATCGTCGAAGGTGGTGATAGTTCCGTATATTAAGGGTGTGTGAATCATTTTAGTAGGATTACTGGTGTCCTCGGACATCAGTAATACCGAATTTTTATATAACGCTGAACCAAGAACGGTATAGTCAGCGATTATACCTTATATATGTAACTTCAGTTCTTGGGGATGCAAATGGATGCCACAGTCCGCCATCAGAAAACAATAGAGTGTGTGGAAAAGGAGCTGGCAGTTACAAGCCAGGGGCACAGATATAGCATCTGTGCACAAGGTAAATACCTAGACCGACCAGCAGGTGGTTTACCTAATTGTAACTGGGTAAAGGGGGGACTTTAAGTAACGATGTAGTGGGAGTGTAGCTGTAAATTGCAGCGAGACGGTGACGACCTCTGTAAACAGCGGGCGGTCAACTTATAACACGACTATAGAGAGCATTGGGGGTTGACAATCCATAGAGCTGTTCAGTAACTGTTCCTATGACTATGTCTCAATGAGTAGCGATTTATGTCCCTATGAGAGCAAAACCATTTGAAGTACCAGATGTAACTTGTATGAATTCAAATAACAGTGTAGGATGACTATATAATTTTGTGTATTTGTATTAATTGTATGTAGTATGTTAGATATAAGGATTGTAAAAATATGTATTTCATATAATTGTAGAATGTATCAGTAGTAAGGTCATTTACCTTGCCAAGAAAATCAGCTGATCAGCTGTAGTATATCACTTATAAATGATCTGCAAATTTTTCAATGTAGTTAAATGTTTGAATATAATGAAAATTGAATATAATTAATGTTTGAATATAATGATGTCAATGTGGTTAAAAGATTTTAATTTAAATGATGGAAATAATGTGAGATAGTTAAGAATTTTAAATGGTTGGTAAATATTAGAATTTGGGTGATTATTATTTTGTTCGGGCATTTAAATCAGTCCAGGTTAAGCTTAAAGGGGTACTAGAGAGAATAATATTGTTGTGAATTAATGTAATGTAGAATGTGAGATGTAATAGTGACACAGTAGCTATGGGAAAATATGTAGAGTATTGATTGATATATTGAGTTAATAAATAAGTGGAGATATTTTGTAGATGAAAGTGATGTATTGGGAGAGTAATTAGTTGATGGGAATTTTGTAAGGGGGGTGGTGTGATAAGGAGTCCTCAACGAAAAGCGTTGTGGCGGGAAGGGACCGATTAGCGCCGGAAAGGGTTACCTAGGGGGAGTCCAGGAACCAACATAAGGGAGTGAGCACTGGGAGGGGAACACACATCCTGAGTACAAAGGGGTAGCGAGTATTTTTTTTTTAAAGGGTAGAATGATGCGAAATGAGTTGAGTAGTAAGTTGGGTTTAGAGAATGGTTGATAGATGTTTTTGATAGAGGGGTGTCATATTAGTTAAAGCTGTTAAGTGAGTATTAGAGTCAGAAGGGGGGTAAGATATAGATATACCAATGCCAAGTTGATAAAATGAGTTATTAGGAATAATTAAGTCACCCAAACTAATTGAGGTGCGAATATTAAAGAAAGAAAGTCATAGTTAAAATGTAAAAATAATTGAAGCAAGTGACAGATTTTAATAGAAGCTGAAAGTAACTAAAGCTATAAAATGTGATATTTGGTCAAGTTAACTGTAAATTTTATTGTTTATTGTAATAGTAACCATGTTAATTTTAAATGTCTTATTTTATTATGTGGTATTATGTTTGAAGACAAGAATTTTAAAGATGTTTTATGTACTTTATGATGTAGCTTTGTATAACATAAGTATGTCAAGGTCGTTGACTTGACCCAGAGAGATCAGCTGATGGTTGATGTTAGAGGCAAGACCTGTTTCTAGTAATTGATTGATGCCATTTTGTTTTTTAATTGAATTAAATATTTTTGTTTTCTGAAATTTGAAAAAGGAGATTTTGGTAAATTTAAAATTTTTTGAAAAAAAAATTTTGATTTTTATGCCTGCCATATAGGCGATGTTTGAATTTCAAGTGTATTATTGTTTAGGTGTATTGCTAGTGTTTTATTCAATTATATTGTTTAGAATATATGTGTAAACCAATGTTAGAGTAAGTGAATTCATGTTTAATAAGGTATTCAATTTGTTTTCTTTAGGATTGTTATTAATATTGAAGAGAATTGATAGATTTGATAGAGTCATGTAAAGATTTTATTTTTTGATTTTGAAGAAAGAAATGGTAACAGAACAGATTGATTTGGAACTTAGATGAAATTTTAACCAAATTTAATGATTGGAATTTAATTTGTTTGCTATATCGTAATTTGAAGAATGATTTTAAAATGTTTAAGGAGTTTGTTTAGGATGAATTAATAAGTATAGGTATGCGCCCAGTATTGCTGAAGGCGACCCAGTATGCATGACAAGGGGGAACATATCGGTTGAGGATCTGGCATGGTCTAAGGCCAGGGATTTGGAGTTTGGGGTGGTATGTTAGAAGGTTAGGTGCGCTGTGGTGCGTGTCTGTTCAATTTTATGGTGTTGGGATCTCGAATAGAGACGTCCAGTAATATCGTTCAGGGGCGGCCATAGTCTCCGAGCTAGGGGGGTAGTTTACCCATGATGTGTAAGAACTAATGGGGGGTTGTTGGCACCATGTCCTCACCGATCCTCTTAGGGGTTTAGCAATGAGATTTCTTCTGTTTCGGCAGAAGATCTCTCATTGGGGGGGTATTGTAACGGGGCAAAAAAGGGGTATTTTATTTTGTTGTAATTTTATTGTTTATTTCAATTTA
Organism: Magicicada septendecula; assembly: GCA_034769895.1. Taxonomy (NCBI): domain Eukaryota; kingdom Metazoa; phylum Arthropoda; class Insecta; order Hemiptera; family Cicadidae; genus Magicicada; species Magicicada septendecula. Next base: position 21,847,541 of record CM068370.1, read on the forward strand.
TACGGGCCCAAAACAGCGAGTCACCTACATACAACGGTTCAGTGCGTTGGATGCGGCGTGGTCAATGACAGTTAATTCACAGAATTCCAGTGCGCACGTGCCTGTGCTTTCCGTTGGGGAGAAGAGAAAAAACTTTGTAACTAACAACCAGCTCCAATGGAATGCGTGTGTTCGACAATGCAACTGAATTCGCAGAACTCAAGGGCTGGGTTACGCACACCACGCGCAATAACAACCAGGCGCGCGGATGGGACGCTTCGTCAAAAAACCAATATGGCACGAAGTAACTAATTTTGTTCGCACGTGGTCCAAGCTGGTGGAAGTATGGATAAGTCACGCCCATTTATGTGACGTGCAGAGAGGCAGTGAGATTTCGTCGACGTCCAACACACGGGAGTTGCACTTGTTAAATGTGCGGTGACCGGGACTTTAGCACCAGAAGGCATTGATATCCGTCTTGTTCAAAAAAGTTGAGAAGTGGGGTTTTCTGTTAACTCTCGTGGTAGTGCTCAACCAACGCTTCGTCTGGCCAGGCGAACTACCAAACGTGGAGCCTCAATAAAATTTAAAATATTAATTAGAAAAGCTATCCGTAGTAAAATGAGGCCGTAAAATAAATAGTGAGTGTAGTTGTTGACAAAGAAGAAGGAAACATGGAATAATAAACTTTTTGGGACACCGTAAAAAGGACTTGGTGTGAGGCGCACCACGCGTTCGGGGAGGAAGCCACCAAAATACGTAACCGTATAAAATTAAATTATTTTTTATGTGATCTCTAAAATAAGTAAATAGGGTTGGGGTAAATTGATGGAATGAGAGTAGAGTGTGCAGCAATCTGGGTCGTCTATAATAAAATAAGATAGTTAGTTTCATGTATCAAGAAATGTATATTCGTCAGTATAAAATGATTCAAGGTATCGTTTGTGTTTTAAATAACAAAAGTAATAGTAAAGGATGTGAAGATAGATAAGTTTAAGTTAGCAGAAAATTTGAGTAACTTTGAGTAGAATTTGAAAGAAGTAAATAAGATGTTAAAAGTTTAAAGCAGGGAATAAAATTTTAATTGTTTCTCTTCATAAATGCGAGTTGAGTCTGTTATTAATATAACCTTGCAATCATCCTTGCATTTCAACGTTCGTGTGACGGACCCTGGGCTGAGAGGAAAATCTTAAGGTGAGTGGAAGACAAATAATTTTATGATTTAAATATATTAAATGTATTAAAATGTAATTAACTTCACAAAGGAGGATAGGAGAAATTAAAGAAGAAACCAGAACAAGACAACATCCACAAGAAGAAGGAGTGCTCTTATAAGAAACCAAAACAAAACCCCAAAAGACAGTAATACAAATAATAACAAATGAAAGTATAACAAGATCCCAAATTTAGAAAACAATGTAAAATAAATATAAGCCAAAAGTGTATAAAGTAGAATTGAAAGTGAACCAATGTGAATTAATTATATAATGCAAAAAACAAACCTTCATTATCCTCAATAAACAGATTTCTTGATTTTAAAAAGACTATAAAGCTAATTAGAAATAAAATCAAAGAATAAAAAGGGGATCAGTGCAAGTTTTTGTGTTATATTAAATAAACCTAATGTGTCAATATTGAAGTTCATAAACTGAGTAAATTGTGAAATAATGCAACTTTAAAGTGTTTATATTATGTCAATGAATAATCTTAAGTAGAGTATTATCATGACAGATAATACATGTGTTTCTAAATAACAACTGCCACTCTTTATATACAACATTCATTAGAATGACAGTAAATAAAACAAGAGCAGGCCATATAAAAAGTGAAGTGACAAAGAATTATTACCCCAAAATCAAACAAAAAAACAAATATGACTGAAAATAAAACTAGGTGTAAGAAATAGTGTAGATGATGGAAGGACAGATATGTTTTGTTTGTTTAGAATAAGTTTAAATAGCTCAAGGATAAAATGTCTGAGAATGCAATCCTTTTAGTATAAAACTTTTATTATGAAAATGTTTATTATGTTTTAAAAATAGTTAATCCAGATTAAAATGTCTGAGTTTGAAAGACTATTGTTAATTTCAATCATGTGTTATGAATTAATAGTATAAATTATATACTAAATGTTCTTTTGTTAAAATAAGGAAATGTTAATCAATATTATATTAGAATAGAAAGTCAGAGAGGGTACAAACAAAATGTATTATTTAAAAACTTTGTATGTAAAAACTGTTGAAAATCTAGGCCAAATAGTAAAACTAAACAGCATTAAAATTGATGAAATAAGTACAGAAAAACAATTAAACTGATGGAATTTATATAGGATAGATCAGTCATAGAGTCATGTAACTGGAACTATAATTAAGAAAGATTTTGTAAAAAGATAGTAAGAATTATTGTTAAAAATGCAAATGTAAAAACTGAAAATTCAAAGAGGGGAGTCACAAATTAATGTATAATATTTTAAAAGATAACCAATTAATCAAATTGCAATAAATTAAGGGAAGATAAACCTTTTATGTCAATCTGAGATTTAATACAATCATTAATATAACATGTAAAATGGCAAACATTTTGAGAAGAACAGGAAGTGAATTTTAAAACTTACAATTTTCAAAATGAAGTAAATATAACATTTTAGATAAAAAACTTAGTCAAACTATCTTATTTGGTATCAAATCAAGCAGAATGAACTGAAGAAAAAGATTATGTATTTAATAGTTAATAAATTTAAATAATAACAAAAATATATTCAGTAGTATAATGTAAAAATTTCACATGTACAGGATGTAAAATAATTTTGAAACAATGGATTGCTAATATTAATTTGGCTAAGACTTTAGGAGAAGACGAAGGAGGTTGTTTAGTTCAATATTAGACTTCGTGAAGTACACTTGATACGAGGACTTAATCAAATATTAACCTATAGTGAAGACATAAATGGCGAACGTTCCATAAGCCTAGTCTGATATGAAAAACGCGAGTTTTGTAAAATTACATCTAAACCGTAAATTCAGTGAAACTAACACCTACAAACATTAAATTAACTCAAAACAGAACAGAACACCAGTAAATACACAATTTAAACGATTAAAACAGAAATTCCACATAACGAGACGAACAGAGCCATTATCGACCTACAGACGAAAGTGAAACACAACTTAACACAACACATTTTATCGAAGTGGACCACTAACACTTAACCAGAACCACTCCACAATAACCAGAAGGAATAATCGCAGCTGCAGGAACGAGAAATCACAGGAAAAGCAGCCTTTATTGGAAGCAGAAACAGCGAGGTGCATATTCGTCTTACATCTGAACTCGAAGCGGCCATCTTTTTCTTCCCACAATCCAACGCGACACTGCCTGTACAACTGAACGGTTCGAAAATTTCTTCACTCACTATTATATATTGAATGTTATATATGTATTTTAATTAATAAGCTGATTTATTGTAATGTTATACTCTCCATACTTTGCCCTTTTTCTCTGACTATCCATAAAATAACTGTTTAAAGAACCCGATAATAAATAATTGTACAATCTGTTGATATACCCTGAGAGAGTCGATTAATCAATCGATAGAAAATCGATTATATTACCATTTGTTAATAAAATTCCTTGAAGATTATAAAATTGAATATTGTTTATTCCTACATAATAACTAGCATAATATATAATTTTAATTGAGCAATAACTACCAGAATTTCAAAACCACAAAGGAAGATAACCTGCAAATAAGGAAAGTTCACAAATCGATTGTCCCGGGAGACAATCCTATTAACTGTTAAAAGGAATTTTAAATACAGAAAAGGACATAATTCAATTAAAACAAATAACTAGAAGTTCGGAACACCACGAAACATTTTCAAATAATTAATATTAAATTAATTTAAAAAAATAAATAAATAAATTTTAAAAAAAAGTTTTTTTTTACAAACAAACAAAAAAATATTAACAGAATTATTTAATTTGTTACAATATACATTAAAATACCTTAATATCAACTTCAAGGAACTCAGCGCCTAAACTTTCAACCTGTTCTTTCACAGCTGACCTAGTATCGAACCCTCTTACAATAGCGCCCATATTACGTGCTTGACCAATCGCAGCTAGACCGGCTACTCCTCCACCAATCACTAGTATCTTAGCTGGCGGAACCTTTCCTGCAGCTGTTATCTGGCCTTAATATCATTCAACAAAAAAATATTGTGTAAATATTAAACTTTCTTGAGCTATTCATTGTGTATAGACTCTAAGTTGTACACACACACACACACACACACACACACACACACACACACACACACACACACACACACACACACACACACACACACACACACACACACACACAAGCAAATTCACATAAACATGTAAAGATTGACAGAGGAGATTAATATTAATTTGTTAAAGCACTTGTCTGTACATTACCAGCAAAGAAGCGTGGGAAGTAATTTGATGCCTCTACAACTGCCCTGTACCCAGAGATATTTGCCATCGAGCTGAGAGCATCAAATACCTGAGCTCTTGATATTCTTGGAATGCAATCCATGGCTGTAACACAAAACAAATAATCAGCTACTCTAATGTAACCACAAAAAATCTAAACTAAAAGCCTCTCCATCTATGACCTATGCAACTAAAATTACCTGATTTTAAAACACCCATCTTAATATTACAAAAATATCAACTTTCATAAAAAAATTTCCTTTACATTTCAAAATAATGTACTGGCTTAACATCTTAAAACAGCACTAAGTACGGAAAAGTTATATACGACAGTGTCCTTTTACATCAATAACCCTACCATTTGTTTAAAATTGCTTCACAAGGGATTTGATAGTTCATTCAAGTATTTAGTAACACAAATTTTGAATATTCAAGAAAAAATCTTTTTCTTCTTCTTTAGCACTAAGCCCAACGTGAGCCCCGGCTTCCATCACCAACCTTCTTCAATGTCTTCTATCCATTGCCATCTCAGAGGTAACCCCTCACATCCATTCTTCTTAGATCTTCCAGTACATCACCCAACCATCTTATCGTAGGCCAGCCTCCTTTCTGCTTTTATAGACTTGTGCCCTCAGGATTTTCTTTACCATACACTGATCATCCATCTGCTCTAGGTGACCTAACCACTGTATTCGTAGAACCTTTACGAATATTACAATGTCCCTCCGTGCTTCAATAAATTTATCTTGTTACTTAATATAACATGGTTAACTTTTGGAGCAAAGTTGTTCTATTGTGTAGGAAGGTACTTGTATGTTATATGCTCCACCAACTGGTATCAACAGTACTTATTATCAATATTGATATGTTGAATATTTTTTACCAAAATTAAAGCAAATAAAAAGAGAGGTATTTTTATGCATGTAGATGAAATCTATAAACCAAAGTAAAATAAACAATTCAGGCCATTAAACTACACAATAGCACTTGGATTTACAAAAATATGTTGAGTTACAGAATGTATTTATGCTCAAATTTGCGGAAAACTGTTTTGTACCAACCATTTGCGCCCACGTACCCCAATCCAGTACATGGATGATGCTGGATATATGTTATCAGAGGTCTGTGTTTTCCTGTCTTGGGTTACACAGATTGGTTTTGATTTTGTTTATTTATTTTGTTGAGTTTTTTCTAGCTAAACCAAAACTATTGGTTTGGACAAACCAGAACTATTGTAGTAAGACAATATGGCTTCACCATATAATTAATTCATGCATTACCTGTGATTTCACTGACAGTAGATCATACTGTTCTACCTCCCCAAACAGAGTAACTGGGAGAAAAGGAATTTTTGAGTGGGCTTCTAGGTTGTCCACACGGCCACACTGTTACAGACTGTTAAGTGAAAGTAGTGTACTGCTGTAACCCAAAGTCTGCAGATGATTCGAAAGTGTGAATTAGAGCAGCACTGCATACAGGCTTTCACATGTGCGAATAAAGTGGGCAAACAATTTGAAATTTTATAAAATAAAGTGAGACTAAACATTTGTTGATAACAAAGTGTTTACAACAAAGTGTAATAACATTTGTTGATTTCAAAAAGGCCTTTGATTCTGTTGATAGAGAGACTATAGATAGAATAATCCGAGAATTTGGTGTTAAATCTAAATTGGCAAATCTAATCCGTGAAACCCTTACAGACACAATCTCAAAAGTAAAATTCACGGGAGAAATATCTCGACCATTCAAAATAAATACAGGTGTAAGACAGGATGATGGTTTATCCCCAATTCTTTTTAACTGTGTCCTAGAGAAAGTAGTGAGAATTTGGAATGAAAAATTAAAGGAATTCAAAATATCACCAATCATGTTGGGAAGAAGGAACAAACGTATTGAAGTAAATTGTTTGGCATTCGCAGATGACTTTGCTATACTTTCTGAACATCTTACATCTGCAGTAACACAAGTTCATTTTTTAGAGGAAATAGCCATTAGAACAGGCTTAAAAATTTCTGCAGAAACATTAAAAATGCCCCAAAATTCCTGGTAACAGATATTGGTCGAATAGAGAGGGTACGAAAATTTAAGTATCTAGGAAGGATGATTCAAGAGAATGGCTTAGAAAAATCTGCTATAGAAGAAAGGATGGATTCATAAGATGGAAAGGGCATATGGTATAACTATAATAAAATTGGCATAATTACAATAAAAAGTGCATATCTAAAATTATGAAAATAAGGCATTACAGTACAGTAATGAACCCAGAATGCCTATATGCAAGTGAATGTCCAGCAATGAATTATAATTTAGACAAACTAGAAATATTGGAAAGACGAATTATTAGGAAAATATTAGGCCCACGAAAAACTTCAGAAGCTTGGAAATTAAGAAGTAATGATGAAATATATCAAAGTATACAAAATATAACAGAAACAATGAGAAAAAGAAGACTATTATTTTTTGGACATTTATATAGAATGGACGACAATAGGTTGACAAAGCAAATCTTCAAATATCTGTGGGGGAAGAAGTCAACATCAAGTTGGATTAAAGAAGTCCAAAAGGATTTAGGAAAAAATAATATACACGCAGAAGAAGCAATTGAAAGAGAAGTTTTTTGGGCAAAAATGTTAAAAATTGGAGGAGTCCAGGGTAGGTGAGAGAAAAACGCAGGTTCAAAACGGACTGAAGACAGGAAGAAGAGACACAGTGAAAAGATGAAAGAATATTGGACAAAAAGAAAAGAACAAAGAGTAAAGAATTGAAATTGGCATGTGGTCCTTAGATGGCCGATACAAAAAAAAAAGTGAATAAAAATATTATTGTTCGATATATGTTGTTTTATTGTTTTAATTGTACTGGTATTCTGAAAAAAATATGACCACAAAAAACCTATAATATTGGGTAATTTTAATCCCTAAATAAACCTCAATGAGTAAATTTTAAAACTTGGACTTTTTCTTTCGTGGCTTCTCTTAAGTATTTTCTGTTCTACATTCTACTACATATTATTTTAGTTTTGCTTAAATGTATTTTTCCATTTTCACACTTTTCAACATAGTATATTACCCAACAAACATTCACAAAAGATATCCAATACATAATATATAAAATGTGAGAAGTATTCAATTATACAGCTTTCTGATTATCCATACTGAACCTAGCAGAAATCAATCCAAATAACTGTCATCCTACTATACTAACATTTTTTTTATTAATGACATTCATTGTCCTTCCCTGTGTAGAGTTCATTCACTGTTCTATACTCTGTATATTAAAATCACTCACATTTATATCTATTATCATTAGACAATGATAAGATAACCATTATCTACACATTAAATAATCACGCTGACAAATACAAACTCCTTTATTAAGATAAAAAACTGCTACCAATGTCATCATTTGCATTAAGTACATACCTTCTGTCACTTTACTATTATTATTATTATTTGTTATATTAAGTACTGGTTTTTGTATGTTATTGAAATTAAAGTGTTGACATACTATATTCATGTAATCATGTGTTTAGGCAAATACTTGAAGTTTTTTAAGACCTTCGACTGTTTTAAACATGAAAGTCCACAGTCCTCATGTTTGTACAGTTGATATCAACTAGACCAATTATCATTTTCACAGAAGCCTGATTATCTGTTCAAACCAAATTTTGTTACAACAAATTTAATTAGAAACACCTGTTCATACAGTTTTAATTTTTATGTTTTTAGTATAAAAATTCACAAGTCATATATTAAAAAATTAACAATGAAATATTAAAAAACAAAACTGATTCATCATCAATAAAACTTACCAAATGCATTGATCTGTTTCTTGCCTAAAGCGTTAACTAAAGTCTTATTCTGTGCTGGATACAAAAATGATATCAGTGTAGAATCTGGTTTAAACAAGTCCACTTCCTCTGGGAGTGGTTGCCTTACTTTTAGGACTAAGTCTGAAAAACAAAACAAACTGATTAAAAATTCATTTAAAACTAGTCATATACCAAATACTCATTAAATGTTAGGCTGCTGTTATATTATATTTTCACCACTGTGGTTAAACTGGTCCAGTTTTAGGACTAATAGAAACACGCTGATTTAAATAAGCACTACTACATTACTGTATGGGCACTGCACATTCTACCAAACAGGATGAGCATATAACCAGAACATGTAGTCACATCAGTGGTTGTACACTGTTCTGTGGTTATGCACCTCACTTCTTTTTTGTAATGTCTGATGTCAAAAAATTTTTTTGAAACCACTAATACCAAAAAAAAGCGATCATTGTATATATGAATATTATACAAAATTTTGGAAACCTTTAATTAACTCCTGTTTGATATGAAACATATGAACCAATGTTTGTGAATAATTGGTTGTTTTAATATCCCTTTTTCAAATGTATGAATAAATTATAATTTGAATGCATCACATATTCACTAACATAAACTGACTTTATCAACTTGAACTAAACAACAAATTTATTTGTCCTGTTTTATGTGTCAAGTGTGACTTGCATCGGTAATCCTTTCAAAACCAATCTGTATAATCACATCAGCAAAACTATATCAATGTAAACAAAGGCACTGAACAATGTTGTCGGTATAAGTATCAAAATATATTCAAATGCTAAAGAAAGTATTGCTTGCCGGTGATACATTTCTATAACTGCAACTACATACAACCATCATTTATTATATAAAGCTTGTTTTATACATATATATTACAACACTACCAAATTTAATGTGTTTATTTATTGATGTGTGACTAATCTTTATGTAACATTACAACACATTAAATTCGTGTGTGTGCAAGAATGAAGGGTGTAATCATAATAATAATAACACTATTCGCTTGGTTTACAAATCATTTCAATTTTTATTAGCAATTTCTTATTTGTTTTGCGGTTTAAAACTCATTATTATTTTCACATAATTATTACGTGTAATTTGTAATCTCATATTACAAATTAATTTCTTATTTATTTTACGATTACAAATTATTATTATTATTATTATTATTATTATGTACTTACTACGTATAATTCGTAGTCTTATTTTACACACAAACACATTATATAATCTTATATTCTAATACACTGTTATAAATTTTTATACTGCTCTCAGCTAGCTCAATTATGTTATAGATTATCTAATCTTTCAATTATCTAAATCTTTTTTCTCTGGTTATTACTAATTTCTCTTTCTTACTGCATATGCATTGCTTTCTATTAATTTCTCTAACGAGGTTGTCATTTACTACTAACAATTATAGATTTTAAATTACAGTTACTGTTAACTCTTATCGTTACACAGTCTTTCATATTACCGTACTTAATGTACCAAAACATAACATATTTACAACTATACAATTTCTTAACTCATTTTGTAATTAAATTGTCTATTCTTTTTCTTTGATATTTAAAGTCTTTAGATTAGGTCTCGGTTTCTTATAAATGCATGGTTATTTGTCACCTTGTTATTTGTGTGGTACACCTGAAGTGTGTCCTCTTCGGTCCTTGATACTGATGATCCTTATCGTCCTGGAAGTCCTGGAGTCTTGTAGTCCTTCGTCTACTGGAACCTCGAACTCTGGATTACTGCATTCTCGTACTCTGGTACACCTTCGTTCCTGGTCATGGCCTCCGGTTCCAACTGCTCACTCGAACGAATGTTCAGTCTAGAAGTCTCTGGGTTCTGCTTGTGGTTGGTCTACTGTCGTTGTTGTTGCTTCGTAGATTCTTTGGCTGCCATCAAATATAGAAGTTCTCGTTGTTGGACACAGTCTCCAGCTGTTCTGATGATTTAACGAGAAACGAGTTGTCCTCTAGTAGAGCCTCTGGCTGCATCAGTGGTCGAACACGGAAGAGTTGTCGTTTGGCAGAGCCTCCAGCCGCTTCGGTTGTTGAACAAGTAAGAGAATGATGTTTGCGCGTCCCCTGTATTTATACCCAGGGCGCCAAACTCATGTCTCGACAATATTCCGCATGTCTGAGATTGTCAAGAGCATCACTCTAACCCATGCTATCTTGTTACACTTAATTTGCACATCTTCGCGAATTGAGAAAGTCTTTGGCACATTACCCGATATTCACTCGGTCGGTAATTTATAGGTGTTCTTCATGCACAAACCATTTTTCTTTATTTTACTTAATATAATTACTATTGATTTTTAACTGCCTATCATTACACTTTTTATTCGTTTTGCACTATTTTTTATACACTTGTTCGTGCTATTTAAATACACATTTTGGTGTCTTCAGTTTGTTGCTACTATGCACACAAGCATTATAATTAAATAAACACACATAATTTACATCGTTACTGATAGGGTGGCTCTTTTCATGAATGAACACGTCACACACACACACACACACACACACACACACACACACATACACACACACACACACACACACCCTTTACGTGTGTACACACATGCAGCAAGCAGCTGGCGTTAATCCCTGTCCCAACATGCAAGTTGGGCGTTTCTTTTACAATTTAGATTGGAGGCTGAATTATTATTATTACCAAAATGCATTATTTATTTCTTCTAATCACTTATTTAAATTACTTTGTGCAATGCACAGTACCCAACATATTTGTACTGTTGCATTATATATTTTACACGCAAACCAGTCTTTCACATAACACAGGTGATTCTGTAAGACAAATTGTTTGTACTTTGGTCTTAAACTTTAAATACCAAAACTAAATATCGTTATGGAGAAAAATACATGACTTCCATGTTCTAGGATTTATATTTAAAAATCATTTACTTGAATACGGTTCGATAACTTCTAAAAAATATCCCCCACCCTTAAACTATTTCACTATTTACAGATATTTTTGCTATTATGGGGTTGTCGTTTAATATAATGATATTTTCGAGTCACTTTATCTATAAAAATTAGGTACTTTATGCTTATAAAGAAACTGACCTATGCAGATAAGCAACCCTCCGCGTCAACTGATCCCCACCATTAATGATATTTACACTTTCGTAGAGCAATAGTTTTATCATATGTAATTGCTAAGGTATCTTATCCTTCAAAATTAAATACTCGTACTTTACTTGATATCATCAAAGTAATTTTTTTTAAATCACCCCCTCCCCCTTCAACTACCATTTTCATTTATAGACATTTCATCTACCTTTCTACAGTGGATTATTATGATCCTCTTTCCAGGATACTTTATTTATCAAAATTAAGTACTTTACTCTTGTTAAAACACAAAACACTGCAGGTAAACTACCCCTCCCCCTTAACCGATTTTCACCAAAATCAATACGGCTTGAGTCCTCTAGAACTCGAGCACATATGCAAAACATTATTTGATTCTGTTTGAATTTTCGGCAGTTATAGTTCGCCATAGAAAAAATTCTACATACAGACACACACTTTTTGGAAAATTACTTTTCTTCATGTTTTGAGGGTAGTACAATCAGAATCAGCCCTTATCTCGAACACGATTTTTTTTCACAATCACTATTCTTCCATTTCCTTATGGAACATGGAAGTAATATTAGTATGCAAGAAGAATTATGAGACAGCAAAAAACAAACCTGAGTCAAATGCAGCATCCCTTTCAACAAGCTTCACACCAACACTTGAATACTCAGAATCCCTGAACTTGGCTTCCATGCCTGCTCCTTTTTCTATGTTCACTGTGAAGCCTTTTTTTATCAGCGTCGCAGCTACCGCTGGAGTGACTGCCACTCTGTAATTTACAATGTATGCACTCTTTTAAGAAACGAAACCCACAAATTGCAATTCAAGTATCTGATTTTGGGGTGTTGTATTGTATGGACATGTAATCAAATACAGAAAACAGAGAATATAATTTACTAATCACACACACACACACACACACACACACACACACACACACACACACACACACACACACACACACACACACACACAGAGGTGGCGGCAATGACGATGAAAACAATAACTACGATTATGATTATGATGACGACGACGATGATGATGATGATGATAATTACGGCGGTGGTGACAACAATGATGATTACTTGTGTGTGTGTGTGTGTGTGTGTGCGCGCGCGCGCGTGCGTGCGTGCGTGCGTGCGTGCGTGTGTGTGTGTTATTAAAATAGGAAACCAACAGGCATTTGAAATCATCATATTATTTACCTATAACATTCAACAATAAAACGTATAAAAAAAAAACAATTTATTGCAATGAAGGGAACTGTCCCATATCCCGTACCCACACTATATTTTCGATTTTTTTAATATCTATAATATAACGCGCTAGGTAGTGTGTCCGTCATCGGTATGTTACCATAGTAACAAGTAAATAAACAAATGATATTTACTGGCATCGAATCCGTTCCTATAGTTTTTAATGTTTTTACTATGCGATTGTGTTGATATGTTTTGTAATTTTGTATACAGGTACGTCTAGTCTATATATTTTGTAATTGTCCTATATTTCTGTATAATATAACGCGGTAGGTAGTGTGTCAGTCATCGGTATGTTACCATAGTAACAAGTAAATAAACAAATGATATTTACCAGCATCGAATGTATAGCCTACATTTATCCGTTCCTATAGTTTTTTAAGTTTTTACTATACGATTATGTTGATATGTTTTGTAATTTTGTATACAGGTACGTCTATATATTTTGTAATTGTCCTATATTTCTGTATAATATAACGTGGTAGGTAGTGTGTCAGTCATCGGTATGTTACCATAGTAACAAGTAAATAAACAAATGATATTTACTGGCATCGAATGTATAGCCTACATTTATCCGTTCCTATAGTTTTTAAAGTTTTTACTATGCGTTTGTGTTGATATGTTTTGTAATTTTGTATACAGGTACGTCTATATATTTTGTAATTGTCCTATATTTCTGTATGTTTTAATTGTGATATTTATGTTTATATGTATTTCTGATGATCCAATGAATAAGTAATGAAATACGATCAAATATGCCTCCTAAACGCCAGCAACCACCAACTGCTGAAGAAATTGCAGCAAAAAAAGCAGGTAATGCTGAAGCTCTAAAGACGCCGTAGAGCGGCCATGTCAGAAGAGCAGCTTCAAGCAGAATGTGAAGCTAATGCTGTAAGTCACCGACAACACAGAGAAAACATGCCACAAAATCAACTTCAACAAGAGCGCGAGGCAAACGCTGAAAGACAAAGGGTTGCACGCCAACATCAAAGAGGACGTCTGAGTAGATATGTCCGATCCCGCAACACCGCTTTGCTTCCTGAAAACTTCAATAAAGACGAAATTGAAGAAAGTTATCTTGGCCCAATGGATGCTAAATGTCCATTTTGCAATGTCACGCATTTCAAAAATGAATTAATGTCAAATTGCTGCCATAAAGGGACCATTGCATTAGATGAAATACGAATGCATCCCTTCATTACAAATTACATGAATGGATCTGATACAAATTCTAAAAATTTCATGGAAAACATAAGATCCTACAACAGTGCAATGGCCTTTGCCTCAATGGGAGCACAAGTTGACCAATCAGTGACCAGACGTTCAGGTCCTTTTTGTTACAGAATCCATGGGCAAATTTATCATGCTACATCTGCATTACACCCAAATCAAGGTGAATTACCAAAGTATGCCCAACTGTACATTTTGGATTCGGCCCAAGCCTTGACAGTATAACAAAAGAAAAGATTGAGTGGTGTTGTAAAATGTGTTGTAAAATGTCGGGCGTTACCTCCGCGCACTTTTGTTACTTACTCTGTTGACTGGATCCTCTGCAGTGATGTAGTCCTGTAACACAACTTAATACTATGCTTTTTGTGGGCGCCACTTGGAAACGTTTGTTCCAAGAAAAAAAAAAAAATGTGATTGATAAAAATTTTTAAATCTACGAAAAAATTCAAACAAGTCAGTTTAGCTTGGAAAAATCAGTTAAGTTTGATGATTCTTCAAAAACAAACGAACAAATCGTCTGAAGGACTAACATTCACAGAAAAAAATTATAAAATTGCAGAGAAAAAATTTTACAAGTTATTATTATTGACAATTTTTTATATATCCAATCAAGTATCGGCTAGCATATTTCAGATTTTGACTCAGTTGAAAAGCATGAGTTTAATACGTGAAAAATCTTTACTCTCAGGACGTGACTCCTTTGAACTACCAAGACATATCAATTAGATGCCTTACAAGAAAAAACTAAGTGATTTGAAGGTGTATGTGTGGCGTGTGAAGTACAACTGCGTGATAAAATGTAACCAGGTAACAAATGACTTTAATTTTGATAACTCACGTTCCAATGGTTATTTATTCTCGCACTGGACACTCCTTTCGGGTAGTTTCTCAATCTCGCCTCTTCGGGTGTACACTGAATCTATTTAAAGTCAAATTTTGCGATCGTTTACTTTTTCCGCACTTTTGTAAAAACGTTTGGCAGTAGAATCTCGTTCAAACGCCGCCAAAAGCTCATCAGCTGCTCCGCGTTGATTTAGAAATTATCCGCCGTAGCGCTGATTCCCATTCAGTGTCGAGAAGAAAGGTTTGTTGGGTATATGTTTGTTTACGTTAGGGGGAATTATTGTCACGTTAGTCAGTCTATGCGAACACAGCAGAATTCGTTCTCTATTTAAATTTTTGGTCCCTCCTGGGCCGCTCGACGTTCTGGCTGCGTGATTTCTATTAAAATTTGCCGTATCGCTGCTCTATTTCAGTGATACTTTTGGCGTAGATTCTCGTTGAGGTTAAGTCAGTCGGTTATGTCTATGTACGGGAAAAAGCCTTTCTCCGTGTCTTGTCGATTTCTCGCCTCTTCGGTTTCGCCTTAGCTGCGTTGATCAGTGTTGTGTGAGATGCATCAGCTCTGGAGTTCAAGTTTCAAGTGTTTTTCGGTCGGATTTGGTCTCTCTTTTATACTAATTCAGGATGACTGTTTTCATCGACTTCCGGCATATTTGTGTAAAAATTCTTTCTAGATTGTTCGAGAATAAACGAAATGGAATGTCATGGAACAATTTTCACTTCCGTAGAAGCTTTTAGAACAAATTTCTTATTCTTCATACAAAGGATATTTCAAAAATTACTCTGGTATTTATCAAACAGTTTTACATTAGTACTCACAATTTGTATGCCATTAATACATTTAGATTCCCTGTTTTTAACTGAATCTAGCGATACTAAATATGATTGGTTTCTAATTAACTTAAGTCTGATAAACAATACAATATACAACCCTCACCTTGAGTTGTTGCCATTGAAAACTCAATTTTTATAACAAAAATTGTTGTGGAGTTACTAAGTTCCTTCCACAAGCTGAACATCTAATACTACTACCTTCCTACAACAAAATAAACAAATTTTAACATAGATAAAACACAAATAAATACAATTTTATATGGCCTCTGCTCATGGCCTAGATTCTTGTCAGTTTTCTAATACAATGATTAGTCTTTTTCTTTAATATATGTATTATTTCACTACTGTACACACAGAGTTTATTATTTTGTCTATCTTTTGTGATACCTGGTTACTCTGTACATATATTATATTTATCACAAGATGACATAGCATCATTGATTGGTCTTGAGATGTCATTTTTTATGGCGTGACAAATCTCACTTCTTATTAGTTAAATTCTTTTAGAATTGACTTTACTTTCAACTGAGTTTGTTTCTTATTAAGGTATACTGATGTATTGTACCTTTCTATCTTATTTTTGTTAGCATTATGTAAGTATTTAGCCAGATATGATTATTTTTGTACTGGATGATTGGTTCCAGCCATACATGGTATAAGTAAATATTTTGCTAACTTGACTATTACAATGTTAAAGTTAGTCAGGTATATTAGTATAGTTGCTTTATATCATATTACAGCTTTCTAATGCAATTTGGTTGCATTTTGGCAACATTAAATTCATAAATTATACAATATTAGATGCCTATTACATGTTTTTAGTTAACACTGTTTTTGGCTATTTTGACTGCTTTTTATTCATTTGACAGCTTCCTTTATTTAAGATAAATTGTTCACTATTGTCTGCTTGACAATTACATATAGTTTTTATTTAAATCTGATAATAATTAATTTTTTCATGAAATCTTAGTGTATGGTCTCAAATCCAACACATTAATATTTTTTGTCATTGCAAATATACAATTTTTATTTTAACTTAGATTCTTTCTAATAATGTATTTAAATCATTTAATACATTCATTTTATTTACATCACATCATATAATAATGGATCATGTCCATTCATTCACAAAAAATAGTTTTTAATACTCTATTCATAGTTATAAAACTTAATAATTATTGACTTCATTTTGGTTGATTCTGACATTATGGTTTTTTCACTCTTATTCACTTTAATAATATATATGGGGTTTTGTCTTAGTCATAGTTTGGTCGTTTTTTTTCAAGTTGATAGAAATAATTATTATACAAAATTACACCATTTTTTGGGACTACTTGGGTTCGGTACTGTTCACCTCACTTTCCTCTTATGCTAACTTACTATATAAATGATTTCCTTTATGGAACGTTCTGTTACGTTACAACAGAAAGAATGAACAATCAAGCAAACAATGGATGCATTCATGTCGTAATGGAGAACCTCCAAAAACGTCTTGGAGATATCAATCCATTCTCTAGAGAATACAAGAACATGCTCAAATTTGAACAAGACGAAATGCTAAAGGCAAATCGGGAAAACCGAACGCCAATTGAATATAGCATGACTTTCTTGAGAGAAAGAGTAAATAATGTGCTTCCCAGCAGAACCAACGCTCCCACTGCCAGAGGAGAAATTGCTGCCGTTTTTCACAGTGCAGATGGTGCACCCCCAGAAAATCGGGATATTACAATTTATCTGAAAAGCGGAATTTTACAAAATATATCCATCCTGAGTAGACTCTGTGACCCAATGTGCTACCCTTTGCTTTTCCTATATGGGGATTCAGGGTGGACCACAGATCTGAAGAAAGCTGTTGGTCAAGGAAATGTGTCCCAGCTTCAATGGTATTCATACCATTTTGCCATTCTTGATGAAACTTTAACGAGTTCCTCAACGCAGGAAAGCTGACTCACCAATTCATGGTTGATGCCTATTGCAAGACCGAGGCAAACCGTTTGAATTGGTTTTGAAAAAATCAAAACACAGTAAGAGCTGAAGACTATGATGTTCTTCACCGATTTGTGAACAACCACAATTTTGAGGACGTTAACATATTGCCTGGAAAGAAAGTTATATTGCCTTCAACTTTCCAAGGGAGTCCAAGAAATATGGCTCAAAATTACCAAGACCAAGGGCCATGGTCAAGAAATATGGCAAACCTGACTTATTTGTAACATTCACGTGCAATCCTAAATGGAGGGAAATCAGGGAAAACTTACTTCCCAGTCAGCAACCATGCGACCGGCCTGATTTAGTAGCAAGAGTGTTTGAGTTGAAACTGAAATTGCTACTTGAAGACTTAACCAAACACCATAGATCTGGACGTGTTAGGGCTATGCTCCACGTGATCGAGTTCCAAAAACGTGATCTACCACATGGGCACATATTGCTATTCATGGCCCCGGAAGACAAAGTCTGGGAGAATGAAAGAATTGACAAAATTGTCTGTGCAGAACTCCCTGATAAAGATGCCCACCAGAGGCTACATGAAATTGTAAAATCCTGTATGACTTTACAATCCTGTATGAAATTGTAAAATCCATTAAATCCAAACGCACCGTGTATGGAAAACGGCAAATGCACAAAAGAATTCCCAAAAGATTTCTGTGCCGAGACCAACAGCAATGTCAATGGTTACCCAAAATATCAACGCCGAGATGATGGTAACTTTGTTGAACTTGGGGGAAACAAAGTGGATAACAGATGGGTGGTGCCATACAACCCACACCTGTCTCTGAAATACAACGCCCACATTAACGTAGAGATTTGTAGCTCAATTCAAAGCGTTAAATACCTCTTCAAATACGTTTACAAGGGGCATGACTGCAAATATTCAATTCGTTACTGTTCCCACAGAACAGGAAGCTACTACTGAATGGGACGAAGTAAAAAATTACTTGGAGACCCGATATGTAAGTGCACCTGAAGCATGCTGGAGGCTCAGGGAATATAAAATGCACCACCAAACTGATCATGTGGAAAGATTAAATGTCCACCTTATAAAGCATACAATATGTTTTATACCAGGCAAGGAAGCTGAAGCTGTACAGCAAAAAGCCACCAAGTCCAAACTTCTGGCTTGGTTTAAACTTAATCAGGAAGACCCTAATGCCCGAGAGTATTTATATATTGAAATTTCCGAACACTATACCTGGGATGACAAAAATTCTAAATGGAAACCACGTCTTAGAGGACATGAAACTACAATTGGCAGAATGTTTGCCGTAAGTCCCACGGATAGAGAAAAATGGTTCCTCCGAATTCTCCTTCTCAATGTTAGAGGAGCAACATCTTTCGAGGACCTAAGAACAGTCGAAGGAAATCCTATCCCCTTTGCAACTTTCCAAGAAGCATGCATTGCAAGGGGATTAACTGATGATGACTCAGAATGGGATACTTGCCTAACAGAAGCTGCAACCCATCAAATGCCAGTACAACTTAGGCAGTTGTTTGCATTTACTTGTATCATGTGTGAGCCGTCGGATGCAGCAGCATTATTCGACAGACACAAGGACAATCTTATGCAAGACTATAAGAGACGCTTTCCTGATGGAGAAAAAGCTCTCTATTTGACGCTTAAAGACATTGAATCTGTCCTTCGAACACATGGAACGTCATTGGTAGATTTTGGCCTAGAACTTCCAGTCGGCAGCTATGACGAGCCATATTGCCAAAAAAACCGTGTTCGAAGAAAAGTTTCAAATGCTCAACCCAGGGCAAAGAAGGGCTTTCAACAAAATCAGGGAAGCAATTGAAAACCCTAACTTACCCAAACGTCTATTCTTTATTGATGGACCTGGCGGAAGTGGTAAAACCTTCCTTTACAACACAATCATGCACTATGTGCGTAGCAAAAATGAATTAGTCTTGCCATGTGCATTTACAGGCATAGCAGCAACTTTGCTTGAGGGAGGCAGAACTTCCCATAGTCGTTTCAAGCTGCCTATTCCAATAAATGAAACATCAACCTGTAATGTTCGACATGGGACTAATACGGCAAATGAACTGGAAAAGGCCAAAGTGATAATCTGGGATGAAGCTTCAATGGCCCCAGCACATGGAGTAAATGCAGTTGACACACTGTATAAAGAACTCTTAGCTGAAGATCCAAAAGTTCCTTCTAAAAAACCATTTGGAGGTGCGGTCTTTCTTTTCGGTGGAGATTTTAGACAAATTCTCCCTGTTGTTCCACATGGCAGCAGAACTGAAATACTTTCTTCATGCATGAAGAATAGTAAGTGTTGAAAAAATATTCAGGTCCTAAAGTTAGACCAAAACATGCGTGCCAATGAGGACAATGTCCCATCAGAACACTGAGGCTTTTCCGATTGGCTTTTAAAACTTGGGAATGGAAAACTCCAAGAGCCTGGATTAGAGGAAGGCATCTTCGAAATTCCTCCAGTCTGCATTGAAAATGGATGTATTGTTGCTGCTGTCTTTTCTGAGGTCATCCAATCAGGAGATGACAGCATTGCTAACCATGCAATCCTGACTCCAAAAAACCACGAATCACTTGAACTTAATGAAAATGTCCTTAGACGAAGTCAATCTGAATTGAAATGCTATACCAGCATAGATTCTATTCAGCAAGACAGTGCAAATGCCGAGGAGGCAGCAAACTATCCAATGGAGTTTTTGAACAGCTTAACACCTGGAGGTATGCCTCCCATAGACTTAACTTGAAAGTTGGTGCAGTAGTAATGTTGCTACGAAACCTTGACTCAACAAGAGGTCTTTGCAATGGCACCAGAATGGTCATCAAGCAAATGATGTCAAAAGTCATTGACTGTGAAATCCTGACCGGATCTTTTAAAGGTACCAGGGTATTTATTCCAAGAGTTATTCTTGCACCCAGTGACCCTGAACTTCCCTTTACATTAAGACGAAAACAGTTTCCATTTAGACTTGCTTTTGCTATGACCATCAACAAAAGCCAAGGGCAAACACTGGATTCAGTTGGTATTTATTTGCCATCTCCAGTATTCAGTCATGGACAACTTTATGTTGCATTTTCAAGAACAAAGTCCTTTCAGAAAGTCAAGGTAAAAGTCTTAGGAACTGACCAACAAGGCAACTTAAAGAAAGACCACAGAGTTTACACCAAAAATGTGGTCTACAAAGAAGTTTTCGCCCAATAATTAAATTTCATAGCCAATATGTAATTAAATGTATTTAATATATGCCAATAAATAATTAAATATGTGCTAATAAAAATGCTAGCCACCCAGGCGTAGAACGGGTACTTCAGCTAGTGTAATTGTATCAATATACTACAATGTGAAGAAAAAAAAGTGTAGTAATTGTAAATTGTTCTATTTCTTAATGTGAATCAAAAATACGTGTTGTTTTCATTTGTGAGGTTAGACGACAATGGTTTTTGGTTGTTAGCTTACTGTTTAAAGAAATAAAAGCCATGGTTGGGAAATAATATATAACATTTAATGTGTCTACACAATGCTTGAACATGAGAAACATTAAAAACAAAGAAACATAACATATTTTTAACAAAATCAACAACAGAAAATGTAAAATGAAAAATACAATTATTTCTGAATAGTAAGATTAAAAAAAAATGTATTAACAATTGAAAACAAGATTTGTTATTCGTTAGGTCATTAATATTCTTTTGTATTACTCAGTAAAATCTCAGCAAATCTTGTTTGTACTGGAAGCAAATTTTCTCCAGAACACAAAAAAAATGGAGACATGTATAGCATTCTGCCTTCCTTCGAGTTGGTTGCTTTTCTAGTAATCCGCACAAAAACTGAGTATTAGTGGAAAACGAGTTCTGCCCCAAAAGGGGAGACATGTATAGTAATACGTGTTGGTTGGTTATGTGGTCTTCACAAAAAGCTAGTATTATTTTATAGGCATATTGGTTTCCATATGTAATTTTAGTTTGCATTTTAACCTAAGAACGCCAACTTTTAGCGTCACAAGCACACAGCAGAGTTATATTATTGCTGGTAACATTTTTGTAAAATATATGACAATGAAACACGACTGCAATTACAACAACAACAAGCAATTATAACACACACAAATAAATTTTCAAAATTTCTATTATCTAATTAAAATTATATGCAATTTTCACTGCATACTGACGCCAATAATCGCATAATCAAAATATCGAAAGTGAGTGTGGGTATGTTTATAGGGACAGTATCCAATGCAGTAATTGACACTCTGTTCTAGTGCTAACCTCTTTTCGTTCTGCCATATTTCCTTGGGAACGCCAATTTTAAGTTCCTTGTACGGACGCCCAAGTACTTCAGTAGCTTTTTCTGCTTGTTTGAGTAAGCTGCATGATATCGAAAACTGTCTTCGTAGAATATGTAGAACTGTCCCTTGTGCTAACACTGATCCTCCCGACATCATTGTTCACCTGTAACAATCTTTTATTATTTACCGTTCCATTTACTTCTTTATCCGTTTTGTATACATGATCATACACTTGCTTACTCAACATAAATAAGTATATAGCATTAATTTCTTACGATAATGTTCAAAAAGTTGTTACCACAGTACACAAAACAGACAATGGCAGGGCTGTATTTGTCTTCTTGGTGAGAAAACATAAAGAAACAGTGTTAAAACATATTCCCCTGTTAGAACGGACTAATAGGGGGCTCTGAGGTTTCCATTATACTGAATGTCCGTTGTAACTATATACAGCAAATATCCATTAGATAGGCCTATGACTAATTGATACGACCAGGGTTTGACTTCAAGGGCAATGCACCAGAACGGCATTCCGGAACCTCTTGGATCCAAAAATAAATTACCGAAAAAATATATGAAAAGAAAAACCTAATTATTACAAAAATGTACTAATACTTTTTAAATTGTGCCCCTCATCAGCCCTATTAACATAACTAAACATTTGTCAAAATCAAACACCAGCACTTCAAAACTACTATCATTCAAAAAATGTCCAAATAACCTATGGAGAAAATGAAACAAAAAAACTTGCTTCAAATTTAAAACTACATGAAAGGTAACTGACTGGGAGCTTCCGAGAATATGTGCATTCCGGAAGTTTTCCGGAGAGTCTTTCTACCTTGAAACATGCTATTGAACCAATACCAATAACTTAAAGTGAATGTGAGAGGACTGATTTTTGACCATTATACAGCATTGGACACAAAGAGTAAGGAAAGATCAAGAAAGAAACAATATGACAACACAATGATGAAACTATATCACTTAAGAGTTTGATTGAGGCTCCGGAATGACGCCATCACGAGCGACATGTTTTCGATTGTTGTGCGGCTCACCTGACGATGAAGCTCTTTAAAAATATCAGTAAACTTTTATTACCTTTTTAGATACAAGTTTACACGTATGTTACACATTTTGTAAGGCTTTAAAAATAACATGATGTAAACTTATACGCTAATATAAAATATAAGTATATTTGTGTGTGTACAACTTTTGAACTGATACGTTCCAGTACCTATAATTTTAAAAATCAACCACTGGATATGACTCATTTAAATTACGAGGATAAAAATATAAACTCACTATTTAACTGTACTTATATATAAAATAGGTAAAGTAGCCTCGCTGAATGCGTTTCCAGGCGGCATCAAAGAACAGTTAAATAGCCCAATTAGCGAAGGCACCCCCTGCTGCTGACAGCTGTGAACAAAGCTAGCCGCTTCTGAAACATCTCCAATGATGCCAAACATATTTTGAACTTGAATGCAATGTGGACCAGTCTTTGCGCGACATCGGAGGTGCCCGCTTGTCTGAATTTCGAGTCCGTTGCCAAAGAAACCACTGCTTTAGGAATTATTAATTTGTTACCTTCTTACAGCACATGGTATTTTACATAGTATATTTATATTTAAATATCACAGTAATACTGCTTTACTTTATTTATAGTTATAATTTTCGGTTCCGTGTTTATGTTCCGTGTGTAAAATATTATTATTATTATAGCCTTCTGATATTGCAGGGATTTGCTTATCCCAAAGCTTTGTGATATTTTAATAATGAACATCATTTTGAAAGTTATGTCGAAAAGGTATAGACCTATATTTTGTCGGTTTTGTTGTATTTTTATTCTTTATAGATAATGTAAACGTCAGGTTTACTTACTTAAAACTGAAACTTCTGAGAAGTCCTGAATTTTATTATTATTATTATTATTATTATTACTATGAATTAAACATATGTATAATAATAATAGCAATGAAGAGGAGAAACATTTCACGCTAAGTTTCACTATAGGTGGGAGAAGAACTTTGCAACATTGTCAGCTTGTTTTGAGTGACACTAGAGACAAGACCATCGGTTTCCTTTGAGTGAGAATCAAAGCGTTCCGCCTGGAAACGCTTTGAGCGCGGCTACTTTAACTGTACAGCAGTACAGCAATAGAAAACAGTTATATCCTATACAAAATACTGTATGCATAGTTGTAATGAAAACAGTCTATAGTAAAGAACAGTTTAGATTTTACACAAAATAGTCATAATTATAGCAAAAACTTTGACCAATGCCTATCTTTTTCAAAAACACGATGGATATATGTCAGAATCACTTTCCATATTTACTGACTTCAAAAAATTACTAATTTTCGTTTAAGATCGATTAGAGTTAATGACAAAGTTCAAGTGGTCTTGTACTTCACTTACTATAAATTTCAAACAGAATTATCACTGTTGCACACCACTATAGAAAAATTATTCCGATTAGCATTTTCAAGCTTCTCAGCTCATCGTCAGATCGGAAATCTGATCTGAAAAATCAGCTGAAGATGAGCTGACATCCGATCTGATGATGATGAGCTGAGAAGCTTGAAAGCGCTAATCGGAATAATTTTTCTATAATGGTGTGCAACAGTGATAATTCTGTTTGTGATTATAACCACTAACACAACTTTCTTAATAAAACTTATACTATAAATTTGTGAATGGAATAAGTCATACACTTCAATGACCCTAGACACTCCATAGGGTTTTGCTAAGCATCATTTTTGAGCCTGTTTATCTTTAATTTTTCAACATTCTATGTTTCTTAGATCTGTCCGTTATAACGGGGGGATTATTGTATTTTCAACTTACACCCATAAATACACCTTCAAAGATTTTTCATTCGTGTACATTTACAATTAACATTCTGAACCCTCAATTAAATCCTTAAACTCGTAGTGACCGTCAATCAATGAATTTTTCGGTGAAAGGTTTGTGAGGATCAGTCAAAAATTTAAAAAATTTTAACTTATTTGTGTCGACGTTTCGAGAATGTTTATTGTCATCATCAGGACCTGTGTATGAATACAAAAGAAATGTCAAACACAACAGAACAATTATTTGAGTGAAGTGTTTGTGTATGTGAGTGTATGTGCGTGTGTATGTATGTATCATTGTATATATGAAGGAGTTGAGATAAGTTTGTTTTACATCTTTAAATGTTTTCTTTAAAGACATTATGTAACATTATAGAAATTATCTGATGTAAGTTCATAAAGTTCTACAGTTATTGTGTAATTTATAATTTTCTAAATTAATGATTGTTTTTAATACCAGAAGTGAGTGAAACATGTTAAAAATAACTTTTAATAATTACATAATTGAACATTCCTTAATCTGTATTTAGCTATAACATATTTTAATATGCTATATGTTGATTGGTATTTCTAATATCTAATTGTTGATTATTACTTTTATAATTAATTTAAAAAACACCATTACGAGTAATTTAAATTGTAATATTGTATAAATTAAGTTCTGAGATATTATAATTTTCTCATTGTCTTTAAAGAAAACATTTGAAGATGTAAAACAAACTATCTCAACTTCTTCAAATACAATGATACATACCGGTACATACGCATATGCACGCACACGCGTGGGCGCACACACACTCAACATATACAAACACGTTCACTCAAATAATTGTTTGACATTTCTTTTCTATTCATACACAGGTCCTGATGATGACAATAAACATGGTTGAAACGTTGACGCAAATAAGTTAAAATTTGTGTTATATTTTTTACCGATCCTCACAAACCCTTCACCAAAAAATTCTGAACACTAATATTTACATCATGTATAGACAATAATGTAACAGGAATTACAGTGTATACCGTATCAGAGATGTGGCAATAACCAAGCAAGTGAAGGAAACAATAAATATTAGTTTATTTACATTCTATGGCAAAGTATACCGGTACTAAAAAAAAAGTTACTGAATTGGGAGAAATAATATTCTTAAACAACAGAATACTAAAAAGCAAAAGATTATGAGAGTTATTATATACAGTCTCCAGATCGCATTAAGATTTAATTTATAATATAATAATATATTGTAATACACTTTTAAATAGGCCTTAATAAAAGTTCACGTTACTATTATACATACTACACTCGGCCTACGAGCATGTGAAAAGTAAGAGTTTATCAAGCTAATTTACCCAATGACAATATTAATATTTATAACATACTAATTATCAGCAACAGAATGTAACAATTACTTTAGTGTACCGACTCTTAAAAATTATCCCAGGGCGCCAGTAATAAATAAACACAATTTGACTGTTATTAATTAAGTTTTTAATAACTAATTTGTATTTACATATTACAAAATTTGTAGATCATTACCTTTAAAAGTTTGCTATAAAATTTGTTTGTGCTTATTTCTTGGCTATGAATTCTTTGACTAATTGAGTCACCAAATATGAGTTACATACATTTAAATTTAATAGACAATAGTACAATAAGTGTTCATTTTATTATTTACTTGCATGTTGAATCCACTCTGCGCCGCGATGTAATCAATTCCACACGTTCCAGGCGGGTAGCCGACGTTAATCGTTGAGCCCTTATCCTTGTTAGTTTTGCACTAATTGATACACTTGTTTCACAGGTATTAAACACCATTCACTTTGACAACTTAGTGATAACTACACATGTGCCGTATGCTAATACACTTGTTGAATACACAGTATATTCTTTTACAAAGCTAAGTGCGTCTAACACCAGATTAATAACTGCTTATTGATCGACTGTCCCGCACCATGACGTTTCACACATTTAAATCGCAATGTATTTCGATTTACGATTGATGCTGTGTTAAGTAAAACTTGGATATGTTATTCGATTTTAACTTATCTTCTCTAATTTCTCTGCACGTTATTCTTGTAAACGATTATTAAATGTTTATAATATGTAGCTTTCACAATACTTAATATCGCGTTACCGTGACTGACTTACGTGGCGATTGAAATATACTTAATCAAATTACTGAGAAATTATTATTGCAACTAATACGAGTCTAATATCTGTAATCTCTCCGTTGACTGCCTTAACTTCTTACACTCCGTATTTTTATATTTCGCTAAAACTACCCTCACTCACTATCGACAAACTACACGCCTATTGGTCTGACTTACCGCTAAATTCAAAACTACCCAATCTGTTTAACGGAACAGCCCGCGCAAAAAATGACGCTATCCGCTATTCGTCCACAAAATGCGCGTGAACACGTGGTATGAAACTTCACGTCACCTTCCATTTCACACATATGCTCTCTTTCTAAAATATAGCTCCCTATTGTTAGGCACACTTAACTTTTACAACCTTAGTAAATGTTTCTTACACCCAAGCAAACAATACAGTTTTATGACGGTCCGACCCGTCCGTGACAAAATATAAATTCTTAGCCGACTTACTGGCGTCAACGCAAGGTCGTCTTTTGAATAGCTATCGCTCTTTACTACATATTTTAATGTTTTCTTACTTCTAAAGAAAACCACCGCTTTCTATAAATTTACATTTCTCCCTGGGTACCATATGACTTTGTCCCCGTAAAATTGTTAAGAATACAATTTTCCGTGATATCGTCCCCCGATAGAATCATATCAAAATTTTAATAAAATTTGGGAT
This sequence comes from Magicicada septendecula, assembly GCA_034769895.1. Lineage (NCBI taxonomy): Eukaryota > Metazoa > Arthropoda > Insecta > Hemiptera > Cicadidae > Magicicada > Magicicada septendecula. The sequence continues at coordinate 21,875,031 of CM068370.1, forward strand.
TGATTCTATTGATGCGTCCCTAATCCCCTGCTAAAATTTTATATTACTAACAATAATTTGTTTAACCCTTGCTATAATCTAGATTTGTTTGTACATCACATTATATTAATTACTCTTAATTTATTTAACAAAACATGGTAATATTAGTTAGTTTACGATCTGTTGTTATACCCTAAGTGTCAACGGCATTTCAAGGTTTGTTTACATACAGACTCTCCGTCCCACCCTTGACAAACTGGTCAAACAACTACTTTTAAAATATTTTGCTTTACTCTCCCTTTCATCTCAACACATGTTACAATGACATTTTGCCCTAACATCTGTTTACGTTCTACTTCCCTTAACTTACTCTTACAATGTAGTACATTCATAATAACTACGCTAATATCTTTTGGAATCCTTATACAATTTAATAATTAACAATGATTATCTTATTTATTACAACAGTATTCGAATCTTACAATTATTACATATGTAGACGTTGTGTGCTATTACAATCTGTTTAGTATCTATGTAGTATCAGTGTTCATGTGTGTAGTAATGGGTCCTTGCTCATAATACGGTTTTAATTGTCGTATATTAAAATTTCCTCTGATACATCCTGGTCGTCGTGCGTCTTCTAGCTGGTAGGTTGCTGTTCCGAGTTCCTTTGTTATTTTATATGGTCCTTCAAATAAATTGCAAAATTTCCCTATTATCTTCTTGTTAATATCTGAGATTGGATACGCGCGTAGCAACACCTTATCTCCTATTTGGAATTTTGAAATCTGATGAGCAGCGTTGATTCGATTTGTCCTTTTTTCTCCCTTTTCTTTTATGCGTAAGTAAATATTATGATAATTAATTGGTTGGCTTGTCGGCATCATTTCCTTGTCAAGATATTTGGTCCAGTCCCGCTCCGGTTTTCTTCCCCACTGTGCCTCGTACGGGGTGGTTTCAATTGTCTCATGGTATGTTTGATTTATACATGCTTCAACTAGATTAAGAAATTGTGCCCACTTTGTGTGTCTTTCGGATGTCAATGCCCTAAACATGTTGCCTAATTGTCGATTGATCCTTTCGGCCAAATTAGTGCACGGATTGCGAATAGCGGTATATTTTGGTTTAATACCCATCTCCGTCAATGCTGTGACCCATCGTTGACTGGTGAACTGGGTACCGTTGTCAGTCAGTACTGCTGATGGCCTTCCCATTTCTTCACAATACAATTTAATTTTATTTATAGTGGCGGTCGTGGTGGCTTGCCTTAATTTATATAATTTTACATATTTGGTGAAGTTGTCAATCACAGTGAGTATGTACCTGACCTTGCCCGTGGATACCGGTAATGGTCCATAGTAGTCAATACTACCTAGTTCACTCTTGTTTTGGGGTATGACAGGCTGCGTTTCGCCTACCATTCGTTTAAAATGGTCCTTGCTTTTCTGGCATATTTGACAAGTTTTCGTAATTAATTTGGTAATCTTATTAACTGAGTTCCCCGTGAAATTTTCTTTGAACAGTTGATATGTACGACGATTTCCCACATGACTGCATGCCTGATGTAGTTCAGCAATCATATTGTGGCAAAGTTCATTGGTCAACATAAGTTTCCATATCCCTTTTTCGCTTCGGTATAATTTGTCATTGTGCCAACTGTATTTTTGGGCAAGTTTATGTTGTTTATCGGCTCGTATTATGTCGATAATTCGCTTCAATTTCATGTCGGCTAATTGATAACTTCTTATATTCTTGAGCTGCTCCTTAGCCTCCTTACTGATGCGGATGTTGATAACATTGATCTCTAACTCCTCGGTTCGATCGATTGGTTGTTCCTCGTCCATGTCTTCAGGATGCCTGCTCAGGATGTCCGCCACGATGTTATCTCGCCCTTTGCAGTGAATGATGTCGAAATCATACTCCTGTATAGCGAGAACCCACCGCGTTATGCGGGAATTATTTAGGTTGCACTTTTTTATGAATATTAACGCCTTGTTGTCAGTAATGATTGTAAAAGGCTTACCCAGTACGTAGGTCCTAAATTTTTGCAAACAGTATACAACACTCAGTAGCTCTAATTCTGTGGTAAAGTAATTACGCTCAGCTCCCCGTACCACGCGGCTTGTGTATGCGACTACTCCAATGTCGTTATTCTCGTCTAGCTGGTAAAGCTGGCCTCCCAACGCATAACGACTCGCATCCGTCTGTAGGTAGAAACGCTTGTTGGGGTCAGGATGCTTAAGAACCACTGATTCGATGAATAATTCCTTGACTCTCTCAAAATGCTGATCCATTTCCTTTGTCCATTTAAACGTGGTATTCTTTTTTAATAAGTTTAACAACGGTTGCGTCACTTCGGCGTATTTATTGGTGAATCGGTTGTAAAAATTGGTTAAGCCCAGAAATCCTTTAAGTTGTTTTTGATTCTTTGGCTTTCGAAATTCCTGAATGGCTCTTATCTTATCTGGTGCGGCGGTAATACCCTCTGTTGTTAAGCGATATCCCAGGTAATCAATCTCTTTACGAAACAGCTGCGATTTTTTAAAGTTGACAGTTAAATTAGCTTGTTTGATGTCACGTAATAATAATTTTAAGTGCCGTAGGTGCTCTTCCACGCTATCCGAGATACATAAGCAGTCATCTACATATAAGATCGTAAATGCCTTCACTTCTTCCGACAATACTCGGTCCAAACCACGTGTTAAACTTGCTAGGCTAGTCTTCAATCCGAACGGCGTCACTGTGTACCGATAGCACTTGCCTTCGTACAAAAACCCAGTAAAATCTCTACATTCTTGATGCAATGGGATTTGCCAAAATGAGCTACGGAGGTCAATTGTGGACATGACTTTAATGTTACCACATTTTGCCAGTATCTCGTTAATTGGAATGGCTCCCTCATGGTCTGGAACTGTTACTGAATTCAGCTTACGGGCGTCCAAACATAATCTAACCGTCTGGTCTTTCTTTACGACAGTAACCATAGGGTTGACGTATGGACTCTGGGCCCTTTCAATAACACCATGCGCCTCCATTTTCTGGATTTCTGCCTTCACTGCTTCCTTGTATCTCATCGGAATCGGCCAACCTTTCTGACAGTAGGGTGTCCGATCGGTGACTTTGAATTTATGTTGATACGAGTTAATCCTACCTGGCGTACCCCGGAATACCATTTTATTATCCATCAAAATATGCTTTAGCTCGCTCCGTTCAGCTTCGGTTATGTCTGTGATAGTTTGTACCTTCTGTCCAATCAATTCTTCGATCTCTTCATCGGCAGATGCGAGTTCTACTCGTAGTATCTCCGCTGTAGTTCCTTCCTGGTTTTGGTCTCCCTGAACGATTAATCGTTTGTTGTTCAGGTCGATCACACACCCATTTTCTTCCAATAACCCTATGCCTAAGATACAATCTTTTATTAATTCTGGGACAACTACGAAGACACTATCGACTCTTAAACTTTCGATTTGGACAGTTAATAGGATTTGTTGTGTAACCCTTTTTGACTTATTGCCGGTTGCACCCTTAATTACGGTATTCGACAATTTTAACATTTCTAGATCACCCAATTCCTTTTTATTGTCTTTAAACCACTGTTCTGAGACAGCGTTTAATTGGCTCCCGGTGTCCAATAAGGCGCATGTAGACACACCGTTCAACGAGACACTTACTTCCGGACATTTATTAACTTTACATATTATGTTGACATCATCATCATCCATTAAATCATCTCTTAAATCTAGAAAAGTAGTGTTAATATATTTACTAATATTACTTAAGTCTACTTCATATTTACAGAACTTAGCTAGTTTTTTGGCATAACGGTATTAACTTTGTTACCGTTCGCACCGCTGGTCGATGGAATAGGTTCGTCCTCATTTTTAAACTTGTTTGTTCGTTTGGGGTAGTGAGAAGTAACTGGCCTACTTTCATTTTCATTTGTGCGCCCGTGCTCAGCTGGTCGCTCTCTCTCCTCTTCACCCCTCGTCCATGATTTACGATCTCGCCGTCCGTCATAGTACCCTCGGCTCGCCTCTCTGGTGTCACTTCTCAGACTCATAAATTCTAACAAGACCTGCTCGAATTCATTGATTGTCACTACACCACGAGTAATTATCGCAACTCTTATTTCATGCGGATGATGTTTAGTAATTTTTCTAATTAAATACTTATCAGGTATTGGCGGAATTAATTGTCGGTTTTCTAACAGTTTACGCTCTAAGTATTGGATCATGTTCATCCCATTCTCGGCGTGATACCTTCCGAATTCCAGTTCATTGCATACTCTCTCTTGGATGACGTCATTCCAATATTTACTTATAAATGCGTCAGTGAAGTCCACAAAATTGTTAATGTTATCTTTTACTAACCTCCACCACACTGCTGCCTCTCCTTCAAGATGTCTTGCTATCCACTTGATGTTTCCGGCCTCTTGATAATGTTCTCTGAATATTTCATTCAATTCTTTAATAAATTCCATCGGGAAATCACCCGTGCCATTATATTTTATGTCCTTCACCTGTTCGTTTGTCATGCTCCGATTACATGGTGTGTTGCTTATTGACGCTAGTTTAGTTCGTACTTCCTGTTGTATTTGTTGTAATTTAAGGTGTGTCTCGTCAGACTTGCTGTTGATTTTAGTTTCCAACTCTTTCAGTTTTTCGACCTTTATTTCATTTATAGCTGCCGTGTTATCTGCACATCTTTGATTGTTTACACTTACTGTTTCAATAATTATTTCAAAATTATTATTGTATTTTTCGTCAAGGTCTTTAATTTGTTGTTTTGTATTGGCACTAATTTCGGTACTAATCTTATCACAATTTTCTTCGATCTTATTATCAATATCTACTCTAAACTCCTGGAGAACTTTTTGGTTATTTGCTCTTTCTTGATTGAGTTGCGTGAATACTTCGTTTCTTAGTTCCATATTTTGTTTGTGCATCTGCTCTGATAATTGTTGCATTTGTTGTTTGTGTTGTGTCGCTTGTTGTGTTAGCTGTTGTGTTGTTTTTTCCGCCAGTTCTTTTATTTGTTCTTTTGTTTCTTTCGATTGTTGTTCAAGTCGTTGTGTTTGTTGTAATAGTTGTTCTTTTGTTTCTTTCGATTGTTGTTCAATTCGTTGTGTTTGTTGTACTAGTTGTTGGAGTATTGTACATATATCGGTGTCTTTGTTTTTCTCTGGTAATGTCTGATATACTGGTCTCTCTCTAACCTCTACTAGTGTTTCTTGTGTAATATGTTGTGTTTCTGTATTTTCTTCGTTCAGTCCCCGCGTCCTTGACTCTTCATTCCCCATTGAAATGTGTGCGATCGTCTGCGAATCTCCTAGCTGATTGTTTATATCAAAGTCCATTTCGTTACCGTGGGATGTTGTTTCTGTATTCATGTTATTGTTTTCTCCGTGCGTGTTGTTCTGTGTGTTAATGTTTTTCCTACTCTTACTCCGCGTAATCATACAACTACATCTTATATTATCGTTATTCTTAATTCTATTTTATTTTTATTTTACTATTCTATTAGTGACTCAATAGCCCCACGTTGGGCGCCAGAATGTAATACACTTTTAAATAGGCCTTAATAAAAGTTCACGTTACTATTATACATACTACACTCGGCCTACGAGCATGTGAAAAGTAAGAGTTTATCAAGCTAATTTACCCAATGACAATATTAATATTTATAACATACTAATTATCAGCAACAGAATGTAACAATTACTTTAGTGTACCGACTCTTAAAAATTATCCCAGGGCGCCAGTAATAAATAAACACAATTTGACTGTTATTAATTAAGTTTTTAATAACTAATTTGTATTTACATATTACAAAATTTGTAGATCATTACCTTTAATAAGTTTGCTATAAAATTTGTTTGTGCTTATTTCTTGGCTATGAATTCTTTGACTAATTGAGTCACCAAATATGAGTTACATACATTTAAATTTAATAGACAATAGTACAATAAGTGTTCATTTTATTATTTACTTGCATGTTGAATCCACTCTGCGCCGCGATGTAATCAATTCCACACGTTCCAGGCGGGTAGCCGACGTTAATCGTTGAGCCCTTATCCTTGTTAGTTTTGCACTAATTGATACACTTGTTTCACAGGTATTAAACACCATTCACTTTGACAACTTAGTGATAACTACACATGTGCCGTATGCTAATACACTTGTTGAATACACAGTATATTCTTTTACAAAGCTAAGTGCGTCTAACACCAGATTAATAACTGCTTATTGATCGACTGTCCCGCACCATGACGTTTCACACATTTAAATCGCAATGTATTTCGATTTACGATTGATGCTGTGTTAAGTAAAACTTGGATATGTTATTCGATTTTAACTTATCTTCTCTAATTTCTCTGCACGTTATTCTTGTAAACGATTATTAAATGTTTATAATATGTAGCTTTCACAATACTTAATATCGCGTTACCGTGACTGACTTACGTGGCGATTGAAATATACTTAATCAAATTACTGAGAAATTATTATTGCAACTAATACGAGTCTAATATCTGTAATCTCTCCGTTGACTGCCTTAACTTCTTACACTCCGTATTTTTATATTTCGCTAAAACTACCCTCACTCACTATCGACAAACTACACGCCTATTGGTCTGACTTACCGCTAAATTCAAAACTACCCAATCTGTTTAACGGAACAGCCCGCGCAAAAAATGACGCTATCCGCTATTCGTCCACAAAATGCGCGTGAACACGTGGTATGAAACTTCACGTCACCTTCCATTTCACACATATGCTCTCTTTCTAAAATATAGCTCCCTATTGTTAGGCACACTTAACTTTTACAACCTTAGTAAATGTTTCTTACACCCAAGCAAACAATACAGTTTTATGACGGTCCGACCCGTCCGTGACAAAATATAAATTCTTAGCCGACTTACTGGCGTCAACGCAAGGTCGTCTTTTGAATAGCTATCGCTCTTTACTACATATTTTAATGTTTTCTTACTTCTAAAGAAAACCACCGCTTTCTATAAATTTACATTTCTCCCTGGGTACCATATGACTTTGTCCCTGTAAAATTGTTAAGAATACAATTTTCCGTGATATCGTCCCCCGATAGAATCATATCAAAATTTTAATAAAATTTGGGATTGATTCTATTGATGCGTCCCTAATCCCCTGCTAAAATTTTATATTACTAACAATAATTTGTTTAACCCTTGCTATAATCTAGATTTGTTTGTACATCACATTATATTAATTACTCTTAATTTATTTAACAAAACATGGTAATATTAGTTAGTTTACGATCTGTTGTTATACCCTAAGTGTCAACGGCATTTCAAGGTTTGTTTACATACAGACTCTCCGTCCCACCCTTGACAAACTGGTCAAACAACTACTTTTAAAATATTTTGCTTTACTCTCCCTTTCATCTCAACACATGTTACAATGACATTTTGCCCTAACATCTGTTTACGTTCTACTTCCCTTAACTTACTCTTACAATGTAGTACATTCATAATAACTACGCTAATATCTTTTGGAATCCTTATACAATTTAATAATTAACAATGATTATCTTATTTATTACAACAGTATTCGAATCTTACAATTATTACATATGTAGACGTTGTGTGCTATTACAATCTGTTTAGTATCTATGTAGTATCAGTGTTCATGTGTGTAGTAATGGGTCCTTGCTCATAATACGGTTTTAATTGTCGTATATTAAAATTTCCTCTGATACATCCTGGTCGTCGTGCGTCTTCTAGCTGGTAGGTTGCTGTTCCGAGTTCCTTTGTTATTTTATATGGTCCTTCAAATAAATTGCAAAATTTCCCTATTATCTTCTTGTTAATATCTGAGATTGGATACGCGCGTAGCAACACCTTATCTCCTATTTGGAATTTTGAAATCTGATGAGCAGCGTTGATTCGATTTGTCCTTTTTTCTCCCTTTTCTTTTATGCGTAAGTAAATATTATGATAATTAATTGGTTGGCTTGTCGGCATCATTTCCTTGTCAAGATATTTGGTCCAGTCCCGCTCCGGTTTTCTTCCCCACTGTGCCTCGTACGGGGTGGTTTCAATTGTCTCATGGTATGTTTGATTTATACATGCTTCAACTAGATTAAGAAATTGTGCCCACTTTGTGTGTCTTTCGGATGTCAATGCCCTAAACATGTTGCCTAATTGTCGATTGATCCTTTCGGCCAAATTAGTGCACGGATTGCGAATAGCGGTATATTTTGGTTTAATACCCATCTCCGTCAATGCTGTGACCCATCGTTGACTGGTGAACTGGGTACCGTTGTCAGTCAGTACTGCTGATGGCCTTCCCATTTCTTCACAATACAATTTAATTTTATTTATAGTGGCGGTCATGGTGGCTTGCCTTAATTTATATAATTTTACATATTTGGTGAAGTTGTCAATCACAGTGAGTATGTACCTGACCTTGCCCGTGGATACCGGTAATGGTCCATAGTAGTCAATACTACCTAGTTCACTCTTGTTTTGGGGTATGACAGGCTGCGTTTCGCCTACCATTCGTTTAAAATGGTCCTTGCTTTTCTGGCATATTTGACAAGTTTTCGTAATTAATTTGGTAATCTTATTAACTGAGTTCCCCGTGAAATTTTCTTTGAACAGTTGATATGTACGACGATTTCCCACATGACTGCATGCCTGATGTAGTTCAGCAATCATATTGTGGCAAAGTTCATTGGTCAACATAAGTTTCCATATCCCTTTTTCGCTTCGGTATAATTTGTCATTGTGCCAACTGTATTTTTGGGCAAGTTTATGTTGTTTATCGGCTCGTATTACGTCGATAATTCGCTTCAATTTCATGTCGGCTAATTGATAACTTCTTATATTCTTGAGCTGCTCCTTAGCCTCCTTACTGATGCGGATGTTGATAAGATTGATCTCTAACTCCTCGGTTCGATCGATTGGTTGTTCCTCGTCCATGTCTTCAGGATGCCTGCTCAGGATGTCCGCCACGATGTTATCTCGCCCTTTGCAGTGAATGATGTCGAAATCATACTCCTGTATAGCGAGAACCCATCGCGTTATGCGGGAATTATTTAGGTGGCACTTTTTTATGAATATTAACGCCTTGTTGTCAGTAATGATTGTAAAAGGCTTACCCAGTACGTAGGTCCTAAATTTTTGCAAACAGTATACAACACTCAGTAGCTCTAATTCTGTGGTAAAGTAATTACGCTCAGCTCCCCGTACCACGCGGCTTGTGTATGCGACTACTCCAATGTCGTTATTCTCGTCTAGCTGGTAAAGCTGGCCTCCCAACGCATAACGACTCGCATCCGTCTGTAGGTAGAAACGCTTGTTGGGGTCAGGATGCTTAAGAACCACTGATTCGATGAATAATTCCTTGACTCTCTCAAAATGCTGATCCATTTCCTTTGTCCATTTAAACATGGTATTCTTTTTTAATAAGTTTAACAACGGTTGCGTCACTTCGGCGTATTTATTGGTGAATCGGTTGTAAAAATTGGTTAAGCCCAGAAATCCTTTAAGTTGTTTTTGATTCTTTGGCTTTCGAAATTCCTGAATGGCTCTAATCTTATCTGGTGCGGCGGTAATACCCTCTGTTGTTAAGCGATATCCCAGGTAATCAATCTCTTTACGAAACAGCTGCGATTTTTTAAAGTTGACAGTTAAATTAGCTTGTTTGATGTCACGTAATAATAATTTTAAGTGCCGTAGGTGCTCTTCCACGCTATCCGAGATACATAAGCAGTCATCTACATATAAGATCGTAAATGCCTTCACTTCTTCCGACAATACTCGGTCCAAACCACGTGTTAAACTTGCTAGGCTAGTCTTCAATCCGAACGGCGTCACTGTGTACCGATAGCACTTGCCTTCGTACAAAAACCCAGTAAAATCTCTACATTCTTGATGCAATGGGATTTGCCAAAATGAGCTACGGAGGTCAATTGTGGACATGACTTTAATGTTACCACATTTTGCCAGTATCTCGTTAATTGGAATGGCTCCCTCATGGTCTGGAACTGTTACTGAATTCAGCTTACGGGCGTCCAAACATAATCTAACCGTCTGGTCTTTCTTTACGACAGTAACCATAGGGTTGACGTATGGACTCTGGGCCCTTTCAATAACACCATGCGCCTCCATTTTCTGGATTTCTGCCTTCACTGCTTCCTTGTATCTCATCGGAATCGGCCAACCTTTCTGACAGTAGGGTGTCCGATCGGTGACTTCGAATTTATGTTGATACGAGTTAATCCTACCTGGCGTACCCCGGAATACCATTTTATTATCCATCAAAATATGCTTTAGCTCGCTCCGTTCAGCTTCGGTTATGTCTGTGATAGTTTGTACCTTCTGTCCAATCAATTCTTCGATCTCTTCATCGGCAGATGCGAGTTCTACTCGTAGTATCTCCGCTGTAGTTCCTTCCTGGTTTTGGTCTCCCTGAACGATTAATCGTTTGTTGTTCAGGTCGATCACACACCCATTTTCTTCCAATAACCCTATGCCTAAGATACAATCTTTTATTAATTCTGGGACAACTACGAAGACACTATCGACTCTTAAACTTTCGATTTGGACAGTTAATAGGATTTGTTGTGTAACCCTTTTTGACTTATTGCCGGTTGCACCCTTAATTACGGTATTCGACAATTTTAACATTTCTAGATCACCCAATTCCTTTTTATTGTCTTTAAACCACTGTTCTGAGACAGCGTTTAATTGGCTCCCGGTGTCCAATAAGGCGCATGTAGACACACCGTTCAACGAGACACTTACTTCCGGACATTTATTAACTTTACATATTATGTTGACATCATCATCATCCATTAAATCATCTCTTAAATCTAGAAAAGTAGTGTTAATATATTTACTAATATTACTTAAGTCTACTTCATATTTACAGAACTTAGCTAGTTTTTTGGCATAACGGTATTAACTTTGTTACCGTTCGCACCGCTGGTCGATGGAATAGGTTCGTTCTCATTTTTAAACTTGTTTGTTCGTTAGGGGTAGTGAGAAGTAACTGGCCTACTTTCATTTTCATTTGCGCGCCCGTGCTCAGCTGGTCGCTCTCTCTCCTCTTCACCCCTCGTCCATGATTTACGATCTCGCCATCCGTCATAGTACCCTCGGCTCGCCTCTCTGGTGTCACTTCTCAGACTCATAAATTCTAACAAGACCTGCTCGAATTCATTATCGCAACTCTTATTTCATGCGGATGATGTTTAGTAATTTTTCTAATTAAATACTTATCAGGTATTGGCGGAATTAATTGTCGGTTTTCTAACAGTTTACGCTCTAAGTATTGGATCATGTTCATCCCATTCTCGGCGTGATACCTTCCGAATTCCAGTTCATTGCATACTCTCTCTTGGATGACGTCATTCCAATATTTACTTATAAATGCGTCAGTGAAGTCCACAAAATTGTTAATGTTATCTTTTACTAACCTCCACCACACTGCTGCCTCTCCTTCAAGATGTCTTGCTATCCACTTGATGTTTCCGGCCTCTTGATAATGTTCTCTGAATATTTCATTCAATTCTTTAATAAATTCCATCGGGAAATCACCCGTGCCATTATATTTTATGTCCTTCACCTGTTCGTTTGTCATGCTCCGATTACATGGTGTGTTGCTTATTGACGCTAGTTTAGTTCGTACTTCCTGTTGTATTTGTTGTAATTTAAGGTGTGTCTCGTCAGACTTGCTGTTGATTTTAGTTTCCAACTCTTTCAGTTTTTCGACCTTTATTTCATTTATAGCTGCCGTGTTATCTGCACATCTTTGATTGTTTACACTTACTGTTTCAATAATTATTTCAAAATTATTATTGTATTTTTCGTCATGGTCTTTAATTTGTTGTTTTGTATTGGCACTAATTTCGGTACTAATCTTATCACAATTTTCTTCGATCTTATTATCAATATCTACTCTAAACTCCTGGAGAACTTTTTGGTTATTTGCTCTTTCTTGATTGAGTTGCGTGAATACTTCGTTTCTTAGTTCCATATTTTGTTTGTGCATCTGCTCTGATAATTGTTGCATTTGTTGTTTGTGTTGTGTCGCTTGTTGTGTTAGCTGTTGTGTTGTTTTTTCCGCCAGTTCTTTTATTTGTTCTTTTGTTTCTTTCGATTGTTGTTCAAGTCGTTGTGTTTGTTGTAATAGTTGTTCTTTTGTTTCTTTCGATTGTTGTTCAATTCGTTGTGTTTGTTGTACTAGTTGTTGGAGTATTGTACATATATCGGCGTCTTTGTTTTTCTCTGGTAATGTCTGATATACTGGTCTCTCTCTAACCTCTACTAGTGTTTCTTGTGTAATATGTTGTGTTTCTGCATTTTCTTCGTTCAGTCCCCGCGTCCTTGACTCTTCATTCCCCATTGAAATGTGTGCGATCGTCTGCGAATCTCCTAGCTGATTGTTTATATCAAAGTCCATTTCGTTACCGTGGGATGTTGTTTCTGTATTCATGTTATTGTTTTCTCCGTGCGTGTTGTTCTGTGTGTTAATGTTTTTCCTACTCTTACTCCGCGTAATCATACAACTACATCTTATATTATCGTTATTCTTAATTCTATTTTATTTTTATTTTACTATTCTATTAGTGACTCAATAGCCCCACGTTGGGCGCCAGAATGTAATACACTTTTAAATAGGCCTTAATAAAAGTTCACGTTACTATTATACATACTACACTCGGCCTACGAGCATGTGAAAAGTAAGAGTTTATCAAGCTAATTTACCCAATGACAATATTAATATTTATAACATACTAATTATCAGCAACAGAATGTAACAATTACTTTAGTGTACCGACTCTTAAAAATTATCCCAGGGCGCCAGTAATAAATAAACACAATTTGACTGTTATTAATTAAGTTTTTAATAACTAATTTGTATTTACATATTACAAAATTTGTAGATCATTACCTTTAATAAGTTTGCTATAAAATTTGTTTGTGCTTATTTCTTGGCTATGAATTCTTTGACTAATTGAGTCACCAAATATGAGTTACATACATTTAAATTTAATAGACAATAGTACAATAAGTGTTCATTTTATTATTTACTTGCATGTTGAATCCACTCTGCGCCGCGATGTAATCAATTCCACACGTTCCAGGCGGGTAGCCGACGTTAATCGTTGAGCCCTTATCCTTGTTAGTTTTGCACTAATTGATACACTTGTTTCACAGGTATTAAACACCATTCACTTTGACAACTTAGTGATAACTACACATGTGCCGTATGCTAATACACTTGTTGAATACACAGTATATTCTTTTACAAAGCTAAGTGCGTCTAACACCAGATTAATAACTGCTTATTGATCGACTGTCCCGCACCATGACGTTTCACACATTTAAATCGCAATGTATTTCGATTTACGATTGATGCTGTGTTAAGTAAAACTTGGATATGTTATTCGATTTTAACTTATCTTCTCTAATTTCTCTGCACGTTATTCTTGTAAACGATTATTAAATGTTTATAATATGTAGCTTTCACAATACTTAATATCGCGTTACCGTGACTGACTTACGTGGCGATTGAAATATACTTAATCAAATTACTGAGAAATTATTATTGCAACTAATACGAGTCTAATATCTGTAATCTCTCCGTTGACTGCCTTAACTTCTTACACTCCGTATTTTTATATTTCGCTAAAACTACCCTCACTCACTATCGACAAACTACACGCCTATTGGTCTGACTTACCGCTAAATTCAAAACTACCCAATCTGTTTAACGGAACAGCCCGCGCAAAAAATGACGCTATCCGCTATTCGTCCACAAAATGCGCGTGAACACGTGGTATGAAACTTCGCGTCACCTTCCATTTCACACATACGCCTCTTTCTAAAATATAGCTCCCTATTGTTAGGCACACTTAACTTTTACAACCTTAGTAAATGTTTCTTACACCCAAGCAAACAATACAGTTTTATGACGGTCCGACCCGTCCGTGACAAAATATAAATTCTTAGCCGACTTACTGGCGTCAACGCAAGGTCGTCTTTTGAATAGCTATCGCTCTTTACTACATATTTTAATGTTTTCTTACTTCTAAAGAAAACCACCGCTTTCTATAAATTTACATTTCTCCCTGGGTACCATATGACTTTGTCCCCGTAAAATTGTTAAGAATACAATTTTCCGTGATAATATTGAGTTGAAATTTGATAGTTGAGCAGTGCACACTGTTTTCGATATTTGTGCAATTATAACAGTTTTAATTATGTTATTTGTATTTATAACAGTTGTGTGTGTGTGTGTGTGTGTGTGTGTGTGTGTGTGTGTGTGTGTGTGTGTGTGTGTGTGTGTGTGTGTGTGTGTGTGTGTGTGTGTGTGTGTGTGTGTGTGTGTGTGTGTGTGTGTGTGTGTGTGTGTGTGTGTGTGTGTGTGTGTGTGTGTGTGTGTGTTTTCACTGATGATTCCTAAATAATAGGAGGATATAAAATTCTTCACCTGAAGATGAGAATTTATTCAAGAAACATGTACTGTACAAAATAACTACAAGATCGCAAGACGGATTACAATAAAGGTATATTATAAATTTTAAATTAAATTATGAGATTTGGTGAAATTAGTTCCATCATCCCAATGCCCTCCATTTCTCCCCCCCCCTCCTGCACATCCATCCACCCCATTGGTCTTACACTATACCCAATTAAACACACAAAGCTAGGCATGGCTGACCTGAACTAAGTTTGGCTAAGTTTGGTCAGTCTTGTTCCCCTTCAAAGCTCACTGCAGTAACAATTATCAGTGATTCAGTAATATAGGTTTTGGTGGTACGTGTACTCCTTATACAAAATTTTCGATTTCAACTTAATATAAGTGGTAGTCAAACCAAATATCGGGCTGCAACTGAATGCAAAGCCTTTTAGTCATTCACATCTAAATAAAAGCTTTTAACTATTAAAATTACACAGCTTGCCTAACTCTGAAGACTTGACTTGAAAAAAATATCGGTATGGAGAACCATACATGACTTCCATATTCTAAGATTTATTTTTAAAATCATTTTCGAAATGAAATATTACCATAGAAACTACTTCTTTCTACTTACTGCTTCAGCCTTAACCACAGTACTGTGGTCACTAACATATACCACCTCACGTTATCGCACTCGATTTTCACTGACGATGGAAGTCAATGGCATTGCCGAAACGTCTGGTTTTGTAGAAAACATTGGACTACGGCCAAATATCCCGGAAAGGAATTTTAACAAAAACTACTTCTTTGTTGCCGATAACGTTGTACACATATATATAAAAAATATGCATAAAATTAATGGCTTGTATAAGTTAATGATTGATCTCCATTAAGTAGTGCTCAAGTTTCCAAAGTTTTAATATTATGATGTCCGTAATTAAAATATCAGACCAGGTTTAGTGTGTATGAGGGTTCACCGTGGACAAAAATTTTCAACATTTCCTATTGAGCGTTGCTTAGAATAAATCTGCGAATCTATAGTGCACGTTTCACAGAACAAACACGTGGAAAAGAAGGAGCGCTCCGAAGTCACTCATGGACCCTCAGCATCTTGCAGAGGGTTCATTCCCTAAAGACGAAAAGTCTGTCTATGAATCGTTCCTCTGTAAACACGTGCAGTTACACTGCCCAGCGATCCACAGGAAGCAAATCGCTATCCACGCTGGACACTTTTTCGGCTTGCATGCGTTATGTTGGTATGGGTTCGGCACTTTCCATTTAAAAACCGTGCAAATGTAAGAAAATAAACATGAATGAGGCCAGAAATAACGTGAATTGTGTGTGTGTGTGTGTGTGTGTGTGTGTGTGTGTGTGTGTGTGTGTGTGTGTGTGTGTGTGTGTGTGTGTGTGTGTGTGTGTGTGTGTGTGTGTGTGTGTGTGTGTGTGTGTGTGTGTGTGTGTGTGTGTGTGTGTGTGTGTGTGTGTGTGTGTGTGTGTGTGTGTGTGTGTGTGTGTGTGTGTGTGTGTGTGTGTGTGTGTGTGTGTGTGTGTGTGTGTGTGTGTGTGTGTGTGTGTGTGTGTGTGTGTGTGTGTGTGTGTGTGTGTGTGTGTGTGTGTGTGTGTGTGTGTGTGTGTTCCCTGCCTTTTTATTGTGGTAGTGATAATAATAAAATGGAAACGTAAACAGTACATAACTGAGATATGCTTGCCTGCCACGCACGATATATTTTCTCTTATACATGACTAGCAGAATACCCGTGCTTCGCTACGGAGTTTCACGTTGTACGTAATGAAAATGTTAGTTTAATTAATAAAGTTTAATTAAAGTAGGCTTCTTAAAAATAAATAGCTGTTGCCCACAACTTCGTTCGCGTGGTCTTCAATTTAATGCGATAATATATTTAGAACAGAATCTATTCTATTGGGTTGCCATAGTAACCAGATCTAATAGTTTTTTAAGACCGCAAAGGACCCCCCAGAGGATCGTATCGAAAAAAACACCTGTCCTATGTTGGTTCTCCCGTTGCGTAAAATATTTGTGCCAAGTTTGGTTGAAATCGGTCCAGTGGTTTAGGAGGCGATGTGGAAGACCCCAAAGAACCCCCAAAAGGACCCCATCGAAAAAACACCTATCCTATGTTGGTTCTCCCGTTGTGTAAAATATTTGTGCCAAGTTTGGTTGAAATCGGTACAGTGGTTTAGGAGGAGATGTGGAAGAAACCTTCGCGGACGTGCGCACAACTCACCGAAGTTTCATCGCAATCGGATGAATGGTATAGGAACGCATACGGGACAAAGAAACATTCATTTTTATATATAAGATGTAAACTATACCACTTACTTGACATAAACCGTGATAGCTAAGCTAATGTACAACATATATGTATTAATTATACACATAAATGTTCCTCGATAGACACTCTATCTATTGGCAAAAACTTGAATAAAATCCGTTCAGTACTTCCTGAGATTAGCGATTTCAAACACAGAGAGAAAACGGACCGACTTTATACTATGTACAGATTTACATTAAAATGAAAACATTATAATTTTATTGCCTGGCAACAAAATTATTTTATTTTTAACAATTACCATTGTTTGAAAAAGTTTAAATGAATTTTCAAGTACTTTACTCTTGTTAAAACGTAAAAGGTTGCAGGTAAACTAACCCTTCCCCTTAACCGATCTTCACCAAAATTAAAAGGCCTCGAGTCCTCTACAATTCAGTGACGTATGCAAAACACTATTTGATTCTGTTTGAATTTGCGGCAGTTATCGTTTGCCATAGAAAATATGCTTAATAAAAAACGTTGCAGGTAAACTACCCCTTCCCCTCAACCGATCTTCACCAAGAACAATAGGTCTTGAGTACTCTACAAATCACGGCTGTATGCAAAAAATTATTTGATTCTGTTTGAATTTGCGGCTGTTATCGTTTGCCATAGAAAATACCCTTGATAAAAAAACGCTGTAGGTAAACTACCCCTTTCCCTTAACCGATCTTCACCAAAAACAATAGGTCTTGAGAACTCTGCAATTTAGGGCTGTATGCAAATAATCTTTTGATTCTGTTTGAATTTGCGGCTGTTATCGTTTGCCATAGGAAATACCCTTGTTAAAACATAAAACGTTACAGGTAAACTACCCCTTTCCCTTAACCGATCTTCACCAAAAACAATAGGTCTTGAGAACTCTACAATTCAGGGCTGTATGCGACACATTATTTGATTCTGTTTGAATTTGCAGCTATCGTTTGCCAAAAAAAAAAAATTCCCTTGATAAAAAAAAACCGTTGCAGGTAAACTACCCCTTTCCCTCAACCGATCTTCACCAAAAACAATAGGTCGTGAGTACTCTACAAATCAGGGCTGTATGCAAAAAATTATTTGATTCTGTTTGAATTTGCGGCAGTTATCGTTTGCCATAGAAAAAAAATCTACACACAGAAGACAGACAGACAGACAGACACACACACAGACACTTTTCGGAAAACGACTTTTTTTCATGTTTTGAGTGTAGTACAATCAGAATCTGCAATAATCTCGAACACGATTTTTTTTGCCATCACCAAACTTCCATTTCCTTAAGGAATATGGAAGTAATACTGAAAGAAATAAATCACAAAAAATCAAACTGCTCAACTGAGTGAGTGAGTGAATGTTATGAGTGTGTGTGTGTGGGGGGGGGAGAGAGATTTCAACAATGTTAATCTGCTTAACAATAAAAATGGTAGAATTGGAATAGATTTCCTTTTATATTTAATGTGTTAAAACTAGACATTAATAAAATAGAAATTACTGTATGCACATTTAGTTAATAAGTTTATCAAAATGTATCTGTTCAAGTTTTAAGGATAAGTGAACAAGTATAAACAAAGTAGGTATAAGTTATTAAACATCAAAATATAAATTCTTATAAGGGCTAAGGGCCCCTTTAGGGCCACCTTATTATGAACCCTACAAGCCCACATTATTAACCATTCGACTATCTACACGCTATCAATGCCGTGCAGCTATAATATAATCAGTACAAGATATTCATCATCAAAGTAAATAAGATAACATTTAAAATAATACATTCTCTATAAATTTACCTTTTTCATATGGCATATATCACAAATTTGTTTTCATCACTAACACATAAATAAAAATTGTTGCAATCCTGTTCTATTTCTTCAAAAAAAAACTGATCAAATTTATTTTTCAATTGAAAATGCAGCTGATTTTTACTATCTTCAATGATGCTAACGTTTGTCTCTTTCTATATACAAACTATAACTAATTAACATAAAAAATTAAGACAAATTACTTTCAACCAGTTGTCACCGCGGCAATAACTTGCTCCACTAAATTAAACAGTTTGTTTTTCTCTTAACAACGTTAAGTTACTAAATACACAAGGCAATTCACAACTCTATAATTAATACCACATGTGCTTACACACGACCAACTAACCAACTGACAATGTTATCTTTTACATTCAGTACAGTATCATTTTCTAATGTGTTTAACACACATACATACACACACGTACACGCACACATATCACACCTACACCAGATCTGTAATCAAAGAAAAAAAAGTCTGATAAGCTATTGATCAAAAAATCACAGACCGTTAAAACAGAACGTGGTATTTCAAGTTAATTGTAGTTATGCTTCAAACTTACAGTGCAGATCATGTATCTATATTACGTATTCAGGGATGGATTAGCAGCGTGTGGTGCCCTATGCTGCCAACAGACTGGTGCCCCCCACCCCATTCAAAATTCAACCTCTTATCCATTATTTATACTGATAAATACCATACACAATTTCAAAAGTTAACAATAATTATATTAAACTCTCAAATTACAACAAATATTTAGATAAATAGTGATTACAATGAGCATAGTAGTACTTAAGCTTAAAAAAAACTAACTGATCCTTTTTTTTTACTTTGGCCCTTAACGAAGTCTTGAATAATTTCTTCTACATCGAGCAATTTAAGTATCTCATTAGAATATTCAACATTGCTAACGAAGATAATCTTTCATCTCCCATAGTTAAACTCAACTTATCTTCACTGCGTTTTAATACTGAAAATGATCTTTCATATTCACTGTTAGCTACTGGAATCATCAACAGCAGACGATAAGCAATGTATTTATTCGGAAATACATCAATCATTTTACAATCAATAATCCAATTTAATACTCTGAGCAGACAAACTGTATCACGGAATCTGTCATCTTCATTCGAATATAAAAATATAACGAGGAACTCGTCAAAAAGTGTACACACATCTTATTATGGATTGAGGACATGTGTTTTTTTTATTGTCATACTCGGCACCCGCCCGTCACTGTCCCTGCACTGTCTCTATAGTTGTTCAGTGTCGTTCATTGAAGCGTGTCACGTATTGTATCGGAATTAACAGTAGCCAATAGAATATTTTTATAGCTAGTGGCCAGTGGTATTCACTGTATTTTTATCGTATAAAAGAGAGATTGCAAGATCAAAAATTAGTACAGTACTTTGATTGTAGGCACGAATGTGGTACTGTTTACACGTTACACAATTTATATTTATAATATACAGTACTGTATAACCTATAACCCGCTTAATCCGAATTTATGCCAATCCGAACAGGACTTGGTCCCAATTAGTTCAGACCAACGGGGTTCCACTGTATTATATACTTGGAATTAAAATTATTTGCTGCACAATTTGAGATGCCATAAAATATAAAAAATGTATACACTACCGAGACATCAAAACTACCGATTACCAAACGCTGTATAACGCATCACCTTGAAGTTTTATTACACTTCCTGGCTATTTTTAACTTTCTTGTCTGTGCAGGTAAAAATAAGGCAATTTCATTTCACAATGGAACTAAATTAAACTTTGATCAGATTGTGTTATCATTTTTATCAGTAAACAGCCTCACAGGACATTCTATATAATTATTAATGTCATATGTTTTGTAATAAAAGTACAGCAGGCATATTTAAATATTAAAGATTTAAATATATTGAATATCATAAAATATTAATTAAACAATTTTTTTTAAATCTCATGAGAAAACCTCAGAAAGAAAACAAAATAGAATTCTATACAATTCTAATCAACATTTGCCAAGAGAACATTAATATTTTTTAAACTCTGAGAATCATCTTGTTTTCCCAAACAAATATTACACGAATTATCCACAAAAATAATAAATATAATCAATACAGTAAATTAAATAATATACAAAAACCTAATCTGAAAGTAGATATGCAGTTCTGCTTTAAACAAATCCACCAGTTAATAATTGCGTGTCCCTGCCTTCTGCGTGCTACTGATTTTCCAGAATTAAAATAATATCCCAATGTACAATGCAATCGTTTTGCATTACTTATTAAATTTTGGTACGAACTAAAATCCCAAAATGTGGGGCAAGCGGTGGCATTGCTGAAGATATTTTTTTTTTACTGGCTACAACTGTTGCTAAAACGTTACAAACCTTTTTGGCATAGATTCAAAAGATTTTTGCACATTCAAAAATTAAGCTACATGGATAGCTCAAGTTGGAATTTAACTGACAGTATAGTTTTTTTTTTTAATCGTGTTATAACTTACTGGAGTACAATTATATATAACAGTCAATAGATTAATTCTGATCACATCTGACTTCACGGTCATTCTGCTTCTATCCAATATTTTTAATTTGTATCTGTCTTGCAGACAACACAGCAAATAGGGACACAGAGTGATATGGGACACTAAATGTCTAGGTATTGGAACCAACTGTGATGATAATTAATTAGTAGCCCAATGATACTGCACTGCAGACAGCTGGAAGTATGCAATGCTATGTAACTGGCATGTAAGGGCAAAGGGTCCTGACCTCCAGGTGCTATAACTGGGGAGGGAACACTGAGATTAGAGACAAAAATGTAAGATTTTATTGAAAACATTACTGTGAAGTAATTTAATGTGAAAATTGAACTATACATGTCAGTGGCGAAGCTAGTAGTTAATGAACGGGTAGGCAAAAATCTTATCTTAAATTTTTTTTAAGGAATCACTAAAAGGATGGTGGTTCAAATCGGACGCTGAGGTAGTTTGCTGTACGCGAATGGTTCCACAAACAGCCGTAAGAATTTTACTAGCAGGGAATCTACAGGTTGGTGCAACAGTGGAACTCATTTCTTAATGTTAATGGAGACTTCTTTTAAAATCGTTGAATAAAAAATGCTTTACAGCTCTATACGTGTTTCTACTGAACAATCCTTGTATTAGTCATACACAATAATACAACTGATAGAACTTCAAATTTTTAAACTTGATTAGTTTCTATATATATGTTTAATGTTACAAATAATTCAAATAACAATCTTGATCATCTGTTAGTTCAGCGGAATAACAGGGACACTTTTAATAACCGCATAAAATAAACACACTTATAAACAACACAGCGCGCTTTAACATGAATGTTTGGACCACAGAAGTGAGGCATGCCTCAACGCTCTATGTGTACAGCACGGGACAATCCCCCCTCCCTTCACTTCCCTATCACTCCGGCACATTGCTTACATACGATGTATACAAAAAAACGCTGAGGCAAGTTCAGGTTGCCTCATTCGCTTTAAACGCGCTATGCCGAGTCTCACCTGTCACGATCTAGTGGTCGCTCAGTAAAGTACGTTTCGGCCTAATAAATTCGACAGTCGCGGTAACAATGTATAATCTTTACGTTATGTAGTTCATACGTATTTATAATTTTTATTCTACAGAATTTTTTAGGGTAGGCATTGCCTCAATTGCCTCCATGTAACTTCGCCACTGATACATGTCAACACTACGCATACATTTCATACTAGCATGCTGACAGTGTCATATCTACAATTTGACCTTGTGGAGGGGGTGGCTGGTAGAGTCAGCTCCATACAAAAGAAAAAAATTGAAGACTAATCATCATTACTATCTTTAAAGTTGTTAAAAAACGTACGATAACATCCTAAAATCAAACCCATTAAAGTAAACGGTAGTAAAACAATAAAATTACGCGTTACTGAAGCATTGTTTTGAAAACAATTATTGACTGAATTGATTTTACTTCCATGTTCCATAAGGAAATGGAAGTATGGTCATGGCAAAAAAAATAGTGTTAGAGATAACTGCAGATTCTGATTGAACTACCCTCAAAACATTAAAAAGTCATTTTACTTCCATGTTCCTTAAGGAAATGGAAGTATGGTGATGGCAAAAAAAATCGTGTTCGAGATTACTGCAGATTCTGATTGTACTACACTCAAAACATGAAAAATAGTCATTTTTCGAAAAGGGTCTGCGTGCGTGCGTGCGTGCGTGCGTGCGTGCGTGCGTGCGTGCGTGCGTGCGTGCGTGCGTGCGTGCGTGCGTGCGTGCGTGCGTGCGTGCGTGTGTGTGTGTGTGTGTGTGTGTGTGTGTGTGTGTGTGTGTGTGTGTGTGTGTGTGTGTGTGTGTGTGTGTGTGTGTGTGTGTGTGTGTGTGTGTGTGTGTGTGTTATAACGTTCCGGGCTACGTTATAAATCCAGGGAACCCGTGATAATTGACGCTGGCCAATTATACAGGCTGCCTACGTTGTAACAAACTGAAAATCAACACAACACTTAGAACAATAATAATAACTATAATTATAGGACACAAGGGAAGGTATATTCACTGATTTATGCACTCACTTCAATATGTAATAAGATGACATCTCTTTATTAACAAATGATATATACATATATTGATCCCATTACATAAAAATTTAATACTGAAATAGTTAAAAAGGGTTTTCTGTCAAACAAAGGATCAAACTGATCATGTATTTTACCTCGGATCCGAGTCTCTTTAAATCTAGTAAAGACGTCTGAAATTTACTTTACTTATCAAGAAGGTTGCATTGTTACTTGAACACCATTTGAAGAATGGTATTATTTAGTTAAGCGATTAAAACTTATATCTCAAGATTAATGTTACAACGTATGATTTTAGAAATTACTGGTTACATTTCTTTTAAAACTTAATGCTTAGAGATGATTATTGTCTTTTAAAAGGTTTCTGGCATGCATAAAAGCTTATATTTTAAATGTACATATTTCTCGGTAGGCAAGCCACCGAGTCACCTCTTAAATACGCTTTTGCTGTCCGTGTCCTGGGGCGTGAATCCTCGATACTCTGGTAGTCGGGGTAGTCATCTGGGTCGTGTTTCCGGTGAAAGTACTCTAGGTGTATTAATGAGGAGATGGATATTATGCTGCGTGACGTCGGGCTAATCCTTGGCGGTTCTGGTAAGTGTTGTTTAGGTGATAGTCTTCCATATCTGCAGTTGTGCACGTCACATATTTACTGGCAGCGTAGTACTGGAGTTTGCATCTTCTTCTTTTACATTACTATCTGAATTACATCCCTAAAAGCAGAATGTTTTTCATCTTTCTGCAACGGATTTTAAGAAAACCAAATACTTTCTGCAAGCATTTCAGTAGTAACGTAGTTAAAATTGTTTGATGCTCTCTCCGTTCTATATAAGTTTTTAAATAATAATCCTTAAAATTTCAGGAGACAAAATTTGAGATAGTTTTAGATTTAGGTTTTTGGAAATATAAGGTCTATCAGGATTTATTTGAATAAATTTGTAGATTACATTTAAATATATTGATATTGATTTTACGTTGATATAGAAAATCAGTCCATAAATACACAACTACAGTATCCGGATTGTGAATTACTACGCCGGAGCGCGGCCGAGTGACTCAGTCTGCCGGCTGTAGCCGGCGCTCTCACTTCAATAGATTATATGTAACCTTTATCGCTCGGCCTCTCATCTGAATTTATCGGTATATTATTGAGTCACAAACATAGATTTTGTTATTGCATTGATTCGTTTATTCGTATCTGTTTTTATGCAACAATTTATTTTTTTTAGAAATTTTACTGCAGCAAATTTTTTACGCGTTTTTCGTTAACGTGGTGGACGATCTTTCTGCAGGCCTCATTTCCTTTCTGCGACAATGTCGCACTGTCGCCCGTTGTTCTGCTTTGGGAATTACATCACTCGAACAATATTCGAGAGTTCGTTTTTTAATTAACTTGAGACATCACCTTATATACGAGTTCTTTTTTTTTTACATTACCACATTTCTTTAACAAATTCCTCACTACATCTTATATATATATAAAACTAGCTCTCCATGCTTTTAGTGGAAGCTAACACTCAATTAAAAATTTTAAAAACAAACATTTTCTGAAGAGCCCTCGCTTGGAGGTGTTTACAGTCTGAACGCCGCATCGTAACTCTTACATTGTTACAACAGGTAGATTGCAACGACGCGGAGTGAGTACTCCGCCATAATATAGTTCCAACTCTTTATTTAAAATACATTCTTATAGTAAGACCAAATAAATTATCTAGACTTATCTAGTTTACAGGGATTATTATAACTACTACTTGTGACTTCAAATTATTAATTATTTACATTATGATTTACAGATATTTCTAATTTACTGCCGGTTCGGTATGCACGTTGTGTCCGGAATAGGCAGGTCAACGCATGATAAATTTACTAAAGGGTTAACTGTATTATTCTTAACTTTTACATTACGATATTTTAATTACTTATTTAGTTAGATTTTCTTAATTTAATTCTCATTACTATTATGAGTTAGTTCAGGGGTATTTGGTATAATCGTGCGATTTAAAGTACTTACTTACATTCGTTTTTTTTATTATTAATTTTTTTTTTATATTTAAATCGTCACAGTCTGTCTATGTGTCTGTAGATTTTTTTTTCTATGGCAAACGATAACAGCCGCAAATTCAAACAGAATCAAATAATTTTTTGCATACAGCCGATTTGTAGAGTACTCAAGACCTATTATTTTTGGTGAAGATCGGTTAAGGGAAAGGGGTAGTTTACCTGCAACGTTTTTTTTTTTAATCAAGGGTAATTATTTTCTATGGCAAACGATAACAGCCGCAAATTCAAACATAATCAAATACTGTTTTGCATACAGCCCTGAATTGTAGAGTTCTCAAGACCTGTTGTTTTTGGTGAAGATCGGTTAAGGAAAAGGGGTAGTTTACCTGCAACGTTTTATATTTTAACAAGGGTATTTATTTTCTATAGCAAACGATAAAAGCTGCAAATTTAAACAGAATCAAATAATTTTTTGCATACACCTCTGATTTGTAGAGTACTCAAGATCTTTTGTTTTTGGTGAAGATCGGTTAACGGGAAGGGGTAGTTTACCTGCAACGTTTTTCTTATCAAGGGTAATAATTTTTTCCTATGGCAAACGATAACAGCCGCAAATTCAAACAGAATAAAATAATGTTTTGCATACAGCCCTGAATTGTAGAGTTCTCAAGACCTGCTGGTTTTGGTGTAGATCGGTTACGGGAATAGGGTAGTTTACCTGCACCATTTTATGTTTTAAGAAGGGTAATTTTTTCTATGACGAACGATAACTGCCGTAAATTCACTTAAAATCAAATAATGTTTTGCATACGTTCCTAAATTGTAGAGAACTCGAGGCCTGTTGATTTTGGTGAAGATCGGTAAAGGAAAAGGGGTAGTTTACCTGAAACATGTTATGTTGTAACAAGAGAAATGTTTTCATGATGAACGATAACTGCCGCAATGTGAAACAGAATCAAATATTTTTTTGCATTGATCCCTGCATTGTAGAGGACTGAAGGTCTATTGATTTTGGTGAAGATCGGTTTAGAGAAAGGGGTAGTTTACCTGCAACGTTTTATGTTTTAAGAGTAAAGTACTTAATTTTGATAAATAAAGTATTCTGATAAGAAGCTCCTAATAATCCACTGTAGAAACGTAGATGAAATATCTATAAATGAAGAGGTTAGGTGAACGGGGTGGGGGTAATTTTCTATAAATGAAAATTATAGTTGAAGGGAGAGGGGAGAATTTGGTATATGTGTACTACGTTATCGGCAACAAAGAAGTAGTTCTTTGTTAAAATTCCTTCCCGGGCTGTTTAGCTTTAGTTCAATGTTTTCTGAAAAACCAGACTTTTCAGCAGTGCCATCGACTGCCATCATCAGTGAAAATCAAGTGCGAACACGTGAGGTTGTATACGTTAGTGACCACAGTACTGTGGTTAAGGCTGAAGCAATAAGTAGAAACAAGTAGTTTCTATGGAAATATTTCATTTCGAATATGATTTTAAATATAAATCTTAGAACATGGAAGTCATGTATGGTTCTCCATACCGATATTTCAAACAATGGTAATTGTTAAAAATAAAATAATTTTGTTGCCAGGCAATAAAATTATAATTTTTTCATTTTAATTTAAATCATGTATGAGAGAAAATATATCGTTCGTGGCAGGCAAGCATATCTCAATTATGTAATGTTTACGTTTCCATTTTATTATTATGATTACCGCAATAAAAAGGCAGGCAACACACACACACACACACACACACACACACTATTCGAGTTATTTCTGGCCTCACTCATGTTTATTTTCTTACATTTGCACGCTTTTTAAATGGAAAGTGCCGAAACCCACACCAACACAACGCGCGCAAGCCAAAAAAGTGTCCAGCGTGGATAGCGATTTGCTTCCTATGGATCGCTGGGCAGTGTAACTGCACGTGTTTACAGAGGAACGGTTCATAGACAGACTTTTCGTCTTTAGGGAATGAACCCTCTGCAAGATGCTCAGGGTCCATGAGTGACTTCGGAGCGCTCCTTCTTTTCTGCGTGTTTGTTCTGTGAAACGTACACTGTAGATTCGCAGCTTTACTCTGAGCAACGCTCAATAGGAAATGTTGAAAATTTTTGTCCACGGTGTACCGTCATACACACTAAACCTCCTCTGATGTATTACGGACATCATAATATTAAAACTTTGGAAACTTGAGCACAGCATAGGTGAGTCACAGAACACACACATGGCTTACGGCGTAGAAAGGAACACCACGTGTTCGAGAAACGTCTAGTAGCTTCGAAGCTTGAAGACAGGAGACGGGTGGACATCCGTTTGAAACTAGGATAGCGTGCCCACGCCATCTTAGATCGCGCAGTTCAGCACACCTCATCAGACAGAACAGACGTAATTTAACCGTAGCCTCGGGCGTTTTTTCGGTAGGCCGAAAATGTTAAAGTAGGCCTACCAAGGAGTGTATTGCAATGTAATACAACAGTGAACAGTTTTTTCAACAGTAGTAACAGTTTTTTAAGATGAGTTTGTGGTAGTTTAGTGAAGAAGGCTTGACCTACATAGCGCGCAATACCTGGGACCTCGTGCAGATAAGTACAGTGAGAAAACAAGTTTTTTTTTTTGCCAAAAGTTTATATAGTAAACATTAATAATACTGAGCTCAATAAACAGGGAGTAAGAGTAAGAGAGTGTGTGAGAAAAAGGGGAGAAAGAAAAAGTAAAAAAGAGAGTACTGATTTGTATATGAAAATTTGCTTACGGAATTTTATGTTTTATAATTGTTTATAGTATCGTATAAAAAGAAAGTAAGCAAAACAGAAAGAATTTAACTTTTGATTAAAATAAATAAGATTCGTTATTATCATAAACACGTGTTAAGTGTAGTTATTACGCCTAATTACCAAAACCTAATTTCTTGTTATTCTGAATACACTATAGACACCCAGAATGGAATAGTTATGTGCAGTATTACTTACTGTTAAGATTTCTTAATGTAATTAAAGTTAGCCTTTTACCCTCTTGACAGGATTTTATTGTCTAACAAAGGTCATGCAACTTTACTGTATAGTGTTGGCCAAATGTTCTGTGTGGAGCGTTGCTTTATATGACACTAAGGACATGACACTAAGGAAGGAGGATGAGAAAAGATTAGAAGCATTTGAGATGTGGGTTTGGCGAGCAATGGAAAAAGTGAGGTGGGTTGATAAAGTAAGGAATGATGAAGTTTTAAGAATAGGGGAAGAGAGAAGAATCCTGAAGGTAATAGAGAACAGGAAAAGGTTAGGTAATTGTTTAAGAAGAGACTGCTTGCTTACAACTGCCACGGACGGCGTCATAGAAGGAAAAAAAGAAGAGGGCGCAGAAGAATGAAATTAATAGATAGCATTAAAATCAGAGGGTGTTACGAAGAAACAAAAAGACTGGCATGCGATAGGACAGCTTGGAGAGCTTTTACCATATTAAGACCTGCCTTAGAGCAGAACACCACATAATAATAGCTGTACAGTGCATAAGTACAGCAAAATGGCTAATACTACATTTAGCTGCACTAGGCATCGGTAACCAATGCAGCCACAATTAAAGCCTGGGGTGCTTTTGGACTACATAAGAGCAACCCGTCCTATGAAATAATGCTTTCAACCCTTTCCTTCTTCAATTCTCTAAAAATTCATGGTTTCAGCTAACTCTGAAAAATTGACATAAACCATGTTGATTGGTGGGAAGTCACAGAGGCGGCCAACTATAATACTCTGTGGGAATTGACCTAAATACAGAGTATACAATCATTTTTCTGGCATCACAGCATCATTCTTATTTTTAGTATGTTTTCAATATGTATCATTAAAGTAGTACGTAACTGAATTACAAGCATGCGCGCGTGCGTGTGCACACACACACACACACACACAGTATTGAATAAACAGGGTGGCCAAAATTTTTTTCACAAATTTATAAATCACTACTCTTTTTCAGACTTTTAGGCTACTTTCTTTTCAAATACTAAATCTAGAAATAGTCTATGAGATTTATTATGAAAAGGCTCACTCTGGACCAGAGAATGCAGCTTTAACGTAGTAAAATTATGCAGTTTTACTTTTAAAAATGGGCATTCAGTAATTAGATCTCAAAAGAGAATACTGGCGATGAACTGGCAAATATGAATATATATAATGTTACTGCCTGTTTCTGTTATACATTGTGCTGGTAGGATATGTTCTGCCTGGACAAGTGCAAATATTTAATGGGTACAAGAGAATGTTAAGGAAGAACCCAAAGAACTTTGACCTACTGGTGCTCTAATCACTTAGAATCATCCTAATCATTGCTGTGGTACATTCTGAGAAACACTTTATTTCTGTTCAATATTCATGTTGTTCAGAATTTACACATCATTTAAAACAAAACAGAATAATTTCTTGGACCACTTAATTTTGAGGACTGAAGCATATTTCCGTCAAGGCAGTTTCTGGACAATCTGTAATTTACAGCCAATTGTGTTTACACCAGCCAAATCCCATTAAACAAACAGTTTGGTGCAGAGTAATGAAAGATTTTTCAACATCATCTTCAAGGATTAAACCAAGAATGGTTTCTTCTGGTCTCAAATACACAAAGATTAGAGTTGGTCACTCCAGTGCGTCTCGGACGTCCCACACCTCTCCGTCCCCTCGGCTTGTAGTTGTAGTTCCATAGTTGTTTGGGGATCCAGCAGTCATCCATTCGGCAAAGATTCTCCCACCAATTCAGCCAATATTGGCCAATCCTATCAAGTATACTCATAATATTCAGTTCCGCCATATATCTGTGTTTCTTTTATTATCATGGAGACGTGATAATAAAATGCCACGTGCCTGAGAAATCTCATTTCAGCCGCTTGGATGCGACTGGCCTGGCCTTTCGTTGAATTCCAATTCTCAGACCCATAAAGAAGTGTGCGAGGAGGCATCACATTGTAGAATTTTTAAAAAATTCAAACTGATGGTGTGCACCACCTGTTACCATTAGCGAATCTAGAATTTCGTCTTGGGGCAGGGGATCCGGCTGAGTCGGCTTCATACAAAATAAAAAACAAGTTAATATTAATCACATTACAATCTTTAAAGTGGCTGAAAATCATGTAATAACATATTGAAACCAATCCTATTAAAGTAACAACACAATAAAAATAAGCACTATTGAAACACTGTTTATAAGATACTTGTTGACTTAATTGATTTTCCTATATTTCATATTTCAAATGTACACACAAATGCTGTGTAATAAACTTGTTTGCAGATCTATACTTAAAATATCGGTATGGAGAACCATACATGACTTCCATATTCTAAGATTTATATTTAAAATCATTTTCGAAATGAAATATTACCATAGAAACTACTTCTTTCTACTTACTGCTTCAGCCTTAACCACCACAGTACTGTGGTCACTAACGTATACCACCTCACGTTATCGCACTCGATTTTCACTGATGATGGAAGTCGATGGCATTGCCGAAACGTCTGGTTTTGTAGAAAACATTGGGCTACGACACAAATATCCCGGGAAGGAATTTTAACAAAAACTACTTCTTTGTTGCCGATAACGTTGTACACATATATATATAAAATATGCATAAAATTAATGGCTTGTATAAGTTAATGATTGATCTCCATTAAGTAGTGCTCAAGTTTCCAAAGTTTTAATATTATGATGTCCGTAATTAAAACATCAGACCAGGTTTAGTGTGTATGAGGGTACACCGTGGACAAAAATTTTCAACATTTCCTATTGAGCGTTGCTTAGAGTAAAGCTGCGAATCTACAGTGTACACGTTTCACAGAACAAACACGCGGAAAAGAAGGAGCGCTCCGAAGTCACTCATGGACCCTCAGCATCTTGCAGAGGGTTCATTCCCTAAAGACGAAAAGTCTGTCTATGAATCGTTCCTCTGTAAACACGTGCAGTTACACTGCCCAGCGATCCACAGGAAGCAAATCGCTATCCACGCTGGACACTTTTTCGGCTTGCATGCGTTATGTTGGTATGGGTTCGGCACTTTCCATTTAAAAACCGTGCAAATGTAAGAAAATAAACATGAATGAGGCCAGAAATAACGTGAATTGTGTGTGTGTGTGTGTGTGTGTGTGTGTGTGTGTGTGTGTGTGTGTGTGTGTGTGTGTGTGTGTGTGTGTGTGTTTGCTGCCTTTTTATTGCGGTAGTCATAATAATAAAATGGAAACGTAAACATTACATAACTGAGATATGCTTGCCTGCCATGAACGATATATTTTCTCTCATACATGATTTAATTATAATTTTATTACCTAGCAACAAAATTATTTTATTTTTAACAATTACCATTGTTTGAAAAAGTTTAAATGACTTTTTAAGTACTTTCCTGTTGTTAAAACGTAAAAGGTTCCAGGTAAACTACCCCTTCCCCTTAACCGATCTTCACCAAAATCAAAAGGCCTTGAGTCCTCTACAATTCAGGGGTGTATGCAAAAAATTATTTGATTCTGTTTGAATATGCGGCAGTTATCGTTCGTCATAGAAAAAATTACCCTTGTTAAAACATAAAACGTTGCAGGTAAACTACCCCTTTCCCTTAACCGATCTTCACCAAAAACAATAGGTCTTAAGAACTCCATAATTCAGGACTGTATGCGAAACATTATTTGATTCTGTTTGAATTTGCGGCTGTTATCGTTTGCCAAAAAAAAAAATATCGGTATGGAGAACCATACATGACTTCCATATTCTAAGATTTATATTTAAAATCATTTTCAGCCAAACAGCCAGGCTGTGTCTTACCTGCCTTTTTATTGCTGTATTAAATGAAAAATATTATATTACATTAAAATGAAAAAATTATAATTTTATTGCCTGGCAACAAAATTATTTTATTTTTAACAATTACCATTGTTTCAAAAAGTTTAAATAAATTTTCAAGTACTTTACTCTTGTTAAAACGTAAAAGGTTGCAGGTAAACTACCCCTTCCCCTTAACCGATCTTCACCAAAATCGAAAGTCATTGAGGCCTCTACAATTCAGGGACGTATGCAAAAAATTATTTAATTCTGTTTGAATTTGCGGCTGTTATCGTTTGCCATAGAAAATACGCTTGATAAAAAAACGTTGCAGGTAAACTACCCCTTCCCCTTAACCGATCTTCACCAAAAACAATAGGTCTTGAGTACTCTACAAATCAGGGCTGTATGCAAAACATTATTTGATTCTGTTTGAATTTGCGGCTGTTATCGTTTGCCATAGAAAATACCCTTGTTAAAAAAACGTTGCAGGTAAACTACCCCTTTCCCTCAACCGATCTTCACCAAAAACAATAGGTCTTGAGAACTCTACAATTTAGGGCTGTATGCAAATAATCTTTTGATTCTGTTTGAATTTGCCGCTGTTATCGTTTGCCATAGGAAATACCCTTGTTAAAACATAAAACGTTACAGGTAAACTACCCCTTTCCCTTAACCGATCTTCACCAAAAACAATAGGTCTTGAGTACTCTACAAACCAGGGCTGTATGCAAAACATTATTTGATTCTGTTTGAATTTGCGGCTGTTATCGTTTGCCATAGAAAATACCCTTGTTAAAAAAACGTTGCAGGTAAACTACCCCTTTCCCTCAACCGAACTTCACCAAAAACAATAGGTCTTGAGAACTCTACAATTTAGGGCTGTATGCAAATAATCTTTTGATTCTGTTTGAATTTGCGGCTGTTATCGTTTGCCATAGGAAATACCCTTGTTAAAACATAAAACGTTACAGGTAAACTACCCCTTTCCCTTAACCGATCTTCACCAAAATCAACAGATCTTGAGAACTCTACAATTCAGGGCTGTATGCGAAACATTATTTGATTCTGTTTGAATTTGCGGCTGTTATCGTTTGCCAAACAAACAAAATTACCCTTGCTAAAAAAAAACCGTTGCAGGTAAACTACCCCTTTCCCTCAACCGATCTTCACCAAAAACAATAGGTCGCGAGTACTCTGCAAATCAGGGCTGTATGCAAAAAATTATTTGATTCTGTTTGAATTTGCGGCAGTTATCGTTTGCCATAGAAAAAAAATAGACAGACAGACAGACAGACACGCACACAGACACTTTTCGGAAAACGACTTTTTTTCATGTTTTGAGTGTAGTAGAATCAGAATCTGCAACACGATTTTTTTTGCCATCACCATACTTCCATTCCTTAAGGAATATGGAAGTAATTACCCTTGATAAAAAAAACCGTTGCAGGTAAACTACCCCTTTCCCTCAACCGATCTTCACCAAAAACAATAGGTCGTGAGTACTCTACAAATCAGGGCTGTACGCAAAAAATTATTTGATTCTGTTTGAATTTGCGGCTGTTATCGTTTGCCATAGAAAAAAAATCTACAGACAGACACACAGACGACAGACAGACACACACACACACAGACACTTTTCGAAAAACGACTTTTACTTCCATGTTCCTTAAGGAAATGGAAGTATGGTGATGGCAAAAAAAATCGTGTTCGAGATTATTGCAGATTCTGATTGTACTACACTCAAAACATGAAAAAAGTCGTTTTTCGAAAAGTGTCTGTGTGTGTGTCTGTCTGTCTGTCTGTGTGTCTATCTGTAGATTTTTTTTCTATGGCAAACGATAACTGCCGCAAATTCAAACTGTGACGATTTAATTGAATATAGAATTTTAAATAAATAAAAAATTAATTTACTAGCAATTAAGTATTTTTAAATCGCACTATTAAACCTAAAGCCCCTGTCCTAACTCAGAATAAGTATGAGATGTAAATGGAAAATCTAACTAAAGCATTAATAAAAAATTCGAATTGTAAAAAGTTATTAATATCACAATTAACCCTTTGCTAGTCATCATGCGGTGACCTGTTAATTCCGGACACAACGTGCATAGCGAGTCGTCTGTAACTTAGGAAGATATAAAAATCATAATCTTTGTAATTAGTAATTTGAAGGCACAAGAGTAGTTAAAATAATTCACTTAAATTATATATGTAGAATTAATGTATTGTTTTTTTTTGTAATAAGAATGTCAATTTAAATAAAAATAGGAACTATATTATCGCGGAGTACTTGCCCCTCTCCGTTGTAATGTGCCAGTCGAATCGAGTAGAGAGTCACAATGCTGCCGTCAGAGCGTATAGAACTATGAGCGAGAGCTCCACCAAAATGCACTGTTTAAATTTAATGTTAAATGTTAGCTACCACTGCTAAACGTGGCGAGCGAGTGTAATGTGTGAATTGTAGAAAGTTGTGTTAAAAAGAAAAATGTAATAAGTTAAAATAAAAAACTAACAAGAGAAAGCAAGATGACGTCTCCCCTCAAGAGGTAAATTCAAGTACAACTTTACACATGAAGATGTGACCTGCATAAACTTCACATGTAGACGTATACGAGGCATAAGACGCTGACGAGGACCTACGTGGATCTACACCAACTTAAACTAGAGAAACTTCAATCTCCGCAGTGAACCACCTATCTAGTACTTGCCGAAGACACGACTCAGATGACGACGCCGACTTCAAGAATTCCCAAGAGACACACCCCAGGACGAGGTTACCACGACCTATTGTAAAGGTGACTCGATAGCTCGCCTATCGAGAGTTAATTATATTTGAGACATAACTTACAGAGAAAAGAGACTTTTCAAAGACTATAATTTTCTTTAAAATTTAAATGAGACCAACTAAGAGTTTACTGTAATATTCAATATCATACGTTGTAACGCATTATATGTAAATGTAAATTATAATCACTTTAGTTAATAATACCATTCTTCAAATGGTAAAAGAAGTCTTGCAAGCATCTAGATGAACACAAAATACTCAGAAATCTTTGCTATAGATATACTTAAAGTAAACTCGGATCCGAAGTAAAAGAATACATAATCAGTTTGATCCCCAGTTTTTCTGAAAACCATTCAAATATTTTAATCTAATTAATTATGTCATGGGATCTATTCATATCAGTTGTTAATAAAGAGAAGTCATCTTATTACACATGAAAATGAGTGCATAAATCAGTGAAATACCTTCCCTTGTTTCCTAATAATTACCTTAAGTAATTTGTTAAATTATTTTGAGTTTAATAACAGTTCGTTACAACGTAGGCAGCCCATGTAATTGGCAGGTGTCAATTAAGATGGGTTCCCTGGATTTGTAACGTGGTAAAAAACGTTACAAAACAGAATTCAAACAGGCTGTTTAGCTTTAGTCCAATGTTTTCTGCAAAACCAGACGTTTCACCAATGTCATCGACTTCCATCATCAGTGAAAATTGAGTGCGATAACGTGAGGTGGTATACATTAGTGACCACAGTATTGTGGTTAAGGCTGAAGCAGTAAGTAGAAAGAAGTAGTTTCTATGGTAATAATTCATTTCGAAAATGATTTTAAATATAAATCTTAGAACATGGAAGTCATGTATGGTTCTCCATACCGATTTTTTTTCATGTTTTGAGTGTAGTACAATCAGAATCTGCAATAATCTCGAACACGATTTTTTTTGGCATCACCATACTTCCATTTCCTTAAGGAATATGGAAGTAAAAAGGATTACTATTGTATTAGTGAACACAGCTGAGAAATTAATAAAACAGCTTACAAATTAAGATATTAACAAAATTTCTTGTCAACTTTCGACCCTCTGGGGCCCGGTCCCATTCCCCCCCCCCCCAGTAAATATTCCCCTGCCTGTTACTTGTGAACAATTCAGTTTGATTTTGAATGTTCTACGTCCCGTGGTTCACAATAGACTACAGCCATTCTGAAACACACTGAAATTGAATTTCCAACATGGCCTCTAAATTTAATAGCACCAGACTTCTTCCTATGGGGTCACTTGAAAAGGTACGTGTACCACAACAAACCCCAAACCTTTACAGCTGCAAGACAACACCGAAGCTGTAATCCACGTGTTACTCTAACAGACTCTCAGAACTAATATACAGAGCAATCTACAATGACCACAATTATATGAACCTGAAGACACGGAAGCGGAAACGGGAAAAGGAAGACAGACATTTATGTGATCTGTCAGATGTTATCATCGTTCTATATGTTTTTGTTTCGCTCTGACACTTTTTTGAAATTCTGATACTTCCCCGCACTGCTTGTATACATTCCATTACCTTCATATTCCTCTTATTTTAGCTGTTACAAACCTTTCAAATTAAAACTTCCAACATTTTTGTATACATGTTCCCCTACTTTTGTTTTACACCAGTCTGTATGGATGGATGTGAAACATGGACTCTCTTGCAAAATGATATTTCAAAAATACAGGCCTCGGAAACAACATTTTTAAGAGCAGTTAAAGGATGCAGTTTGTGAGATCATATACGAAATGACGACATAAGGAAAGACCTGAAGCTACAGTCGGTTCTGGATGGATGGAAGTCCCACGTGGAACGCATGGTAAGCCGCATGTGTTCCTAAACAAGCGTTTGAATATAGGCCAGTGGGAATAAGGAATCATGGAAGACCCTGGAAAAAATGGTCAGAAACTCTGTGAAATCAGAACGGGCTATAACTCAAGCCATGTAGTGAAGACAAAGAAGAAAATTAGTCTGTCTTAGGCATGGTATTTAAACAACCCAGCAAATAGTCTAAACATAACTTCAAGCGCTTATAGTAACATTTTTCTACAACAGCGACATGATAAACACACACAAAATTTCCTTATACCTATATATCCAAAAAAGTGGCACTGATTTATACAGCCAACAGATAAGGGGTGCTATAAAAATTTTATTAGCTACAAATTTCTATTGATTTAATGCAGCACACTTATTATCACCAGTAAGTACAATTTACCACTATCTGTCATGAACAAAGTCTACAATATAAACTCAATCGATACCAACCACTAAAAGAACAAACTACGGTATATTGACATACAATGTTAATGTTTATTACTACTTTCAATGTTTCTCAATGTCCAATACGGAAAAAGAGCAAATTTACACAATTCCACCCTACATGCAGAACACAACAGATTTAGATGAAGCACATATGCCACACACAAAATTTATGGAGGAGGTAACACACATTATATTTTTCAATATTTATTACTATTTTACAATCAAGACATACTGTTGTTTCCTTATTTAGAACATGTTTCGAGAATTATATATTTTTCCCACTTGTCACCCATCTTAGTTTTTGATCTTTTGGAATATTTGTCTCGAAGGTTGGTTGTTGCTATGGCTTCCTGCTGGCTTTTGGTAGTTTAAATTGGTTTTACTGTGTCGGTGTGGTATATACTTTTTTTTTTTAGTGTTTCCAATGTTAAGTATTTTGAAATACTAAGTAATACTAATACCTGAACAAATCAATACAAAACACGACACAATTTTCAATATATTTTAGGTTTAGATATGGTTAGGTATCTCTAATTCTACCAAGTTCACAAAGGCAGAAAGCGTTGCACGATATAGCTGGTAATCTGACTAAACAAAAATGTATTTTAAGCTTCCTCTAAACTTTACAGATTACTGGAGACAGTCATGGAAATGATTAATATTTATAGTAACATAATTTCTGTTATAAGCTAACACAGCCAGTGTCAGTATTATCAAAATGATAAAAAACAGGGCTATTAGGCCATGGTCGGTTGCTATAAAACAGCAACATCATCGGCAACATTTCAAATCCCACCACAATTTTGAAAAAGTTGCTGGGTATCGGTCAGCCAAGATTCGTTGTAACTTTTTTACACCACTCAGTCAATCTTTGCAGCCTTAAAGAAGATCCCTGAGGGTGGTATTCGAAACATTGCCAACGATGTCATTGTTATATAGCAACCGAATACTGCCTAACAGCTCAGTTTTTAATCATTTTGATATTATAGTAAGATATCTTAATTTTCATGGAGCGAGATATGCCCCTCTCTCAGGTGAGAAACACTAGTAACATATACGCAAGGGGCATTTTTCATATACTAAATGCAGTCATATAACAAAGCTGGATCGATCAACTGATACTGACAAATTAATTTTATAGACATAAATTAATGCATTCATATTTCTGGCACTGTAAATGATATGGAAAATAAACTCCAAAACTTGAATAAAACTTCTTTTACTGTTATTTAGTCAAATACACTACATTTTGTCCTACATTACTTATTCACTTTCCTAAGAAAAACTACAACAGAACCATAGGCGTAACTTGGGGCCTAACTTTGGGGGGGCAGGGTAAAGCTTCATAAATTCAAGTGTGTAGTCAGATCATCTATATAATAAAATTAATAAAATATATTATATACAAAATTAAAAAGTTTAGTAATAATTCTTGGTTAGTAAACGAGGGACAATTTCATTTTTTAATGATCAACAAACCTTTCTTCATAAGTTGTACTTCCAGTTATGTTTACCAAGAACAAATATACTGTAGGCCTATAAACATAAACAATTTCAGTTCTTCCAATTCTTATACCCAGTTTTCGTAAACGCATCCTCTCCCTTAGCCACATTGTCACAAAATGCTTGGTAAGCAGTAGTAGCAGTAAGCCGAATCAGTCACAACACAAAGAAATTTTCAAATTGCCAGTCAGGCAATTTACAGAGAAATTAAGCAGTGTTACTCCTTTGCGTTTCTTATCTCCCATTTCTCAGAACTTAGGAACACACAAAAATTCACAACAATAACTAATTAAGAAAGAGACAAGCGATGTGTACTTTAACGGACTAGGTATGTACACGACCAAGTAACCGACTGCATTTGTCAGTAATCATTAACAATTAACAGTTCCTAACGACCGTCTTTAAGATTCGTGAACAAAGGCATCGACGTCTTGCACAGTAAGCCAGCTTTGTTCATACTGCCGAGTCTGTTACCCCTACCATAAAGCTCTCTTTTACACTGGGCTGTAATGTTTGCGAAAACTGCTTAACTGAAAACAGCGATAATCTCGAATCAAACAGTAAACAATCTGAGCACAGAGATCATCATTCTTACTCAGAAGAATATGTGTGACAAAGAGAGGAAATTCTTAGAAGTAAAGCTGCGCTTATTATTTCATTATGGTGTTCCAAAACAAGTCTTTGTGTAAAAGGCACGCATTGTATTCCAGTTAATTAGGTCCCTAGCGTTTGTTTGTTTCCTAACAGAACTATTATTTTGAAATATATCATTCAAATCTGTCAAACATTCCCCTTACAAGTTTCTTTGAAAGAAATAAGAATAATAAATTTATGGCAACTAGTCGACTGATAACAGTACAGACGTTGATAAATAGTGCTTACTGTGCTCGCAAGCACAGAAACTGTCTCCTGTTTGACTATTTGTTAGTTTTTATTTATAATAACTGGAAACAAAATTGTATAATCCTCGGAATATTGGCGGGGGGGAGTGCCCCCCTTGCCCCTCCCAAGTTACGCCTATGAACAGAACAATGTCAAATGTTATGAAAACACAAACATTATTAAGATAATGTAATTCTGATAGCTGTTCTTGTCTTTTCACATAAACCGTGTTATATGTTATGTAACATGTTTTGATAAGTAATGAGTACCTTCTTAGTCACGTGTAACTGCAAATGTTTTTTTCTTTTTCAGCTGACTGTCTAATCTGTACTGTCTCTTTATCATACATTTACTAACTGGCCTGAATTGGATATTGAAAACTTTTTAAATATTGACTCACAGTCTCTCATAGCACAACATACATTTAAATGCTGAAACCACTTATTACTTATCTAACAATACATCACCCAGTCACATTATACAAGTGTGCACATTTTTACATTTTCAGTATTCAGTTTTTTATACATGTTGAAAACTAACTGCTACTGTTTTACTTTTATAGATCCTTGGCAATTCCTAATTAACAAAGTGCTCAACTCAACAAATACACAAATAATTTATCAAATCCCATTAAATTGCCATCAAATTATCATTTTTGTTTATTCAATTTAAAAAGTTAAAAATATTTATATGATCCTTTTACCCAAGAAAATAATTACTTATACTAAACTTAATAAAATAACTTACTTTAAGATTAATAT
This sequence comes from Magicicada septendecula, assembly GCA_034769895.1. NCBI lineage: Eukaryota > Metazoa > Arthropoda > Insecta > Hemiptera > Cicadidae > Magicicada > Magicicada septendecula. The sequence continues at coordinate 21,915,157 of CM068370.1, forward strand.
GCAGCATGTTTTATATAATACAATTCACTGTGTATCAAGAATAACAACAACAACAACTTTCTAAGTACAGTATAAGGAAGAGAAATCAGGGTTTCTGGCCGAGCGTTTGGAGCAACAGTTTGCTTCGAACCCATCCAGTGTCCCCGACTATGATGAGAAGATTCAAGGCGAAGCTGAAGAGTACCTTGGCCGCCCGATCACTGCCAAACTTGAACTCACTTCAGAGGCTGAGATTTTGGATTAGTTTTTAACAATTCAACTCCAGAAGAGCCCTGAGTCAGATGATGTCACAAACACCACTCTACAGAAACTTCCAGACAGGGAAGTTCACTTTTTGGTCAACATGTTCAATGCCTGCTTTTGGTTCGTCCAGTTTCCTCTGAAGTGGTACCAGTTGACAGTCATAATGATCCACAAGCCGACTAAAGACCTCAAGTTCGTTGACAACCTTTGGCCTATCAGCTTGCTGTCGGCCACATCAAAAGTTTTCACATGACTAGTACAGTGACGAGTTGATGATCACTTAAAACAGTTTGACATTCTGGTCCCCAAGCAATTCGGATTTCACGCTGGGCAGTCCTTGATGCATCAGCTGGTGCGTGCTATTCATGGAGACCGTTGCCACGGCTGGTGTTGCTTGAGGGAACAGACTGTCACCGTTTTCCTTGATGTCGAGAAGGCTTTTGATCGTATCTGGCATTCTGGACTTCTTTACAAATTTATAGAAATTCTCTTTCCAAATTGTTATCTTCATTTGACTGCTACCTTTCTTCAGAACAGAACGTTCAGCATGAGAGTAAATCTGCGCTCTTTCTTCGGAAGGGCATTTACGGCTAGTGTACCTCAGGGAAGCGTCTCAACCCCCCTGATTTTCTCTGTATACATCAACATTGTGTACAAGTTACCTGAAAACAGGTTGGTGATGATTGCCAACGACATGGTGGTGTATGCCATCTACCTCATAATGAAACAGCCCTTATCTGGTTGCAGGAACAGCTGGACTCCTACATTGCATGGGCAGAGAGTGTCACTGCTGTTAACATGGCCAAAAGCACAGCTATAGTCTTCTCCAGATGCAGAAGGCTCTCTGACAGACTATACATAAGCGATAATCCCCTGCCTTGGTCTCCCAGTGTGAAGTACCTTGGGCTTCGCCTCAATTGACGTCTCACCTGGTGGACACATTCTCTGCAAGAAGCCCACAAAACTGCATAGAATGCAGGTCTTTATCAGCTCTGACCCCTACTTTGCAGCAAGTCAATTACCCACCGCCTAGGAAAACTTATCGTCACCACATGTGTGGCGCTGATGGTTACCTATGCGATTCCTGCTTGGCTAAGACCCATAACCAAAAGCTTTGGTCTGTCTTGGACCAAAGATTGCACTGGACAATCTCCTTTTAAGCGCCTTCAGTCACAACCCATCTGTGCCAGGTGATTCTTGAACCAGGCCTTGGCAAACACTCACGCTCAATTAGATTTGCCTAATTGAAAACCCACAGCCAGTAGCCGGCCACATCTAAAACACCCAGTGACTTAGTGGTCCCTCCAGCAGGAGCTGTACATGTACAAGAAGCTGAGGACACGGCACAACAGCGGGTGATGAGCCCTTCACTTCGCACGACCCCTTGGTCATCAATCATTGAACACTGAAAAAGTTGATGTTTTGCTAAGTACAATTTTTCTTTTATTTTACTCTCTGTTTTGGTTATTAGACTCTTTGTTTTAATGGACACTTAGTAATTAGACTTTTTATATTAATACAGACCTATTGATCTGAAACCCAGTACAAAATTTTATTTTAGATAAGATCTTGTAGACAGCAGATTATGCTAAAAGGTTACAGTTGTGATAACCAAATGTTATTTTTATTCATTATACATATATTTACATGCTTAGTGTACAGTACTTTTGCATATTAATTTCATTTGCAGCACTAACTTTTAAATCTAAAAAAAATCAACCAATCCATATTTTATTTGTTTAGTCTTCTTTTTTTAATAGTGGAATTCAACTTATCTTCCATGATGTACAAGGGCTACTTTTTTTTCAACCTCCGGTGAGTTGGCAAACCTGGTTCTGTTGTCATATCAACAATCTGATTGTTGATTAATGTTTTTGAGGCTTTGTTCTAACCTATAACCACCACTGGTGTTATAGTTATTTTGTCTATTACTGTGGTGATGACAGTTTAATTATGGCAACTACAATTGAAATTGCCTCCAAGTGTGAGACTCAGTCTCTTATTAGATTTCTTCAAGCTGAAGGTCATAGTGCTGCAGAAATTCATCGAAGGTTGTGTAATGTGTATGAAGAAAATGTGATGAGTGATGGTTCAGTTCGGGAATGGTGTCGAAAATTTAAAGAAGGGCGAATTGATGTTCATGATGAAGGAGGGCAAGGAAGATAGTCCATAGCTAATGATGATGTTGCTGAAAGGGTAGACAGGATGGTTCGAGAGCGCCGTAGTTTCACAATTACTGAACTTTCTGCTGATTTTCTTGAAATTTCTAGGTCTGCTCTTTATGATATTCTTACTCAGAAGCTTGGGTATAGGAAACTCTCTGCTCGGTGGGTTCCCAAACAACTCACAGATGTCCACAAGACTCGAAGAATGGGTGCTTCGTTATCATTTTTTGGAGCGTTATGACAAAGAGGGTCAAAGTTTTATAGACAGTATAGTGACAGGAGATGAGACATGGATTCGTTTTGTTAATTCGGAAACAAACGAACAATCAAAACAGTGGATGCACGCACACTTGCCTAGCAAAACAAAAAAGTTTAGGCAGACTTTGACTAACAGAAAGTTAATGGCTACTGTCTTTTTGGGATGTAAGGGAATCTTGCTAATAGAGTTTATGGAGCCAGGAAGCAGCTACATACTGTGAAACTTTAAAACGACTGAGAACATCAATCAAGAACAAAAGACAAGCCATGTTGTCGTCAGGCGTTGTCATCTTGCATGACAACGCACGACCTCATGCAGCTGCACTCACACAAAACCTGCTTCATGAATTTGGTTGGAAAGTCCTTGATCCACCTTATAGCCCAGACTTGGCACCAAGTGACTACCATTTGTTTACTGATTTGAAAAAGAGGTTAGGTGAGCAGCGGTTTGACTCCAATGATGAGTCCAAGTCCAGTGTGGCAGACTGGCTGACTACTCAGCGAACATTCTACAACATGGGCATAGAAAAGTTGCTGCCTTGCTATGATAAGTGCCTCAACAATGGTGGTGGCTATGTAGAAAAGTAGTTTACATATATATGAAACTTCTGAATATAATAAAATTATTGATGTCATTCATGTGTCTGTTTATTGGTCTATCGGAGGTTGAAAATAGCCCTAGTACATACGTGTACATACGCACACATCAGAATATACACCTCCACCTGAATAATTCCAACCGGGTAGTAACACAAAGAGTAGCAACTACCAGCACAAACACAGTTCAATACAAAAACCACAGTAAGTGTAAAAGAACTTATGTAAAATTATAGTACTGTATTATTTATTCTTCAAGGATTTAAAATTTTTTTAATGGTATCTCATTTGAAAGCACTTCTGTTTTTTGCAAATGGACCAAATACATTTAAAGATAACAAGTACAAAAATTGCATGCCAAAAACAAAAGTGAATGGCCGAACTATTTTTTTATAAACATGTCATTTACTTCATAGATACTCATCTGCAAATATAACAGTCATTACTTCTGTACATAATACATAGGTACAAGCAATTATATCTATTGTTTTAATGTACTGTCTGTGTTTCTCTAGTGGATACACATTTTCTGGCACACCTCAATACGATAATGCCAATTATTAAACTACAGGCCTGTTACTCTGGAGTATGTTTATACGATAATGTTATTTTTGGATTTACTTTCCTAATTCAAATTTTTTGATAATTACAACTTTTTCACTGGACCCTTGCCGCTTATATTAAGAGTTAATACCTGTCAAACTCCAATGCTTCTATGGTTTTTTGTTCTATTGTGTTGATGATGGCGGCTAGTGTCTCCATGCTGTCGAATGTTATGATGTACCGACACTAACTTGTTGCTGTTCTTTACAAACGTAATGTGTTTATTTTTTTCTTACTGTGATTCTTCATTTTGCCGCACACATATGAACCATTACGGTGACCACGAGAAATTTAGTACAAGAGTTTTTGTTGGAGATGTGTCCTCACAATGCTCCCAACTTCCTCAAGATTGTTTTTGTTGCTCTTCTTCATAAGATACAAACATAAACTGCTACCAACAAGTATGAAAACATGCATAGTAAAATGCTTACAGGGGTACCAATTACAAAATATCGGTATGGAGAACCATACATGACTTCCATGTTCTAAGATTTATATTTAAAATCATATTCGAAATGAAATATTTCCATAGAAACTACGTCTTTCTACTTATTGCTTCAGCATTAACCACAGTACTGTGGTCACTAACGTATACCACCTCACGTTTTCGCACTCGATTTTCACCGATGATGGCAGTCGATGGCACTGCCGAAAAGTCTGGTTTTGCAGAAAACATTGGACTACGACTAAAGAGCCCGGGAAGCAATTTTAACAAAAAACTACTTCTTTGTTGCCGATAACGTAGTACACATATAAAAAATTCTCCCCTCCACCTTCAACTATAATTTTTAATAATAGAAAATTACCCCCACACCGTTCACCTAACCTCTTCATTTATAGATATTTCATCTACGTTTCTACAGTGGATTACTATGAGCTTCTTATCAAGATACTTTATTTATAAAAATTAAGTACTTTACTCTTGTTAAATCATAAAATGTTTCAGGTAAACTACCCCTTTCTCTTAACCGATCTTCTCCAAAATCAATAGACCTTCCGTCCTCTACAATTCAGGGATGCATGCAAAAAAATATTTGATTCTGTTTGAATGTGCGGCAGTTATCGTTCGTCATGGAAACATTTCTCTTGTTCCAACATAAAATGTTGCAGGTAAACTACCCCTTCCCCTTAACCGATCTTCACCAAAATCAATAGACCATGAGCTCTCTGCAACTAAGGAAAGGGTGCAAAAAATTATTTGATTCTCTTTGATTTTTCGGCAGTTATCGTTCGTCATAAAAAAAATTACCCTTTTTAAAACATAAAACGTTGCTGATAAACTACCCCTTCCCTTAACCGATCTTCAACAAAATCAACAGACATTGAGTTCTCTTTAGTTCAAAAAGGTATGCAAAAACCTAGTTGATTCTGTTTGAATTTACGGCAGTTATCGTTCGTCATATAAAAAATTACCCTTGTTAGAACATAAAATGTTGCTGGTAAACTACCCCTTTCCTTTAACCGATCTTCACCAACACCAATAGGTATTGAGAACTCTACAATACAGGGCTGTATGCAAAACATCATTTGATTCTGTTTGAATTTGTGGCTGTTATCGTTTACTATATAAAATACCCTTGATAAAACAATAAACGTGTCAGGTAAACTACCCCTTTCCCTTAACCGATCTTCACCAAAAACAATAGGTCATTAGTACTCAACAAAACAGGGCTGTATGTAAAAACATATTTGATTCTGTTTGAATTTGCGGCTGTTATTGTTTGCCATAGAAAATACCCTTTTAAAACATAAAACGTTGCAGGTAAACTACCCCTTTCCCTTAACCGATCTTCACCAACACCAATAGGTATTGACAACTCTACAATACAAGGCTGTATGCAAAACATCATTTGATTATTTTTGAATTTGCGGCTGTTATCGTTTACCATAAAAAAAATTACCCTTGATAAAAAACTGTTGCAGGTAAACTACCCCTTCCCCTTAACCGATCTTCACCAAAAACGACAGATCTTGAGAACTCTACAATTCAGGGCTGTATGCAAAATATTATATGATTTTGTTTGAATTTGCGGCTGTTATCGTTTGCCATACAAAATACCCTTGATAAAACAAAAAACGTGGCAGGTAAACTACCCCTTTCCCTTAAACGATCTTCACCAAAAACAATAGGTCTTTAGTACTCAAGAAATCAGGGCTGTATGCAAAAACTTATTTGATTCTGTTTGAATTTGCAGCTCTTATCGTTTGCCATAGAAAATACCCTTTTAAAACATAAAACGTTGCAGGTAAACTACCACTTTCCCTTAACCGATCGTCACCAAAAACAAAATGTCTTGAGAACTCTACAATTCAGGGCAGTATGCAAAACATTATTTGATTATGTTTGAATTTGCGGCTGTTATCGTTTGCCATAGAAAATACCCTTGTTAAAACATAAAACATTGCAGGTAAACTACCCCTTTCCCTTAACCGATCTTTACCAAAATCAACATATCTTGAGAACTCTACAATTCAGGGCTGTATGCGAAACATTATTTGATTCTGTTTGAATTTGCGGCTGTTATCGTTTGCCATAGAAAAAAAATCTACAGACAGACAGACACACACACAGACACTTTTCGAAAAATGACTTTTTTTCATGTTTTGAGTGTAGTACAATCATATTCTGCAATAATCTCGAACACGATTTTTTTTGCCATCACCATACTTCCATTTCCTTGAGGAACATGGAAGTAAAAATTCTAGATAAATATTTAATTTCAACATATCATATCTCCCCTCACTTCTTCTTATCTTTCTCTCTCCCCCTCTCTCAACCTGCCCCTTTCTTTTTCATCCATGACGAATGTGAATATCTTAATACTAGGTATTTTTCAGTTATCACGATCATAATTAACAAAACACTTAAAAACCATATAAAACCACTTGAACAAATACTTCTAAACACTCACATGTAGCAACACACTTTTATGCAAAGTAGTAACAGTACACCTACGCTCGCTACTGTATACAAACTGTACTGTTTATAAAACTTATATAAAATATTATATTATTATATACCAGCATATTATTGAATTAAAATATTCCTTGCCACTTTGCCAGTGAATATATCAAAACTAATATTTACAACTAATGATCCAACAATAATCCTACATATGTTACTACTTTTTTTTAACAAATCAATTCAGAATTATGTTTCTATTTTTACTTTTCATACTACTGATTTAGTAATATATTATTACTTCATTTTTCTTAATTTAAACTGAAAAATAAAACTGTTCTTAATACTTGCAAATATATTCATTGCACAAACCAACAAAAACACAATTAACAATGTTGTTTTTTTTTTCTAAATTATCAAGACCGATTATTATCAGTACAGTGCTGAGCACATGTGTTATTTACACTTCCCACATACACTGGTTTCACACACATGGGTAAAAGGCCAGCTCATAATCTTTTAATTGTACTTGTGCACAAAGTTTAATTTGATTAACAAAGTGGACTTTTCACTTTCACTCAATACTTGTACCTATAAAAACCATAAATAAACAGATTTCTTTAACTGTTTATATTTTTACAGCTGTTTTGATGATCACAGCTACTTTTTAACTTATTTATTGGAAAAAACTACATTCTCTCCCCCTCTCTTTCACACACACAATTTTAATAATTATATCATTTATCTTGCTAACATATTTCTTTATTTGTAATTCTACAATACAAGTATTTGTTTTTCTTTGCTTAAAATATTTTAAATCAAAAATTAAAATTTAATGACAACTTTGTCAAATTTTGTTGTTTCCCTGCTATATACACTTTTTCCTCGAACGAGGCCTTTCGGTTTCGCAACCATTATCAAGTTCTTCCTACAACAACATTAAAATACCTACTTCCCTTATATATATAATAACCCTCCCATGCATCACCGGTTACATTCAACCAATAGGAGGCAGTACTTACCGCCCAGTCCTTGTTAGCCCCGCCCTTTACTCAGTCAACCTGACCTCGTCATATACATTATCGTCTAGAAATCTCCTACAGCTTTCTACCTTCTGAACCTATCCTGTAACCGTATTACACCTTTTATACACTACTCTTTCAAAATATACCCTCATTACTAAATTCAGTCTTTATGTTCATCAGCGCATTACTATTCTTTTTCCTTACTTTTAATATTTCTAATTCTTCATACAATTTGCGTTTACTTATGTTATTCTCTAACCTTACTATTTCGATGTTCTCTGTTGGGTCTAAAAACCTATGCCCTGTTTCATTAAAATGTCTCGCATAGAGCGAATTCGTAGTTCTGTCTCCTTCTCCTCTCGCATGCTCTCTCAATCTAATTTCGAACTTACGTCCTGTTTCACCCAGGTAAACCTTATCACACTGTTTACAGTTCAACTTATAAACACCGCTTTTCTGTAATTCAGGCATTATTTCAGTACTACTATTCTTTATATAATCAAAAACTGTCTTTGTCTTTTTTACTGCTACATCTATATTGTGTTTTTCAAAGCACTTGATTATGTTCCTCGTTTGAAATCCCAGATACGTTACTGATCCTATGTATTTCTTTTCTTTCTTCTCTTCTTGTCTACTATTTCCTTCTATTCTTTTTACAATTTTCTCTACTATCCCTGGTTTATAATTAACGTGCTAATTATGTGGATTAACATCCACGGTTTATGAAGACTGAACATAGAGAAAATAACTGATAAAATTTAATGGCACAAATACACAAATGTATGATATGTAGGCTATTTATTACAGAACATAAACCTCCAAATTTTAACACATATTGAAAACCTTAATTTAAAAATACGTATCACATACACCATTGGTATAATTTTCAAAAAAATTAAACCTAATAAAAACAACTAAATATAACCTTAATGGGTATACAATATTCAATGTCATGTTTGTTCTAAATATTATACCAGCCAAACAAACAAACAAAAAATTAAAGATACAGATCTACTGTACATCACAAAAATGTATATATATCAAATTTCAAATCTAAACTAAACCAACTATGCCCTAAACATTCAATAGCCAATTTATATAATTTCCTATATTTAAAAAACTAACAGCAGATAAAAACTAAATATTTGGAAAAACGTACATAGTTTTAAACATAATAAAAATACTTTATTAACAAACAAACACATATTGATTAAAGATATAATCGTTTTAAAATTTTAGACCAAATTTAATTATTCACAATGAACATTTATTTTTAATACATCTAATATACTACATACAGAAAACACTGATAAACATTAAACATAGCAAGTATATAAACAAAATTTTAATTGTAAAAAGAAGAAAAGTGCCCTGAAAAAAATAAACAAAATTGTATAAAAAAGTGCATACACACAAACATTTAACAAATATTCGTGTTGGAAACTGTTTAATAAAATAAAATTAAAACAAAAACAATTATTTTAGTTTGATAGTAAAAATTAGTATTGTATAAATTTCACAGATTCAATGTGTCATCTGATATTGCAAACAAGTTAAATTTCCATCACAAAACATTATAAGTGACACAGCAAATTTGAATTATCAAGTATTAATTTTTGAAGGATCTATTTAAACAAAGTGTTTAAAAATTTAAAAACACATCAATAAATATAGTAACTTACAAACATACGAACATGACAAATGTTTAAAAATAAATTACTTAATGTATAAAGTTGCAAACTAGTTTATGAATTAAACAAGGTAGACTATACTATACCCTGACTTAAACCCCTCGACTACTACCTGCAGGTCTATTCAAAGGGTCTAGTTTATAAAGTATAAAAACTAACTCAAGGGAATAAATAATGAACAGAATTTTACCCTTGACGACAATGTTAGAAAAGCTTCATTTGATCTTAAAGTAAGGCCAGCTCTTGCATAAACAATCAACATTTTAACACTACTTAAAGGTACAGAGAATTAAACTGATTCCTCTCAAATATGAATATTTATGATTTTTACACGTTACAATTTCGTTTTGAATTATACTTGTTACAGTTTCGTTATTATTATATATTTCGTTTTGAAGTAAGAATTTTTATGCCTATACTCTTTGTTATAATAACATTTTCTTTAACAATAGTAAAACAATTTACCGCAACAATTGAGAGTAAATCTATTCTCAATGTTGACCAAAGTATTGTACGCAATTTTGAAAGGGAAGCAGAAAGCCAAAATGTTTAGTATGATCAGAAACCAGTCTTCTTAATGTAACTGTAATTGTGCATATAATAAAACCTATTCTTCAATCCACCCACTCAACATACATCAAGTCAAAGATTTACAAATCGTCATTAACTTGTGATAGCAGACTCAAGTAATAATCTGTATGTTTAATGTTTAACATATCACTTCACCTGCTTTCAAATTCCTACATAAACCCACTATATTATATATGCACTTGTGTTGCACTTGAACAAACATGCATACACACTTTCCAATAAGCACAAGTTTGTACACACACACACACACACACACACACACACACACACACACACACACACACACACACACACACACACACACACACACACACACACACACACACACACACACAGTAAAATACGATACCAACTATGATACTTTTATCTGATCTAAAAATCTGATATACACTCCACAAATTGATTGCATTTTTATCACTGGAAATATAGTGCTACACAGTATCAATTGCCATATTTAATTTTAATTTTAAACAAAACAACCTTCATAATGGTATGCGTCAGTAAATTTTACAATAGAAGCAAGAGACAACACGACATCACTCTTCAGATGATCTGAACAGTTCTACCTATTCGAATGTAGAAAGATCTGAATCGAGACAGGCAGTTAGAAGTTCAATTTTAAACATTACATATAAATATCCACTGACTGCAAATTATTATCACTCCAGGGGCGTATTTACAGGAGAGGGGCGGACGTGACCGGACCCCCCTCCCACAGGGTTGAAAAAAGTTGACAAATTTTGTTAATCTCTTAATTTTTAGGCTATTTTTTTGAGCTGTGTACGCTAATATAGTAGTAACTCTTTCGTAAATATATAAACAGATTTATATCATAGCATTTCCGAATCCGTTTGAAATACGAAACGTAGGAAAATCATCAATAAGTACCTTCTAAATAGTGTTTCAATAACACATCATAAACCGTATTATTATTGTGTTATTACTGTTTACTTTAATGTGCTTGATTTGAGGATCTTATCACTCATTATTCAAGCACTTTAAAGATAGTATTGTTAACAGTCTTAACTTGTTTTTTTTTTCTTTTGTATGAAGCCAAATTGACTGGACCCACTCTCAGGGCAAATTCTAGATATGCCACTGTATCACTCAACAAATAACCTACACATCAGACTAGTTCCTACTTTGTATAAAATGTAAACTTATACTCCTCTTTTGCTATACATTATATTAAATCTAACAACAGCCTTTCTGATTAACATCTGGAATACCACCTTTTGTTAACTTGCCAGTATGGGAGGGTCAGAGACACTAGCAGTTAGGAAATGAATACGGTTAGGATTGTACTGAAAAAGTAGATTCAACGAAGATGGAAAGAAAAAAATAAGGGTTCAAGGAACTGAGGATACTTATTGACTGCTTATTATTATGAACATTATTATTGAACTGAACTGATTGCTTATTATTATAAAAAATAAGCAATGAGATGCTCAAAACAACCAAAAAGGGTAGAAAATTTATGGCGGTCACTTAAGAGAAAAACTTGGACAATCCTGAAGGAAGTGAAGGATTATCATCAATGGTTGCTGATGGAACAATGGAAAGAAAAGAAAGAGAGAAGATTGGAGCTGATGGACAACATAGAGCATGAGGTGCAATATAAAAAATTATGGCTCAAACCCGGAATGGTAGTCATTCATACCACACACCTAAACATCATATGGTGATGGTGGGAGAAACCCATAATGTTGTGCAAAAGCATAACAAATGCTTCCATATTACAAGAACGTTTGAACGGTGTACAAAAGAAACATTACCGAAGTAGATTAATACAGCAAATTAAGCCACTTTAAACACAAGAACAAGTTAAACTAAAAAAGAATTCACAGTAAACAAAAACTAATTATTTTGAAAGTCATAAAAACTGAGAAGAATTGGATCCAAAAACATTAACTATTTTTTGTGTTTTTTTTTTTAATCTAAAACCTTGTATGTTACATAATATGTCCTGTTAATTTTTTAGTACTTTATTTCTGTTGTATGAATTTAGGAAGTAATAAATTACCCGCCTAATTAGTACTTACTTCCAGCACCGAAAACCGCCTACTCCGTCTAATAAGACCACACACCTACCACTTCTGTGAAACTTCAGACGTTATGTCTCCTTCAGAAAACCTGTGCATTTGCAATGTGAATAAACAACTATGTATTATACATTTTTTAATATTTTTATACAGTAATATTTCCAGCAATACAAAATGCAGAATAAATGAGGCAACTGAAGAAGTTCTATAAAGAGTGGAAGTGAAGAGTAATTCATGAAAGTGACTTGTAAAAGAACAGTCAGCTTTACTGGTCACAGTCATTGAGAACAAAGCAAAGAGAGAAACAATATCAATAGGGAGTCCTCGAGCTCAGTTTATCGATGCATTAAAAGAAGACATCTCTATTACCGGATTATAGAGCTAGCATTACAGAAGAAACTTGTAAAAGACATTTACAAGACCATCATACTGCCCAACAACCTTACAGTTGAGAAGAACAGGAAGAGCAGTAATAACATTCACTGGTGATGATTATCCAACTTTGTAGCGCAAGCAAAACCTATAATGTCTCCTCCTGTTAAGACATTATAACACAGGGAACCAGTTTAATTGGCCTCTGTCAATTAAACTGGCTGCCACTGTTAGTACTAATTACTTACCAACAAATTGGGAACCTGTAAAGATCAGGAGTTTGACTAAGGTTACGTAAATTTACTCACTCTCTTCTGTTTAGCAAAACATCTCTTTATTACAGCTTCCAAAATAAAGATTCCAAAATAATACCTTTAATGATTCTTATGGTTATTAAATGAAAGATTCTGATAGATTCTGCATTTTATGCTCTTATTCTCTTTAAACTGTTACTATGATGAGCTCAAAACAATACAACTGTATATTACATAGAATACCACGGATCCGGGTTCGAATTCTTTTTATATTTTAAAAGTACTTTGACATTATGCAAACTAATTGAAGAATAGTTTGATTCAATTTTGAATTAATTATATCTGTATCCATCTTCAGATTACTCTTATCTCGTTACAGAAAGTATACATATTATTAAGTTATGATTTACATGATTTGTATGAGTCTTTACAAAATAAACTGTTTTTTACTCTGGGTTCTTAGAAAACAATATAACCACGGAAGTTATGCTTCCATGTCACCTGGGTATGATGTTGGTCCACGGCTGGTCCTCTTCATGGTCCTCTTCCGTAGGTTTCCCTGGATGATCTTAGTTGTAGTTTGTGTTCCTCCATTTCAGTGGTTGACTCTAAATAGTTAGCGCAGTCATGAGGCTCGGATTCTGGCTACCTGGAGCTCATAGTGTTGTAGCTGATGATTCACTCCGGTCGGTCGTGTTCACTTTTACATTTTGGTTTAAAATGCACTGATGTTACCTTATGATATGGTATGGAACATACCTTAACGATTAAAACATTTCATAAAGAGATGTGTCGGCTATGCCTTTATTTCTTATTTTATTTACATTTAAACTACGTAACTTTTGTTTTTACATTTCACTTCGTTTAACTACATGTGGGGGTGTGTAACCACGAAACACTTATTCAAGGATACCTAGTTTTGCAATATAGAAGTATTCGTCTTCACAACACATGACAAGGCTGTTGGCTTGGCCGTGATTCAGAGGAGACTGTCGGTAAGGTTTTGTGGCCGAGTAGGGAGATTGGCGCAGTTCCGCCGCGAGAAGAAATAGTTCGTACTTTTATTATTATTGTTTACCTCTACTTAGCTACTATTAATCATACTATAGCTTCTTTATTTAGTCAATATTTTATTTATTATTATCACGTCCTTTTTTATATAATTAGGATGGTTATTTTAATTAGCTCAACAACATTATGATTTGCTTGTCCGTACTCGCGGTTGACAAGAAGGTACAGGAATTTTGTACAAAGGGGAGGGTGGATTATTTTCTCACTTGTCATTTCAAACAAACATTTATTTTTTTTTGTGCTATTTATTTAAATTGGCTTTAAATCGTCACAAACCCACACTGATAATCCCCCATATCATGAAAATATACACTACATGTTGTAACAAGACATATGATCCCAATATTTTAAGTAACAAAATATTAACACGTCATGATAATTGAGATAACAAGACACATCAAGTATTTACTCTGGAAATGCCAAGCATCAAACTACATAAGCAACTCATCAAGAAGAATAAACTCACAACGCAGGAGTTAATAAAATGTAATGGTAATAAACAATAATAATAACATATAAGAAGAAATAAGATACAGTAAACAGTGATTAAACAACAGGAACCAATAACCCAATAGATTCAGTCAGTAAGGAGCAAATAGAAACAAGGAAGAAACATATTACGAGAAAGACACATAACAACCACGGCATAAGATATAGATTCCAAGAGCCAGTCAACTATAGATTAACATCTTACCCATATAAATACTAACTGAGAGACTTACAGATTGAAAATAAAACAATAACTGATTAACTTTGATGACCCATATATGACCAATAATATTGTAAATGAGTAGGGCATCCCATATTAGACAAAAGAGTGGAAGTAACAATAATGTTAACACAACAAGAAGCTGTAAATAACAACATAATGAAATATTATGCACAGCATCAATGTAATATAAAAGAGAATTAAAATTGTCTCATAACTATAATAATTGTTAGTTAAGTAATCGAAAAATCATGTAAGATAGGAAAAAAGAACTGATTAATGAATTACCAGTAACCATTAATAACATAATACTTGAAAAAACAAGGTTAAAAAATGTAAATTTTTTATCAACTCAATTCACCCATTGTTGCTACAAATAAGAGAACCACATAACCTAGATACAGGTACTTTCCACCTAGTTTCATATTTAATAATAGATAAAACATGTCTAAACTGATATATTTTGCACACTAAATCAAGTAGAGGTAATAAGGTTTCTACCAATACCAATACCAATATCAGATACCAAGAGTAGTCTTTATATAAGAATTAATGTAAACAAAGTGAACAAAAACAGTCAAAATGAGATTCACCATGTGAAACATAGATAAAACCACATTGTAAAGTTAGATAGGGATAAAAGGAGGATACCTAGATAATAAATAAGATATAATATCACTATTATAATAGTATAAGAGAATTATAAACATTAACATAATGTGTAATAAGAATAAATAAGCACATCTGTCATGTGACACCAGATGTAACTACTATTATCCAATGCCCTATACTAAAGAACAGACAAGTGTATTAAAAACACAAGATTGATAATCAATATACTACTTATAATGAACTATTCTAAACTAGATAGTAGACTGAAGGGACACTACATTCTTAAACAAGAATTAAAATAAAGGTACACTTCATAGTGCCATACAGAGGTCATATTAAAGACTAAAATACCAGGGAATAACAATGTATTCCAATAAACAAAGACAACCAGTAGTTGTAATAACTCTGTGTATACAATTGGGGCAATATAGAAGTTACCCAGATACTTTTTATTATAAATAATTTGTTAATATAATTAGTAGACTCCTAGGATAAACCAATGTTAGGATAAGAGCTATATTTTGTCAATAATTATAAGTAAACAATGAGTGAGAAGTGTTGAAGAACTTGGAAGGCATGCTCTCAAAGAGATATGATTGCCATTAAATAGTTATAATTCAAGAATAAATAAAATTAATAGTGAATAGTGTAAAGTGATAATCACAAACATTAACTCCCTTAATAATGAACGAAAGCGTATCATGAGTGGACTCTAAATGAAGAGCCAAATGTTAGCCATACAGTGATAAGCTTAGATTTAAAATCTATGCAGTAATAAGAAAGTTACATTAATTATAAAATATTTGTGTCAATTCGAGCAAATGTTTGGCATCAGTGTATACTCTCAAACCCAGCTACCCCACGCTTATAACAACAATTAAATAATTTTGCGAAGGGGGTATGTGCGTTAAATTAAAGATCGTCAACCAATCAAATCATAGAAATTAGCTAATTTTACAACGATCGCAGAACAGAACGGCAGCATCATGCGTCGATTCGAGACACTTTTTAATCAACCTTTGATGTGTGCAGACGGCGGCTCGACACCGGAAGAAAACAGCTGTTAACCTAGTTTGTGTGTGTCATCAATGTCAACAAAGCAACATAACCTAAATTTGTGCAACCATAACTACACTATTATTGAAGTTGTTTGAAGTGTAAACAGTGTGTTAATAAGGATTGCTAAGTTTATAATCCCTAGCAATTCCGGGATTTAAAAGGGAGTACAGTGATTTTCTAAAATTAGTTAAGAATTGAAAAAATTACGATATAATCGAACAACATTCTAGTAATGTGCGTAAAATAAAGTATGGAGGTCATTGCACCTTATTAATATCATTCAGTCAACAGTGATAATGATAATTCTCAATTTAATTTAAATACTTCAGAAATAAAAATTTTGAAAACATTAATTGTTTATCATGTATGAACACCGAGTGTGCTATAACCACACACCTGATGGAAGTTATTGTACAGTAAACCTAGATTAAACTAACAAGCATTAATAAGAGATTGAGGATTGTCGACTGACTGAAGTAATTAACGAAAGTTAAACAAAAATGCAAACGTTATTTATGTTTTGTAAATTAGGAAGAGTCTACTACTACTATTTTGAATATTTCTGTCTATTATGAATAAAAACTAGTGGTATTAAGCTATATAAATACTTGCAACTAAACGATTACCTTTTACGGAATCAAGTATGACGATTCAGATGTTTCTTTAAACAACACTGTTTCGAGTTATTATTTTATTATGTTCACATTTTAGATATTTTATCAAAAGTTCTTTTAACGTTAATAAACGTTCATTAAATCATTTATTGTTGGTTGACTATTAAACCAGTTAACCTAGAATGTCCAAAACAGGCATGGTTATAATTTTTATATGTTATGTATTAAGAGATGATTGAATTGTAATCAACCTCTAACTACCTAATAATGGTAGAGTAAGATTTCTAGTAAATTATTTGGTATTCTGCAGGCTAAAAGAACCCACACTTGAATTAAATTATTTAACCAAAAAGCATGTTAACAACAGTCTGACGTTGTAGGTCAGTCATACCACCCTGAGATAAATTTTTTGTAAAAACAAATTACCAATGTTAATTAATTTTGAACCAAAATGGTTAATGATATTTTAAATCATTAAAGAAGCGTTAAAAAAAGAATAAATTCTCATTTTTATACGACAAATCAGAGTCAGTTAGTTTATTTCAATAGACTAAGAGTTTACAGAATAGGTGAACGTCTCTTATTGGATAGCACGACAAACAGCGGCAATTTGAAATACAGTAAGTCAATCTAAAGATTAGATTGCTACATCGACCCTGCGAGATCAGCCAGACTCACTACAAGTAAGTAATCATTTCTTACCAAAATATATGTACTTTCAGTGAGGAATCCACATCACCGATTCGCCTAGTCGACAGAAGAATAATACATTAACTAAATTATCAAAAGTCTAAATAACTTCGTTAACCAACTTCAAGAGCAATTCACCGGATTTATTTATAATGGATTCAATTAAACAATTGAATTGGATTAAATAAATAAATAAATCATAAACTAAATTAAACTTAGTATGGAAAAGTTATTAAATATAAACCTTAAAACAAACTCTAAACGATAAATAAAAACACGTATAAACAGAGGTTTTCTACAATGTACACAGATTTATAAAACCAAAATATGACTATGTTAGAGGTCAAGAGATATCATCCAAACATTATGATTCCAACTACTGTTATCATTTCCCAACAGAATTTATTATACTTTTAAATATAATATTAAACTAATACATCAACATTTCAACCAACTGATATAAATACAGATATCAATATCACCTACGAAACTTGTTTAAATATGTCTGGATCAAAGGTTTAAATATCTGCAGCCAAAAACTGATCTATAAATAAAAAATTCTATCAGAGGATCAGAACAATATAGGCATATATATTTTTACACAATCTATCATAAAGATAAAAAATATTATAATCTAATTAATATTTTAATTCTACACACAGCTGTGTGTGTGTGTGTGAGCGCGCGGCACGCGCACGTGAAATGGAACCAACAATTTTATGACCCCTGATGCAAATTCTTATCAGCCCATCCTTAACAAAACAGTTTTATTATGAACTCCTTCAAAAAGAGTAATGATAAAACTAAAAATAATACACTACTCTATAAGAAAGTTATATATAATGCTTAAACGTTTAATTTCCACTAATAAACGCTCTTGTTTCAACGCAAAGAAAAAATTACCATTGACAAACTTTTACTCTGATAATCACCCCTTTCATTCATGGCATAGAGAATTGCCAACGGTTTCTTATCCCACAATAGTTAGAGTTCATAAAAGTTTATTTAATACATTAAAACAGTAATTTTAATATACTATTTCATTTTAATGTAAACTGTAAATGCTTGATAATATTTTGGTTAAAAGTTTTTTTTATTATTTATATAATAATACAAACAGTAGTATACCTTGCATAAGAACCTAATTTAAAAAGTAACAACGAGAAATTACATGACTAACAAAAGTGAAAGTATTTGTGTCAATTTACAGAACAATACTTATCTTTTGGATGTCAGTCAAAGGCTCTAAGTGGAAAACACAAAAGCAAAATACAGGCTGTAGAGATGAAGTAAAGAATACAGGAAAGTGATAGGGGTTAACATAAAAGACAGAATGAGATATGTAGAGATTAGATGAGATTAAAAAATGTATACAACAGCGGCAACTGAGGAGCTATATGTGCATAATGTATGGAACAGTCAAAGCTAGAGAAACAAATTTTGAAATCTAGAATTGAGAAAAGTCAGAAAAAAATGAACAAAATAATGGACAGATAAGAGATAACATAGGGTAGGCCTAAGATGAAAATACTGGCACATATAAACAAACAAAAATGGAAGAAATTTGTGGAAAATAAAAGTATCCTACACAACTGTAACCAGGATTTGGATAACAACACACAGTTTAGTGCTTTCTTTTAATTTTATTTGTATTTATATTTGATTTTTTTCCTGTCCTAATTTGTCCATAACAGATTATGTACAATAACAGGAAGAATCCACCACATTAAATTTAATGGCGAGTTTTAATTTAAACAAAAATTAATTACTTTTATAGTTTTCTTTTTAATAATCTGACTCTTGTAAGTTATTAATAAACACTATAAACATAGACTACCTGACCAAAGACCTTGTCTTCTCGCTGTTTGTTTATCTTGTGTTATAATAAAACTTTTTCGCACTTCTTTCTAGCCACTGATTGGTCAAACCACACAGGTGTAGCCATTACATGACGATCAACGACTGACTGACACAGCACACACCTACCTATTTATTCTAATAATATCTAACACTTGTCTGTCAGTGAAGACTGGGGTAGTCATATAACAATAGTAACATAGGCAAACAACGATAATCTTTACATACTGAATCAATACCTGATAACAGGACCCTCCACTGTTAACTGTGACCTACTGCGATATTAATTAATTTATTAAATATACATATTCATACCAACTAATTATACAGTAAAACTGTGTTTAACCGAAATTGGCTTATCCGAAACCTGGATTAACCGAAACGATGCCAAAAGAAAAATTACAGCAAATAAAAAAAAATAAATAACGCCAAACATTGTGAAGTAACTGTTTAGACAAAGTGATGCATTTTTTTAAGTAAAACTATATAAAAACTGTGACCATAGATTACAATGTATTGCATGTTCATAATTTGAACTTTTATAATTAAATATGTTTTTACTAATAATTGTGTTTTTTATGCCTTAATAAACGGAAACAGACTCCATAGATTATTATCCCAAAAAATGCTCAGATCATATCTGAAATGGCTCAGCCCCCTTTAGTTTGGTTCTACCATATATATATAATTTTTTTTTTCAAAGGAAAGACTAGATCAGAAGAAGAACAATGGAATCCCACTTGAAAACAGATCAGACAAAAGTTTTTACAAAAGTAAAAATTTTTATAAATTGTTTTATTTTGCTTAATTAACCAGCGTTATTTGTAGGTTGTCGATTTTTATGTAGAACCCCATTTATTGTACTCCACTAGTTTGCTGACTCTTGGTTAGCGCTTTTAATTGATTCAGCTCATTATCAAATTGGAACAAATGCCTCAGCCTGAGGATCACAAAATATTTCGCCTTTACTCCAATCTGATGTTGGTTGAATCACTCGGTGGTGCTTACTGAGAGTCAGCAAATGTTTTTTTCTTTTACATAATGTGATGACAAATTTGGATCAGCAGATTAAATTTTACTATAGACTATTTATCAATTCCTTACTCCTCAACCTGATAACTTCAGCAGAAACATGTTTTTTTTACGAATACAATTATACAGCTACTGGCTGCATCCGACAATTATATAACAACATAATCTCCAAACACAGGCACCTCCTACCACAATCTGATGCATATGCCTTTTGAGAAATTTACATTTTTTTTAATTTAACTTATTTAAATAGGTAATTGTTTTTACAACCTTTAATCCAAATTAAATATATTCTTTAGCTTCTAAAGAACAGAGTTGTCAGCTTTTGAATACCGGTATGTGTCAAGATAACATCGGGTAGGACAAGGACGGAGTGATACACACAAAATCTGCCAGTAGGAAGTACCAGCTCACTAGCAGCCTGCATATAACATACACAGCAGGCTATAAGCAGAGATCACATCCTATGTCAAATGTGTCTTTTTATCACACACACACAGCCTTCTTTTTATAAAAGTTGTAGTTTGGTTATGCTGAAAGTTCTTTTATCATCACAAGTAGGTTGTATATTTCTTTCAAAAGACCTGACACAGGCTGAAAGACTACAATTACTGATTAGGTAAAAAAAGCACATCACTGACTGCTAAAAATCACAAGTTTAACTAACATGTAGGCTACTAACTTTCAAGAGGTACAAAACCTCTGACATGACCAACAAACAAAAAATAGCAAAAGTACTATTGAATTTTTATATTACAAAATTGCATCCAATTAACCATGGCATCTTCTGAACTACAGAAGACAGGAATGCAGGAATCTAGTTATCATTTAATGTTGTGTATGGATATCATGTATTTAGGTTACAAATAATTGGATACAATATTTGCCCAATCTAACTACTTTTCATATAAAGAAAATCATACTGTTATTAAACATTTGTTCAATTAAATTCTCTACAAAGAACCTTTCAGATCTTAAGCACTCGTATTTATATCGTTTATTTAACAACACATGCTAATACATATCTTCCGCAGAAACATATTTTTTACGATTAAAATTATACAGTTCTGCATTCTACAAATATATTGCGACAAATTATACAGTTACTGGCTGCATCCTACAATTATATAGCAATATAAGTTCCCCAAATGCAGGCACATCTTTATTAAATATCAATTATTGTGTACTACAGCTGATTTTTACTTCAGTACTGTTGCTAGTCCAGTTACAAGAAATGCTTCAGGAAATATATTGTACCCACCTGTCAATTCGTGTCAACATTTCGAAAATAGATTTATAAGTACCGGTATTATACGTGGTAATGGCTTTATGCTGATCGCGTCTATATGCTGTTTTTCTTATCAATTGCAAATTAAACCTACCCTTGTTACAAATATCACATAATTGATATTGCCTACCGGTAACTTTTAACCCTAACGTATCTAACAGTGTTTTATGTTATTACTATATAACCATACCGTAACTACTGACCAGTTGTCAATCAGTCAAGAATCATAAATTCTTAACAAACAGTTTATTCACTAGACATAAACAACAATTACCGTACGGCCAAAAGACAACCACATGCCATCTGTCGCGTACATGTATGGAAATCCTAACGTAGCAAAACGTGCGTTTAAAAAACATATTTCTGAAACACGCGTCTAAACAAAATAAAATCACTATTAACCTATGCGATTAACGTATATACAAGCATTTCTTAGTTTATAAATTATTTTAATACTTACAAGGTTCAGTTCTACCGTAAATACTAGCGAAACAATATTAAAGGCCTTAAAAACTAAACTAAACAGTTAACACGCACGCTACCTCCCATCCTTCCCCACTCCACAGCTCCGTCGCACGTAGCTGTTGCTGTGATGTCATAGCGCTTTTTTAAAGTATGGTTTGTCGGTTTAAAACTGACGTTATTAAAAACTTACAAAATAAATCTTGTTTTGACAGAAAGTACACGTCTGAAACGGATTAGATAAAAATTAAAACAAATAGTTGATTTAAAATTTTAATCGGAAGGTACACTGATTACAGTAGTCCTTTGGCTTTTGAAGCTCAAAATATGTTTATTGTCAATCGTTGACAGTACTACTGAACACACAAATAGTTCAAATAATAAACGATATCAGTTGCTTATAGTCTATTATTGAACACTGACTTGTAGTAGTCGATTTCTAATACTACAGTCATGTACCTGGAATGTTTAAAAATAAAATAAAATTTATATTGTGTGTAAAATAATGATTTCAATTTTTTTAATTGCATTATTAATATTTAATAAATATTAATATACAGACTGTCTTATTTACAAGAATGTATTTTTACACTTTATAATAGCTTCAAGTTTATATTCTAAAGTAAAATTACTGTAAAAATCTCTTACTATTATTTTTCATGACTGGTATTCACACACCACAATAGAAATAGAAATATTTATCAAAGGCATAAGAATTATATTACTACAGTACAAATAATATTACAAACAGTTCAAGGATATAAACTTATCATAAGGTTACTATAAAAAAATTAAGAAACACAAACAAATGGTTCTACTTAAATGTTGCCTTACCATGTTACTTAGGACCAAAGGCAACTAAAAATATGGTTTCAAACTTCTATATACTAAGCAAACATTTCAGGTTTTTGAGAAACAGTGGTCAATTTAAACACACAAGATTTGAAACTTTTGTAATGGATTTAATTCTAAAGAAATAAACATTTCACACTCACTCACTCACACACATATGCACGCACACACATGCATATTGTAACAATACAACGTTATTATTATGGATGGTGTTATCTTCAATAAATCAAGCCCCGCGATGGAGCGCCACGTTGTAACAATACAACGACGTTAATAAGATAGTGTTGGAGTTGATTTATGCTGCTTAGATAATTCAAGTCGAATATATGTAGATATGATGTTATTGTTGATGATTATTATTAGGTATGATTATTAAAATTGGGTGATTGGAATTAATGTTCACGTTTATAGTTTGTGGTTTAAAAGAGTGTTAGGCTTGCTATCACTTCACTGTGTTAACCTCCCCACTTACCATCAGTGGATATCTTCACTATTCTCGATGGTGACTTCTCTTACTGTAAACACACTTGACATACATACATAGATATTCCTTTTGAATATCGAAAAGAATGCACATAAACAATAAAATAAATCAAATATTCAATTGTAAGTTGAATGGTATCAGTAATTCAAATACTACCGCCACCTTATGAGAGAACTGTTTATAAAAAAAATTAAATTACTGCTTCTATTTTATAGAAATTAAAACTCTGATTCCACTGATAATAAACTGAGGATTTATTGACAATGATTAAATTCAGTAAACTCTTTTAAAACAATTAATAAGATATTTTTTACAACAATAACAAATTTAAACAAATATTAAGATCTCTGTATCTCAAGGCTGGTAACACTGTTGTAAGGTACCATATTATTGTGAACGAGGTTAGGTTCACTTTAGTTAATTATATTACCAATTTAGTGAGTTCTTTGAAGATACATGATACCAGATATAAAGATGTGTTTGAATAACAGTATTTACTTATCTAATAATATAATAAAAGAACAAAAATTAAAAATTATTAAACTCGGTACGATAGCCGATAATATCGTACTATCGTACGTTATGCAAAAGTATATAGCAGTTAAGGTCGACACATGCTTTGAGTGTTGCTCGGTTAAAAATATTATTATTATTAATTCATTAATTAGCAGAACCATGCACTGGAAAGAGAAAAAATCTAAAGAAAAAAACTCTTATTATTGCTTTCATTTCATTAAAATCATTCAAGAACAGAATTGTTTCTTTGTGACAAAAATATATTCTTCGGTTCTAGGTTAGTTTGCCTAGTAACACGTAAGTGATTATTTAGAATAAGTAATGTTATTTATAAAATTCTTAATGATCTAGTTACAAACATTTTATTTATAAATCATTTGATGTGTAATTATCAGTCATGAAAGTATTTGCACAAGAAAATAATTATTTAATTAAAAAGTTATAGTCAAGTAAGCGACTATATCCACATACTGATGAGCGGTATCTGAATTTAATTCCGCCGTTCTCAATTATTTTAAAAATGTAAAATAATTATTTTTGAATTAATTATTGTCATTGGATGGTGCTACAACTTGTTTATTAAATTCTGATAATTGTCCATCATTGTTTATAAACACACTCAAGCGTTATGACTAGTGCAGTCCAAACAATAATTTTCGTTCATCAACGAGAATTATTTCTTTTATTATTTTCTTTAAAATAATTAAAATATTGTACTCCCTGATTAAATACACAGAACATGACCCTTATTATACACTGGTCATGTTAATTCACTATTCACTTAATTCACTGGACACTCGATGATGTGTTGTTGTGTACAGGTTAGTGTTTGTTTGTATACTAATGTAGGTGACGCGCACATTTCAAAAATATTTTGATGACTTTCGGCATAGACCTCTCGCCGTGAGTGATGCAGAACGAATGATACATTTCGCTAAAGCGTCTCTTTCTCGTCTGGTCATTTTAAACTATTTGATTTGTTCAAAAGGTCACACTCTCAACCCCAAAACACTTTGGTAAAATAAAACTTTCAATTTTTCGCATCTCTAAGCGTGGGTTCGAGATTATCTGTGACATATACATGGATACTCAAAATGATTGAAAAACTTATAATGGTCATAAGTTTCTTATCTTTTGTCATATCGTCGTTTGGATAGTGGCATTAAATCGCGGACACTTGTGGCTTTATTTTAAGTCTAAACAAGCACTAAATCCGTCCATTATTAATTCACTTGGTCATCTTGGAAATTCATCTGGTGACTCTTAACATAAATAAGTCTTTTTCACCATATTTCGTTATAATTACACTGTAATACTTATTACTAAACATTTTGAGTCCATTTCTCCTTCATGTTAGTACATAAAATGGTCATCTTTATAGTTTAAACAAAATCTGTTAATGGCGTCTATACCAACCATGTTCGATTGTTTATATTCACTTGTAACGCCATCATTCCTTATTCTACTACATATGTTTGACATCCTAACACTAATATGTACATTTATTTACATTTGTTCATACTTTATTTTGCTAAAGAATGTTATTTTGTATATACTTATAGTATGATCAAAATACCTTCTGTTCTCATCCTTCCATTTTGTCACTTATTTAGCTATTTTAGTACACATGGGATATAATGTTAGTAATTAAAATAGTGTACAATTGTTGTACATTGTTGGTTCAATGTATTCATCAACTTTTCGTTATCTGAAAGCTCTCTAAGTTATAGCATGGTGTTTATTTACATCTGGTTTTACAATTGCAGTTAGTTAGTTTATAATATTTTAATTATTAAACTACTAGTATTACATTTGTGAAGTGTTCTCATAGCAGTATTAGACATTTCTCTAACTACTGGTAACAATTGTCACATTCTTTTGATGAGTTTTGATAATGTTTTTTGACTAACTCTCTTGTCACATTGGGGTACTGTCCATTTAACTTTATGATATTATATTCAATCTGACTCATTTGCTGTGTCCTTCAGTACATATGGTATTCATTGCTTTGCATTATTATTCTTAGCTAGTTTCTGTTTGAAACAATTGTGGATAATTGCTTGGTTTAACTAATGTACATGATTTTATGTTATAGGTTCAATTCTTGTGAGGTTATGTGTCAGTTGTCTGACAACAATGCTCTACATACTTTTATGCAGTATTTAACTCAACTATTGCCATCTCATTATGGCATTCTACTACAATGGTTTAGTATTAAGTTATACACATTTTAACACTATTTGTTGAAACAATAACACAGGTATTCTTAGTCTAATAATGTTACATATCTTGATGGGTTGCACCCAGGTTTTGGTACATTGATTGGTTTATACATAACAAACTAGCATATTTGCTACTATCTGTTCTGGTATTCATTTACATTTTGTCCTGTCTTGCTATGGCATTCAGGCACATTTCATATTCGGGCTTACAAAGCTTTTATTATTAATCCCTATGAACAATTAATTTACTGTTCTGTCTCATATTTTTTGGTGGTCTTATTGATTATCTATGTGATTTTACAATCTTGATTAAACTTGTTACACTAATCGTCTGTGCAATTCACTAGTTAATCGTGGATTCTTTCACTTATAATGGTTAATCACTTTGCTCCGTTATAAACATTTTCACTGGTATTGTTTGTGCTGTTTACTTGGGGTAAAATGGTTATCATATCACATGTTGTTACACTTATATTAAGTACTCACTGTCATTGTTCATGATTACTTAATTATGCTCAACACTGGTTTCTCTGTTATTGGTATTTGAATAATCATCATACTTCTTCTGTTCACTATATTGATTTTAATTCCTTGTATATCTTGTGAATGTTGATGTCTTGTACTGTTCATACATAATCTTCATTCTTCATGGTACATTTCTTTTCCTCTTCTTCTTCTTTTCTTCTTCTGGTTAGTTGTTTCTCACTGTCGGTGTATCTTGGTTATACATTATTTGTAATAATCCATGTCCCTTAATATTGTCATACTCTTCCATATTTTTACTCATGGTTATGCTAATCATTGTCCCATATTATTTCACACTAATAAACAAATTCGTTTATTTTATCACCATAGTGATTGTACTTGATCCGTCTCCTTTTTATTTTAATAATTATTTTCGTCATATCCCCTCACTATTTTGGATCTATTGGGCCTGGATTCTGACGTATTATATTAGCTCGTTGGTATTTTCTCTCTCTTTGTTATACTCGATGATATCCTTATTATTCTTCCTTCTCCTTCGTTGGGTAGTTTCAATAACATTCGTTCGTAGATACACACTTTATTTATATTCTCCCGTTCCTTCTTTTATGCTCGATGAAATATTTTCATGATATCTTTTTATTTGACGTATTAGATAGTTATTTTATGTAACTGCCAATTTGGTACGTTACAATATACTGCTACGACAGCACAGAACAATCTACGCGTTTATCGAATGCGCCAGAAAGATCTCGACGTAAGGGTGTGGTGTAAGTGCTACTAGACGCATTTTGCGAGAATTTTCTCGACTGTGCCAGGCTTCGCTCGGGCGCTCGGACTGTGTCAAGGCCGTAGCAATTACGTAGTTCGCGAGAGATAAGACGCAGTTTGGAAGCTTCTGGTGTGTGAGCGTAACTATAAATACATCGCGTCGCGGCCTTAGTTTTCAGTTCAATGCGAGATTTTTGACTGTGCGGTTCGAGAGTATTAGTGCGATATATTTACAGAGCGGTTCGAGTTATTACGGTGTACGTTCAAGTAGTTATTAGTGAAGTGTTGCGTTTTATATTCGGACGGTATAATTGTAATACAGTTGAGTTTTAATATTAGTGGACATTTTATTGCGTATGAACAATTTCATTTGATTTGTTGTAGACACTGTGTTGTTAATTACGAACTGTTTTACTATAACAATTAAAGGTGTGATTAATGACTTAATTGGCGTCTTGTACTTATTTTGTTTCCACTGTACCTACGACGATCGAGTAGACCGTCGTAACAGTGGTGTCAGAACTGGGATAGAACGGTTAACAGTGGAAACAGTGGATACTTTGTACAAGACGAGTGTAGTTCGTAATTAATTAATAAAATGGATACCAGTCAGATGATAGAAGCATTCCGAGCAATGCTACAGCTGTGCCGCGTTTTGGAAAACGCGGCGATGTTCCTATATCTATATAGTGGATGATTATAATTACGTATTTGACGACGCGAGGGAATTTGTCCTTTGGTATGCTTAATCGGTCTTTGTCATCTCCGCAGGCCGACTCGCGCGCGCCCTATCTCTGTTACGTACAGTTTTTTCAAGAGCCGGTTTGCTCAGTTCCACTTCGGCTCTCGGCGCTTCACAATCTGATCTCCGGCTGACAGAGTAGATTTAAAGTTTTTCGCCTTCCAACTATTTCTATGCATAGGTAGAAGCCTACGTGACCTCCGGGTTTCTGATGTAGACGGAAATCTGCCCCGCTCCGGAAGGACGGCCGAACAACTGCCTCAGATGCTGTAATTTCAAACACCTTCGTCAGCTGTGTCAGCCGGAAGGATGGACTAGATACACCCAACGGAACCCTCAGACTCCACGCTAATAACCAGGTGAAATTTAACCATATTAACCTAAATCTTGTGGCCGATAAACTCTTTGAGACTCTCATGTAGACGCTCCAGTTTGGACAGTTATTTCCGGACAATGGGTGGCATATATTATTTGTAATTTGTAAGGCTTACGCCTCCTCTATCACTGTTATGTCTATCTCGTTCTGAGAGTGCAAACTCGGCCAGGGTCACGCACCACCCGGGTCGAGGGGAGTTTGGTAGATAGGGTTGAATCTAAATCTGTTTCTGTTTTAAGCATGCCTGGACAGATGTTTCTGTCCACGTTGGGATATTTATGTTTAATGGATCTTTTGGTTAATGTGGGCTCATGTATTTATTTATTCATTAATGGTCTGGGAGATGTTTTAACCCGTGGTCGACTCCGTTGGAGCCGTCCACTGCAGGTCTGTATGTGTCAGATCTTGCTAGATCTCGCCCGGTGCCTGACCCGGCCGGTAGTTAAGTTTTTTGGAACACTGTGAGCTGGTTTTAATACCTTCATGACTTAGATTCCGTTTTACAAAATTCTGTTCCACTGTTTAGCTAATTTGTACACTTTAAATTTTACCATTGTCACAGTTGTATTTTACTATAGTAAATTTTGTAACGTTAATTTTATTGCTCGCTATACCAATTAATTAACCATTAAACAACACAAGATTAATCAGTATCAGTTATCAATATTCATGGTGGTCACGTTCCACTATTTTTTTTACAAATTCTGTTTTGAAAGTAAAAAGCAAATATAAAATGCAGTTAGGCAACCGGACATCCATGTTAACCTTGTGATGCCACTCTTCATTATTGTCATTGACGTGATTCAAATTGATAATTAAACATCGGCATGGGATTTGTGTAAGGGTGTTTCAACAAGAAACTTATATACGCTGATAACCGGGGTGAACATGTGATGTGTTACTTATCTGTAAATGTTTGTTGATGTTAATTATATGTGTGTGTTGTTTTATATGATTGTTACATTGTTATATTGATTATGCATGTGTATATTTCTATATATTTATATCTTGTTATGAAATGTGATTACTTGCAGGTCGAGATTGTGTGCCATTTTACAATTGTATTATTATCATTTATGTAACATGCCACGATTTACTAGTCAATGATTATTCAGATATTTAATACTCATTCAATACTTATTGATGTTAATAGTTTATTATTCATTGTTCAACTTTTGGCAATGCACATATTAATGGAATTATATTTAAAAATAAAAAAGACTTAATTATCTTGCCTTAAGGGCTCATATGTTGTACAAGCCGAGCACAATAAATATTGTTGTTGTTATCTCAAGATCAGTGTTTCATTTGCAAGTCCCATCATACTGGACCCAGCACAATTTTGGCTTCTCTAGGCTCTAGCCTAGTTCTAAATAACTTGTGGCCTCTCTTTCAAAAAAAAAAGGGCATAAAAGGAAAGAGGGGTTACAAATGGTAGCAGAGAGCGTGGTTCATTCTAGGGTTGAACCTTGGGTCCGTTGGTGTGATGGGGCTTGCAAACTTGGAGATAGTCTGACAAATATAATGGCACTTAATAATTAAATAAGGTGGCACTATAATAGTTGACATAAAATGTAGGTGTATATATGTACCTTTTATGAATTATGGTTAGGTGTTTTGAATTGTAAACCTGAGGCCGCCACGGGCACGTGTTGTAGTTGGGTTTTGTTGTTTTGAAATTGGACATTGCCGGAGATCGCGTGGGTATGGGTCAGAGCATATTTTAACATGTTAACTGGGCGACATAAATGTCGCCCAGTGATGGGCTGCGGCGCCGGGCGGGCGGGGCGCCGGCAGCGGCAGTAGCCTACTGCACCGAAAAAGGGTGCTCATCGTTGCAATTTACGGTTCTTGTTCAGGTTATTTTACTCCAACCAGGGTTGGGTGAACAGGGTGCCACGGCTAGTAGTCTATGACTGTTAGCAGCTAGAGACACCTAGTAGTACGAAGTTACTGTCGTTGGTTGGATGTGTTTAAGAACCCTCGCATAGTTGAATTTGCTATTAAAAGAAAACACTTATTGTGCAAAGTTCACCTTATGGCTCTTATAGGATTAATAATTGTTCAGTTGCATCGATTTGGTAAAAAAGTAATATATTAATATTAATAATAGGAAATAATAATGTAATATTTTATTTAATAAAATTGAATCAAACTTTTTGTTGGGCTTCCATTATATATATATTTTTTATTACATATGTACATTTTAAAGAATGAGTGCAATAATATATACTAATAAAATTATTAATTTTAAAGTTATTATCCCTAACTTTAATAATTTTAAAGTTATTTGAGTTTAAAATCTCAAAATGCAGAAAAAATTAAAATATTGATTGAGATGGCTGTCGATGTGTATAATGATAGTCGTCAGCTAACCCTTAGTGCCAATTCTTGGCCGTCAAGATCTCTAGCAATAATGCACACTGACATTCAGATAGCGTCTTGTAAAGACAATGGACTGGATGCACAGTTTGTTAAACTGAATCCTTCCCCTGAACTTCTGCAGTATAGAAATCCTGTAATCTACAGGGAAATGCTAGACATTGTCAGTAGTTTGACGATGGAAAAAGTCATAAAAGAGCTAGAAAAAGCTGACTGTTTCGCAATTCAGATAGATGGATCATGTGACAAATATGGTGTTGATAATAAGTTTGTAACCGCCCGATTTATTTCTGAAGACAAAGAGATGAGGTCGATATTTCTAGGTGAAAGTAAATCCGTCAAACGAGGAGCAGAAGGCCTTCTTGATGCTGTTAAAATTTTGTTTGAAGATCTGGAAATTGTGAGTTTGGCAAAAGAAAAACTAACGAGCTTGACAACGGATGGCGAAATGCTAACACAGGTAAGAACAGTGGTCTGTGGGTCAGAATTAAGAACTATCTGGAAAGAAATATTTTATGCATCTGGTGCGTTGCCCACAGATCTGACCTCGTACTTTTCGATCTTTAGTTAAGTATAATGGAAGTTAAACACTGGAAAGCGAACTTGAAGGCCGTGGCTACGTTTTACAGAGGGTCATCTGTAAGATTCAATGAACTTGAACAAATAGCCAAAGCTGAGAATCTTAAGGTGTACAAATTCCCGGCTTACTTCGAAGTTAGATTCGTAGAACATCTAATTAATTTAACAAAAGCAGTGTGGAATAATCTTCTGTGTATAGAAAAGCACTGGACGTCAATAGTTGATAACCCTGATTCATCAAAAGTCGAAAAAGCCACTGCAAGAGGATTTATGCGACTGTGGTAAACAGAGGGTGACCAGCAACTCTTAACAAGCCTCATGCTCGATATCTTGAGGCAAATTGAAAGGCTACAGAAAGAGAGTCAACGATCAATGGTAACTCTACCTGATATTGAAACCACAAAAGAAATTATTGTCACTTCACTCTCGCTGATGGAAAGTCAACCGTATCCGGGAGGATATGAAGAACAACTGTTGGAAAAGAATGCAGTCAAAAACGGAAATGATGATAAACCTGATGTAGAGTTTTGCAAGAGAAGAGCAGTTAACTCCTTAGTATCCACATCCACGAGAAGATGTTGGTCTGCAGTGAGGAAGGAAATAGTTCTCAGCTGTAAGGAGTTCCTCACTGTCAGACTATGACGACCAGCATAACATCCTGAACACAATGAACAAGTTTCTCAGTGCAAGAACTGCACCAGATATGATCAATGCAGTACGAAGTGAAGTCAGACATGTTTGGTGATGACGCCGTTTCGCCGTTTACTGACGATGTAATCTGCTTATTCTGCAGTGAAAAATTACCTGCACCCCTGGAAATGGATGATGCGTCAGCCAAATTGTACCATTACAGTAGGCCCTACTTCAAAGTGTCTAAGACCCACTCAGTGTTTTCCAAGCTGGTTCAGACATACATTTGCGTGACGCCTCACAGTGCAGGATCAGAACGGGCAGTGTCTGTTCACACAACACTCAAGACTAACAAACAGTCCTCATATTCCAGAAAAGCTCTCAACTCTAGAATGTATATAGCTCTCAATGGCGTAGGGACTGCGCTGTTCGACCCAAGACCAGCAGTAGCAAAATTTTTAGAGGTCAAAGAAAGAAGAAGGAAACTTCCAGATGAAGAAATTTATCAAAACCAGAAATTTACAAAAACGTTTTTTTCAAAAGACTCTAACGTATAAGGGTATAGTCTAACAATATTGTTCTGACCTCAGATGTTTTTTTTTAATAGCCTTTAGCCTTTTTGATGTAGTTACAGCAACATTAACCGTTTACGATTAAATTACTAATTTAATTTTACAAATAAACACTTAATTAACATTATCTGGTGAAATATTGGTATGCCTTTAATAAAGGATGTCATATATTTAGGCTTACTTAAACATTACTTAATTTGTTTAATCTGTCAATTAGTACTGTTATATTGTAAATTACAAGAAATTATTTTGCATTGCATTTATTCAATGAAATATTATTTAAGAGATAATTTACCTCAGACACTAATTAATAAAGCAGCCATACTTACTTTCAAATTTAGTTTTATTTCTTACCTGTAAATTACTACTTTTAGTATTGTTTATTTTTCTTGTTATGTCGTAGTACAATACTACAATTGTAAAAATGTATTGGTGACTGGTGAGGCATTTGCCCTAAAGCGATGAACACTTTGGCAGAGGGGGGCGCTCAGCGGGCGTAGAAGGGGCGCCGGAGTATAGTGTCGCCCAGTGAAAATTCCTTAAAATATGCTCTGGTATGGGTTCCCGTATTTATTTTATGAAAGTAATTGCGCGTGCGGTTAGTGGGATGCGGTATGGCCCGACTGGAAGTCAGTATCGTCCGATTGCAATGGTAACAATGTCGTAGTCGAAATGTCGTATATTGTGGTTAGTGTTTGGTGGTGTGGATTGTATGTGGTGTTAGTGTCTGATGTTGTTTCTTCTTTGAGTCTGGCGACTGACGGAGAGTTAGTTCCGGAGCGGGTCAGGTTTTCGCAGCGCTAGGAAACCCGGGGGTCCTCTTGATGGAAGTACAGTACTCAAGGTTTCCTTATTTTAGTGATTGGTGTTTTTATGTTTGTCTGTGGTTCGTAGGAGAAGTAATTAGAGCATTGGCGGCATGAGTGTTATAAATCCAGATTTATTTTTGAAGCACGAGTTGGAGTTCGAGATTAAGTCCCGGGGTGGGAGGCCCCAGGGGGATGTCGCTTCTTTGAGGAAGCAGTTAAGAGACGCCCTCGCGTCCGGAGGGACGACGTCGCTCGTAAAGGTCACTGATGTGACAGCAGAGCTCGAGTTGTGCCAGGAGAAGTGGGGAGAGTTGCGGGAGGTGATGGAGGATTTGGAGTCGGCCCCTTCCAGCCTCAGGGCAAGACAGAGAGTGCGTCAGCGAGCGGAACATCTGCAACATAGACTGGAGAACTTGTCCGCACAAACTACAATTGCTGAAGTCAGCGCCACGCTGAAGCTGATTTCGGAACAGGTGGCTAAAGCATTGCGGAACTTCGAGCCCGTGAAGTCTCAGCTTTCCGTGAGCTCTCCCCAGCCTCCTGACATGGACATAGCGCAGACGCCGAACCCGGCGGCTCAATTGCCAACGCTCTCGGGCGTATCGAGCGTCTCTTATAATAAATTACATAACCCCCTGTCTTCTATTATTCAGGAGCTTCCGGTTGTAGATGGACTAGACGTGGACAGATTGATGGTCTTTTTCCGAATTTTGTTTCAGCTGTCCGACTTCCCGGGGATGTCGGATAGCACCCTACTCGAACTCGTGTATCCCTATTGTCGGGGGTCTGTGGCTGAGCGGGTCGCGCGGACTATACGAGATGGCGGCAGTGTGGCGTCTTTCCATCGGAGGGTGTTGGACGCATGCGTGCCTGGCCGATTGCGAGAGCAGCTGCAGCACAAACATTGTTATCGGGTGCAAGCCCATGGGGAGAATTTTGCGAAGTTTGCACAGTGAATCCGTGATGCTGTCCGGATTTTAGGGTTGGGACTGCCCGAGAATGAAGTAGTGCAGATGATATTCGAAGGGGTTACTCCCCAGGAGAGATCTCGTTTAACTTTTGCTGAGCGACCGCGGAATTATGAGGACCTCGAGAAGCTGTGCGTGTTATCCCGGGCTATACAATCAATTGATGAATCCCGTGGGCCAGTAAGGGCCAGTCCGGGCGAGCCCCGAGTGGTGGAACGACGGGTCGTTCAGTCCCAACCCCGGCCAGAGAGAAATAACGGCGATCGAGGTGGACAGTTGAGAGGCGTTGTTTGCTTTCGCTGTCGCAGACAGGGGCATGTTGCCCGCGATTGTCCGGAGGGTGGTATGCGTCCAGCGCTTCCCCCGAGGGTCCGGTACTCAAAAAACTAAATTACCAGGGGGGGACAAATCGGAGGTTGTCTTCCCCTCGTTACAAGACTTTTCGGAATTCAAGTGCCTCCAGGCAGAGGATAGGTCCTGACTCTTCTAATATCAAGGTCCTTGCTACCGTCCCGCAAAAGGCTTCTGTATGCCCCTTCCTGTCGCTCGAGGTAAAGAAGGGTCAACTCAGAGCGCTAGTTGACTCCGGGTCAGCCCGATCTATCATCTCATCTCGAGTATGCGCGGACCTTGAAAAACTGGGCTTAATAAAAGGGTCGAATCGGTCGTCTGTGGTGTGCTGGACTGCTTCTAGGGAAATTCTGCCCATCTCCCGGGTGGTTTCCTTTAAGTTCAAGATTGATGGCTTTTCCTGGGTGTGGCCTTTTCTGGTTTCTCCGGCTCTGGGAGTTGACTGTATTGTAGGTGCTGATTTCATCGCTAAAAGTGGTCTCGTGTTGGACATCCATGGGCACCAGTGTTATTTTAAATTTAATCGGGGTGTTGTTATTCCTTTTCTTGGATACCAGGGAGCTAAGGGAGGTATCCAAGAGGTCGCTTGTCCCGATTCTGCACGAGATCATCTCACTCCCGCCCAGCAGAGAGCTTTAGACCGATTGTGTGAGGAATTTCCCTCCGTATTAACTCCTAAGTTGGGACTCACACATTTATTAGAGTATAAAATTCGTTTGACGGACTCTAAGATAGTGAGGTCGCACCCATACAAGTTCGACCCCCCGAAAATGGCCGTTCTGAGGGAGAAGGTTCAAGAGCTTTTAAAGCAAGGGGTAATTGAACCTTCCAATTCCAGTTATGCCAGTCCAGCGTTCCTGGTACCCAAGCCTGGGGGCTGGGGGCACCGTATGGTGATAGATTACCGGAAGTTAAATTCTAATATTGAGGTGGATTCGGTTCCCCTTCCGGATCTCCACTCAGCTTTCGATTGGTTTAGTGAGGCCAAGTATTTCACCGTGATTGATCTCAACGCTGCATATCACCAGATCCCTTTGTCCAAGGAAAGTAGACCGTACACGGCGTTTTGTGTCCCGTGGAATTTGTATCAGTATACGCGGGTCCCTATGGGTCTGGCGGTGGGCGCCCAGACGCTCACACGTCTGCTTGACCTGGTGTTTCAAGACGTAAAATTCAAGTTCATTTTCAATTATTTGGACGACTTGCTGGTCTACAGCAAAACTTATGATGAACATCTGTGCCATCTCAGGGAGGTGATGAGCAGGTTGAGAAGCGCGGGCCTCACGGTCAATCCGGAGAAAGTGCGAATTGCCCAGGAAAGCATATCATTTCTGGGGCATCTGGTGTCGCACCAAGGCGTTACAGTGGACCCTGAAAGGACCCAGGGTATCCGGGATTTTCCCCCGCCAAGGGATGCCAAAGGCATCGCCAGGTTCGTGGGGATGGTTAACTTTTATCGGCGGTTTATCCCCAATGCAGCGGAGATAGCTACACCTCTAAATGAATTGAGAAAGAAGGGGGCTAAGTTTGTGTGGGGCGAAAGCCAGCAGAAGGCTTTCGAAACGTTGAAGGAAGCTATTATTTCCCCGCCGGTGCTGCGAATGCCGGATTTTTCTCAACCGTTTATCTTACAGACGGACGCGAGTTCGGTGGCGCTCGGGGCGGTTCTGTCCCAAGTCGTTGATGGTGCTAGGCAGCCTGTGGCCTTTATTTCCCGAACCCTGACCCACCAAGAAAGAAAGTCATCAGTATATGAGCTAGAGTGTTTAGCTGTGGTATACGCCCTAGATAAGTTCAGGTGTTTTCTGGAACACGCTGAGTTCCTGCTCGAGACCGACAATCAGGCTCTCTCTTGGCTTCTTGCTCACCCCCGGCAACTGGGTAAAATTGGTAGATGGGTGGTTAAAATCTCATCCTTCAAGTTCAAGGTGCAACACATTAGGGGAACTCAAAATGTGGTTGCAGATGCTTTGTCACGCATGTTTTCCCAACCCAGTGAAGTCCAATCTGAGCAACCCTGTTCTGTTCTGCTAGACTTTCCGTTAGCCTTCACTGATGTGTTACCCCATCAGTTGAATGATGAAGAGCTGGGTCCTATCATCCAGAATATAAAGGAGGGTAACGCGCAGGCCCCTTACTTCTTGTCCAAGGGCGTCCTGTGTTGTCGAGAAAGAAAGGGACGTGCCCCGAAGATCGTGCTGCCTAGCAAGTTAGTGCCCATGGTCTTCAGCTATTATCACAATTCCCCAGTAGGAGGCCACAAGGGAATTTCGAAGACCATTTCCGGGATTAGGAAACACTTCATCTGGAAGGGCATGGACAGGGACATCGCGACGAGGGTTAAGAGTTGTCATC
This sequence comes from Magicicada septendecula, assembly GCA_034769895.1. Taxonomy (NCBI): domain Eukaryota; kingdom Metazoa; phylum Arthropoda; class Insecta; order Hemiptera; family Cicadidae; genus Magicicada; species Magicicada septendecula. Next base: position 21,952,386 of record CM068370.1, read on the forward strand.
TGTGTGGCTTAAGCAAGCCTGCCCAAAACACAAAGTTGGGGTTGTTGTCATCAGACGTGGCAGCAGACCGATGGAGAAGCTATTTATCGACTACGTGGGACCCTTCCCGCGTAGCAAGTCAGGTAATGCTTACCTACTTGTCTGTGTGGATGCTTTTTCGAAGTTTGCCTGGCTACTGCCCTTACGGCAGGCAACAGCTCGTTTAACCATAAGCGCGCTTCAGAACCATATTTTTCAGCATTTCGGTCTTCCGACCATCATTGTCTCCGACAATGGACCACAGTTCATTTCGAGTGAGTTCCGGCGGATGTGTTTCGCCAGCGGTATCAGACATGTAACCACTTCCCCGTATTACCCTCAGCCGTCCCATGCGGAGAGGTTCAATAGGAATCTCCGGTCCGCACTCATTGCCTATCATGCGGAACAACAGACCACCTGGGACCAGAACTTGAAGTGGTTGCAGCTAGCTTTTAACACGGCCCTGCATGACAGTCATAAGGCCGTGCCCTTTGAGATCATGTTTGGATTCTCGCCCGCACTCCCGTTGACTAACTTGTGGAATATTGACGATCTTCTACCACGGGAGCCCGATAATGGAACTGCGGAGAGATGGAGGGAGGCTCGGAAGAATTTGCTGCGAGCGCACGAGCGGGTCCGTCGACGATACAATCAGGGGCGAATTCCGAACCCCTTTCAGACCGGCGACTGGGTCTACTGCCAGAGCCATCCGATCAGCTCAGCCGCGGACAAAAGAGCCGCTAAATTGTGCTATCGTTGGTCGGGACCATACCGTATCCTAGGGTTTCCGTCACCAGTGACGGCGCGGTTGGAAGAGCCGGGTAGTATTCCTAAAGAGATTACTACACATATCTCGAAATTAAAATTATTTAGAAAAGGGTAAACGGGCTGAAAGGGGGGGAATGATGGTGGTCTCTGTGCGAGTGGGGATGTTGTCTATTTTAAGAGGGTGTGCTCCGGGGGCGTTATCGAGAATGATAGGGTAGCGGGTAGATGTTTCCCACAGTCCCAGTGGGGTTCGTCTATTTCAGGGATGCGCCCCTGCCTGCGCGAGCCTTGGCTTTCTTCAATTGTCCTTACGTCCGGAGGGAGCCATGTCCTTCCCTTCAGTCCCAGCCCCTGACCGTTTAATCATCCTTGACCATCCACCTTCCGATTTTCCTAACCTTACCTAGAGAAAAAAAAAAATCAAAAAAAAAAGGAGTTAGAGAGAGGAGCGAGACTTGTCGCGTGGATGGGGTCGGACGTGCACTTCATCCACTCGATAAGTTTTGGGCATGCCCTTGGAGCACATATGTTAAACTTTTATGTACGTGAGATGAGGGTCATAGTCACAGTTGACATGGCTTTCCGTCAGGTCCAGAGTGGGGACCACCGCATCATGGGGACTGTCATCGCCCCTTTTCCCCCTTGGCCCGTGCCGTGATGCTTTGTTTAGAATGGGGGGGTCGTATTAGAGAATTACCCCGTAGGTATATGGGGCAGATGCCCTGTTTAGATGGCTATCGTGTTCTGGCTTGTGTGGACAAGCCTCAGGAGGTCGGAACTCAGGGAGCTCCCGATCTTTTCTTTCGTCTTTCTTCTCTGTCCCTCTTTGCGGTGGGCTGGCCCTGATCAGGTCAGCATGCCGCACATACACACTACACGTCTTCTTTCGTCTCTTTCGTTTTCCTTCTGAGCCTCTGTTCTCCTGAGAGCAAGTGCCGCCGGGCCACCTTATCCACGAAGTCCACCAGCATACTTTAAGAAGGGGGTACACTGCAGGGTACTCTTCCGAGTTTCAGAGTGGGGCAACCGGGTTGCCCTTTTGGGGTTGGGGTGTGCCGCGTTTTGGAAAACGCGGCGATGTTCCTATATCTATATAGTGGATGATTATAATTACGTATTTGATGACGCGAGGGAATTTGTCCTTTGGTATGCTTAATCGGTCTTTGTCATCTCCGCAGGCCGACTCGCGCGCGCTCTATCTCTGTTACGTACAGTTTTTTCAAGAGCCGGTTTGCTCAGTTCCACTTCGGCTCTCGGCGCTTCACAATCTGATCTCCGGCTGACAGAGTAGATTTAAAGTTTTTCGCCTTCCAACTATTTCTATGCATAGGTAGAAGCCTACGTGACCTCCGGGTTTCTGATGTAGACGGAAATCTGCCCCGCTCCGGAAGGACGGCCGAACAACTGCCTCAGATGCTGTAATATCAAACACCTTCGTCAGCTGTGTCAGCCGGAAGGATGGACTAGATACACCCAACGGAACCCTCAGACTCCACGCTAATAACCAGGTGAAATTTAACCATATTAGCCTAAATCTTGTGGCCGATAAACTCTTTGAGACTCTCATGTAGACGCTCCAGTTTGGACAGTTATTTCCGGACAATGGGTGGCATATATTATTTGTAATTTGTAAGGCTTACGCCTCCTCTATCACAGTTATGTCTATCTCGTTCTGAGAGTGTAAACTCGGCCAGGGTCACGCACCACCCGGGTCGAGGGAAGTTTGGTAGATAGGGTTGAATCTAAATCTGTTTCTGTTTTAAGCATGCCTGGACAGATGTTTCTGTCCACGTTGGGATATTTATGTTTAATGGATCTTTTGGTTAATGTGAGCTCATGTATTTATTTATTCATTAATGATCTGGGAGATGTTTTAACCCGTGGTCGACTCCCGTTGGAGCCGTCCACTGCAGGTCTGTATGTGTCAGATCTTGCTAGATCTCGCCCGATGCCTGACCCGGCCGGTAGTTAAGTTTTTTGGAACACTGTGAGCTGGTTTTAATACCTTCATGACTTAGATTCCGTTTTACAAAATTCTGTTCCACTGTTTAGCTAATTTGTACACTTTAAATTTTACCATTGTCACAGTTGTATTTTACTATAGTAAATTTTGTAACGTTAATTTTATTGCTCGCTATACCAATTAATTAACCATTAAACAACACAAGATTAATCAGTATCCGTTATCAATATTCATGGTGGTCACGTTCCACTATTTTTTTTACAAATTCTGTTTTGAAAGTAAAAAGCAAATATAAAATGCAGTTAGGCAACCGGACATCCATGTTAACCTTGTGATACCACTCTTCATTATTGTCATTGACGTGATTCAAATTGATAATTAAACATCGGCATGGGATTTGTGCGCAGGCCGCAGGGCTTACATAGAACATTCAGTTAATACTTATCTTATTAAAACTTGGGGCATGTCTGCTCCACCCCTTGGGACATTTTAATTGAGGTTTTGGGGGTTTAGTCACCTATTAATTGAACATTAAAGGGGGCCGGATACTTGGTCAGAATAAAGGGGTTAAGGGTGTTTCAACAAGAAACTTATATACGCTGATAACCGGGGTGAACATGTGATGTGTTACTTATCTGTAAATGTTTGTTGATGTTAATTATATGTGTGTGTTGTTTTATATGATTGTTACATTGTTATATTGATTATGCATGTGTATATTTCTATATATTTATATCTTGTTATGAAATCTGATTACTTGCAGGTCGAGATTGTGTGCCATTTTACAATTGTATTATTATCATTTATGTAACATGCCACGATTTACTAGTCAATGATTATTCAGATATTTAATACTCATTCAATACTTATTGATGTTAATAGTTTATTATTCATTGTTCAACTTTTGGCAATGCACATATTAATGGAATTATATTTAAAAATAAAAAAGACTTAATTATCTTGCCTTAAGGGCTCATATGTTGTACAAGCCGAGCACAATAAATATTGTTGTTGTTATCTCAAGATCAGTGTTTCATTTGCAAGTCCCATCATACTGGACCCAGCACAATTTTGGCTTCTCTAGGCTCTAGCCTAGTTCTAAATAACTTGTGGCCTCTCTTTCAAAAAAAAAAAAAGGGCATAAAAGGAAAGAGGGGTTACAAATGGTAGCAGAGAGCGTGGTTCATTCTAGGGTTGAACCTTGGGTCCGTTGGTGTGATGGGGCTTGCAAACTTGGAGATAGTCTGACAAATATAATGGCACTTAATAATTAAATAAGGTGGCACTATAATAGTTGACATAAAATGTAGGTGTATATATGTACCTTTTATGAATTATGGTTAGGTGTTTTGAATTGTAAACCTGAGGCCGCCACGGGCACGTGTTGTAGTTGGATTTTGTTGTTTTGAAATTGGACATTACCGGAGATCGCGTGGGGATGGGTTCCCGTATTTATTTTATGAAAGTAATTGCGCGTGCGGTTAGTGGGATGCGGTATGGCCCGACTGGAAGTCAGTATCGTCCGATTGCAATGGTAACAATGTCGTAGTCGAAATGTCGTATATTGTGGTTAGTGTTTGGTGGTGTGGATTGTATGTGGTGTTAGTGTCTGATGTTGTTTCTTCTTTGAGTCTGGCGACTGACGGAGAGTTAGTTCCGGAGCGGGTCAGGTTTTCGCAGCGCTAGGAAACCCGGGGGTCCTCTTCATGGAAGTACAGTACTCAAGGTTTTCTTATTTTAGTGATTGGTGTTTTTATGTTTGTCTGTGGTTCGTAGGAGAAGTAATTAGAGCATTGGCGGCATGAGTGTTATAAATCCAGATTTATTTTTGAAGCACGAGTTGGAGTTCGAGATTAAGTCCCGGGATGGGAGGCCCCAGGGGGATGTCGCTTCTTTGAGGAAGCAGTTAAGAGACGCCCTCGCGTCCGGAGGGACGACGTCGCTCGTAAAGGTCACTGATGTGACAGCAGAGCTCGAGTTGTGCCAGGAGAAGTGGGGAGATTTGCGGGAGGTGATGGAGGATTTGGAGTCGGCCCCTTCCAGCCTCAGGGCAAGACAGAGAGTGCGTCAGCGAGCGGAACATCTGCAACATAGACTGGAGAACTTGTCCGCACAAACTACAATTGCTGAAGTCAGCGCCACGCTGAAGCTGATTTCGGAACAGGTGGCTAAAGCATTGCGGAACTTCGAGCCCGTGAAGTCTCAGCTTTCCGTGAGCTCTCCCCAGCCTCCTGACATGGACATAGCGCAGACGCCGAACCCGGCGGCTCAATTGCCAACGCTCTCGGGCGTATCGAGCGTCTCTTATAATAAATTACATAACCCCCTGTCTTCTATTATTCAGGAGCTTCCGGTTGTAGATGGACTAGATGTGGACAGATTGATGGTCTTTTTCCGAATTTTGTTTCAGTTGTCCGACTTCCCGGGGATGTCGGATAGCACCCTACTCGAACTCGTGTATCCCTATTGTCGGGGGTCTGTGGCTGAGCGGGTCGCGCGGACTATACGAGATGGCGGCAGTGTGGCGTCTTTCCATCGGGGGGTGTTGGACGCATGCGTGCCTGGCCGATTGCGAGAGCAGCTGCAGCACAAACATTGTTATCGGGTGCAAGCCCATGGGGAGAATTTTGCGAAGTTTGCACAGAGAATCCGTGATGCTGTCCGGATTTTAGGGTTGGGACTGCCCGAGAATGAAGTAGTGCAGATGATATTCGAAGGGGTTACTCCCCAGGAGAGATCTCGTTTAACTTTTGCTGAGCGACCGCGGAATTATGAGGACCTCGAGAAGCTGTGCGTGTTATCCCGGGCTATACAATCAATTGATAAATCCCGTGGGCCAGTAAGGGCCAGTCCGGGCGAGCGCCGAGTGGTGGAACGACGGGTCGTTCAGTCCCAACCCCGGCCAGAGAGAAATAACGGCGATCGAGGTGGACAGTTGAGAGGCGTTGTTTGCTTTCGCTGTCGCAGACAGGGGCATGTTGCCCGCGATTGTCCGGAGGGTGGTATGCGTCCAGCGCTTCCCCCGAGGGTCCGGTACTCAAAAAAATAAATTACCAGGGGGGGACAAATCGGAGGTTGTCTTCCCCTCGTTACAAGACTTTTCGGAATTCAAGTGCCTCCAGGCAGAGGATAGGTCCTGACTCTTCTAATATCAAGGTCCTTGCTACCGTCCCGCAAAAGGCTTCTGTATGCCCCTTCCTGTCGCTCGAGGTAAATAAGGGTCAACTCAGAGCGCTAGTTGACTCCGGGTCAGCCCGATCTATCATCTCATCTCGAGTATGCGGGGACCTTGAAAAACTCGGCTTAATAAAAGGGTCGAATCGGTCGTCTGGGTGTGCTGGACTGCTTCTAGGGAAATTCTGCCCATCTCCCGGGTGGTTTCCTTTAAGTTCAAGATTGATGGCTTTTCCTGGTGTGACGATTTAAATTGTACCAATAATCAAAATAATAAAAAATTAAAAAAATTAAGGTTGCGAGCTATTAAGCCATTTAAATCTCACTGTAATAATATAACAAACCTGTATGTACTCAGTATGAGAGGAAGCAGTAATTAGTTAGTACGAAGAAACTCTAATAAAAAGACAAATTGTAAAGAGTTATTAATATCGTATTTAACCCTTTGCTTGTTATCAGGCGCTGACCTGTTGATTCCAGACTCGACATGTTTTCCGAGTCTTGTGTAAGTTAGAATAAGATAAAAAAACCTAATGTTAATAATTAAAAATCTGAAGACACAGATAGTCGCTAAAACAACTTATTTAAATTATGTATATTTATTTAGGGATAGTTTGTATAAATAAAAATGTTAACTTAAAGAGAGACAGGGACTATATTCTCGCGCAGTAATTGCCCCTCTACCATTTTGTCCAGTACCAGACGAAGCGAGCAAAAATCTCTCTCTCGCTATGGTGACTTCATGCAGTACAGACGTACGAGCTATGCTCTTACACTATGTTACCGATACTTTCGTTTACCTTCATGTTGTATACAAGAAATTGCTGCTGAAAGCATATGTATGTGTTAACTAGTATAGCTATGTAAAAAACAAGAGACTTAAAGTGTAACTCGAAACGTAAAAATGGTGTAACACAAGATGACTTCGAACTTCAAGAACTAACAACACTTCCAACATCATACCTGGAGATGTGAACTATCAGAACTCACAAACTCTAGTAGACACGACAGAATATGCAGATCAGGACATCCGAGAATCTACAAGTACCATCGTAGAAAGTTCAATCTACCCTGCGGACTTTTGAACCCTTTGATGACAAAGACCAGACCGAGATGATGACGGCGCTATTCGGGATTCCCAAGACGGACACCCCAGGACGAGGTTTCGGCATACCAATTAAAAGGTGACTCGATAGCCTGTCTATCGAGGCTTACTAATATTTGTGACACTCTACACACAAATAAAACTCTCTCCTTTGTTTCCTTTTTTTTTTATAAAAGAGTGTCGCAATTTTGTTTGCGTCGCGATGCTTACGACACCTTTATAAAAATTAGCAGAGTGGCGCCACTTACAAAATTGCGCCACTCTGCTAATTTTTATAAAGGTGTCGTAAGCATCGCGACGCAAACAAAATTGCGCCACTCTTTTTTAAAAAAAAAAAAAAAAGGAAACAACAAAGGAGAGAGTTTTATTTGTGTGTAGAGTGTCACAAACAAAATTGCGCCACTTGTGACATGTAAACAAAATTGCATCACTATGCTTAGATAATTTGTATGATCAATAACTGAATATATATTATTGATCTAAGCACTCAGAAAGTTACTTTAATAACTTTAATTTTCAAAACATGTTTAATATTTTACTAAGTTACGTAAATGATAGTATGTATAAGTTGAAATATCATTAGCGTCATACAATGCAAAAGCTATATGCCAGTAGGAACCTGCATTACTCTATATAATTACTTGCATACATGAATTGTGACCAAACATAACAATTTTGGTCAACCGAACAATCTGTAACAGGTTTGTTTACGACAATCCGTGACCTGTTGTTTCCTGATTCATTCTGCACAGTGTATGTCCAACATATAGCTTACATACACTAGTAGTTATAAAAAAAAAGTTAATAAAAAATAACTTTGTTAATAATAATGTAATTAAGTAGAAGTTCGTAATTTGTGAACAAAATAATTAATTTATTTAATGAGGAAAATATATAAATGAATGGAGTCAAAGTGTTACCAAGCGTAATAATAATAGATTTGTTGAATAAGATTGTGCTCCCCTCCTCCAGTTTTAAAACGACCGGTTTCAAATCGTTGGTGTTATTCACTCGCATTGTGTAGACAATAATATGTAAGAGTAAAACTCCCTTTCTCATTCTCACACGCTCAACCTTCCTTTGTTAACTAAATACAGAGGGTGACCTACATTCCAGGAAACAGCTGATCGGCTAATTAACTTGATAAATATGTGTGTGGAATTTCTGTCTCTCCCTTAGAAGAGAAATGGTTCTTTTCTAATTAGTGTAAATTGATTACTTAAGAATTTATTATATATATGTGTAATAAATGTGTACAGTATAGTAGTTCAAATATTTTCCCAGTGACGACAATTAAATAATGTAGTGACTTAACAATAATAATTAAAGTGTGCTAAATAAATATGGTAAGTCAATAATAAATAATAAAGGGAAATAATATTTGTTTTAAATAATAAGGCTAAATAAATCTTGATTTAAACTAAATAGTGTGAAGTGTAGAAGTAAGTAAGGAAAAAAGAAAATAATAATAAAAGTACAGTTACACATTGTAAACACCGCAGTGGTGGCCAGTTAGAGAAAATAAAAGCGTGTTCAGTATTGTAGTAAGCAGGCACGCACCCTCCCTCTATTGTGATAAACAGGTGCTAGCCTAAACAATTGAAAACCACCCCTAGTGTGTATGACAATGCATTGTGTAAAGTGTCTCCCCTTCCGCATAGTTTGTTTAGATATTGTTAAAGAGATAAAAGAGAATTATCTTCGTGAGGTTCCGCTTATCTCAAAACAGTGATCTAAAGTGGAGTATGGGATCCTCTTTAGATTACATTAGAAATAAGTTTATGATATATAATCAAGAAGTGATTATACGTGTAACGTAACAGGTCACAACGGCGCCGACTGGAAAGGGTAATGATAGGGCAGAAAGGTGCCAAAGATCATTAATAAATGCTGAAAGCTAACTTGAGTAGTTAGAGTAAGCTGGTGTCAGTCGGGCCGCGATGTTGTGAGTTACGGATAAGTAGGGATCATTCCAATCTAAGGTTTGGAAATTAGTATTAAGATTAAAATGTAAGTTAGTACTTAAGAAGTGAGAAAAAGGGAATTTCACGAAGGCGATCATTTAAATGAACAAGGTCATTTAAAGAGAATTAGAGAAAACAAACTGTGCACTAATAATAAATAACTTCACACACTGACCCCAAACATACTCCCAGTCCCCAATTGTGAGTTAGACTCAAAAGAAAAAAAAACCGTAAAGGGCAAATTAAGCGGTGGAGTATGTGACGATTTAAATTGTACCAATAATCAAAATATAAAAAAATTTAAAAAAATTAAGGTTGCGAGCTATTAAGCCATTTAAATCTCACTGTAATAATATAAAAAACCTGTATGTACTCAGTATGAGAGGAAGCAGTAATTAGTTAGTACGAAGATACTCTAATAAAAAGACAAATTGTAAAGAGTTATTAATATCGTATTTAACCCTTTGCTTGTTATCAGGCGCTGACCTGTTGATTCCAGACTCGACATGTTTTCCGAGTCTTGTGTAAGTTAGAATAAGATAAAAAAACCTAATGTTAATAATTAAAAATCTGAAGACACAGATAGTCGCTAAAACAACTTATTTAAATTATGTATATTTATTTAGGGATAGTTTGTATAAATAAAAATGTTAACTTAAAGAGAGACAGGGACTATATTCTCGCGCAGTAATTGCCCCTCTACCATTTTGTCCAGTACCAGACGAAGCGAGCAAAAATCTCTCTCTCGCTATGGTGACTTCATGCAGTACAGACGTACGAGCTATGCTCTTACACTATGTTACCGATACTTTCGTTTACCTTCATGTTGTATACAAGAAATTGCTGCTGAAAGCATATGTATGTGTTAACTAGTATAGCTATGTAAAAAACAAGAGACTTAAAGTGTAACTAGAAACGTAAAAATGGTGTAACACAAGATGACTTCGAACTTCAAGAACTAACAACACTTCCAACATCATACCTGGAGATGTGAACTATCAGAACTCACAAACTCTAGTAGACACGACAGAATATGCAGATCAGGACATCCGAGAATCTACAAGTACCATCGTAGAAAGTTCAATCTACCCTGCGGACTTTTGAACCCTTTGATGACAAAGACCAGACCGAGATGACGACGGCGCTATTCCGGATTCCCAAGACGGACACCCCGGGACGAGGTTTCGGCATACCAATTAAAAGGTGACTCGATAGCCTGTCTATCGAGGCTTACTAATATTTGTTACACAACACACCTTAAAAGAGACTTTTCAGAGACTATTAACTTTGTAAAGATAAAAAAATTAAATATAAGAATTTAATGTAACTATTCAAACATCATACGTTGTAACAGTTTATATGCTAATGTATAGTAATATAATTCAAGTAATAATACCATTCTTCAAATGGTTAAATAAAAGAAAGTCTTGCAAGCTAATATCATGAATTGAGTATAACTAAAAGTTTTAATGAATAAATACCGAAGGTTACCCGGATCCAAGGTATAGCTAAATAGAATCTATGTTGATCCCAAAGTTTAAAGAAAGCATTCAAATAACTTTAATAATTTAATTAGTAATGTCATGGGATCTGTCAGTAAATGTTTTTAAATGTTAAATAAAGAGAAGTCGTCTTGTTACACACATATAAGGAGTGCTTAAATCAATAGTATACCTTCCCATTGTTTCCTTACACAGTTAGTAAGTAATTTGTTATATTAATTATTGGTGATTCATTCTGTTACAACGTAGGCATCCCATCTGATTGACGGAGCTTAATTATGTTGGGTTCCCTGGATTTGTAACGAGGCGAAAAGACGTTACACTGGGTGTGGCCTTTTCTGGTTTCTCCGGCTCTGGGAGTTGACTGTATTGTAGGTGCTGATTTCATCGCTAAAAGTGGTCTCGTGTTGGACATCCATGGGCACCAGTGTTATTTTAAATTTAATCGGGGTGTTGTTATTCCTTTTCTTGGATACCAGGGAGCTAAGGGAGGTATCCAAGAGGTCGCTTGTCCCGATTCTGCACGAGATCATCTCACTCCCGCCCAGCAGAGAGCTTTAGACCGATTGTGTGAGGAATTTCCCTCCGTATTAACTCCTAAGTTGGGACTCACACATTTATTAGAGTATAAAATTCGTTTGACGGACTCTAAGATAGTGAGGTCGCACCCATACAAGTTCGATCCTCCGAAAATGGCCGTTCTGAGGGAGAAGGTTCAAGAGCTTTTAAAGCAAGGGGTAATTGAACCTTCCAATTCCAGTTATGCCAGTCCAGCGTTCCTGGTACCCAAGCCTGGGGGCTGGGGGCACCGTATGGTGATAGATTACCGGAAGTTAAATTCTAATATTGAGGTGGATTCGGTTCCCCTTCCGGATCTCCACTCAGCTTTCGATTGGTTTAGTGAGGCCAAGTATTTCACCGTGATTGATCTCAGCGCTGCATATCACCAGATCCCTTTGTCCAAGGAAAGTAGACCGTACACGGCGTTTTGTGTCCCGTGGAATTTGTATCAGTATACGCGGGTCCCTATGGGTCTGGCGGTGGGCGCCCAGACGCTCACACGTCTGCTTGACCTGGTGTTTCAAGACGTAAAATTCAAGTTCATTTTCAATTATTTGGACGACTTGCTGGTCTACAGCAAAACTTATGATGAACATCTGTGCCATCTCAGGGAGGTGATGAGCAGGTTGAGAAGCGCGGGCCTCACGGTCAATCCGGAGAAAGTGCGAATTGCCCAGGAAAGCATATCATTTCTGGGGCATCTGGTGTCGCACCAAGGCGTTACAGTGGACCCTGAAAGGACCCAGGGTATCCGGGATTTTCCCCCGCCAAGGGATGCCAAAGGCATCGCCAGGTTCGTGGGGATGGTTAACTTTTATCGGCGGTTTATCCCCAATGCAGCGGAGATAGCTGCACCTCTAAATGAATTGAGAAAGAAGGGGGCTAAGTTTGTGTGGGGCGAAAGCCAGCAGAAGGCTTTCGAAACGTTGAAGGAAGCTATTATTTCCCCGCCGGTGCTGCGAATGCCGGATTTTTCTCAACCGTTTATCTTACAGACGGACGCGAGTTCGGTGGCGCTCGGGGCGGTTCTGTCCCAAGTCGTTGATGGTGCTAGGCAGCCTGTGGCCTTTATTTCCCGAACCCTGACCCAGCAAGAAAGAAAGTCATCAGTATATGAGCTAGAATGTTTAGCTGTGGTATACGCCCTAGATAAGTTCAGGCGTTTTCTGGAACACGCTGAGTTCCTGCTCGAGACCGACAATCAGGCTCTCTCTTGGCTTCTTGCTCACCCCCGGCAACTGGGTAAAATTGGTAGATGGGTGGTTAAAATCTCATCCTTCAAGTTCAAGGTGCAACACATTAGGGGAACTCAAAATGTGGTTGCAGATGCTTTGTCACGCATGTTTTCCCAACCCAGTGAAGTCCAATCTGAGCAACCCTGTTCTGTTCTGCTAGACTTTCCGTTAGCCTTCACTGATGTGTTACCCCATCAGTTGAATGATGAAGAGCTGGGTCCTATCATCCAGAATATAAAGGAGGGTAACGCGCAGGCCCCTTACTTCTTGTCCAAGGGCGTCCTGTGTTGTCGAGAAAGAAAGGGACGTGCCCCGAAGATCGTGCTGCCTAGCAAGTTAGTGCCCATGGTCTTCAGCTATTATCACAATTCCCCAGTAGGAGGCCACAAGGGAATTTCGAAGACCATTTCCGGGATTAGGAAACACTTCATCTGGAAGGGCATGGACAGGGACATCGCGACGAGGGTTAAGAGTTGTCATCTGTGTGGCTTAAGCAAGCCTGCCCAAAACACAAAGTTGGGGTTGTTGTCATCAGACGTGGCAGCAGACCGATGGAGAAGCTATTCATCGACTACGTGGGACCCTTCCCGCGTAGCAAGTCAGGTAATGCTTACCTACTTGTCTGTGTGGATGCTTTTTCGAAGTTTGCCTGGCTACTGCCCTTACGGCAGGCAACAGCTCGTTTAACCATTAGCGCGCTTCAGAACCATATTTTTCAGCATTTCGGTCTTCCGACCATCATTGTCTCCGACAATGGACCACAGTTCATTTCGAGTGAGTTCCGGCGGATGTGTTTCGCCAGCGGTATCAGACATGTAACCACTTCCCCGTATTACCCTCAGCCGTCCCATGCGGAGAGGTTCAATAGGAATCTCCGGTCCGCACTCATTGCCTATCATGCGGAACAACAGACCACCTGGGACCAGAACTTGAAGTGGTTGCAGCTAGCTTTTAACACGGCCCTGCATGACAGTCATAAGGCCGTGCCCTTTGAGATCATGTTTGGATTCTCGCCCGCACTCCCGTTGACTAACTTGTGGAATATTGACGATCTTCTACCACGGGAGCCCGATAATGGAACTGCGGAGAGATGGAGGGAGGCTCGGAAGAATTTGCTGCGAGCGCACGAGCGGGTCCGTCGACGATACAATCAGGGGCGAATTCCGAACCCCTTTCAGACCGGCGACTGGGTCTACTGCCAGAGCCATCCGATCAGCTCAGCCGCGGACAAAAGAGCCGCTAAATTGTGCTATCGTTGGTCGGGACCATACCGTATCCTAGGGTTTACGTCACCAGTGACGGCGCGGTTGGAAGAGCCGGGTAGTATTCCTAAAGAGATTACTACACATATCTCGAAATTAAAATTATTTAGAAAAGGGTAAACGGGCTGAAAGGGGGGGAATGATGGTGGTCCCTGTGCGAGTGGGGATGTTGTCTATTTTAAGAGGGTGTGCTCCGGGGGCGGTATCGAGAATGATAGGGTAGAGGGTAGATGTTTCCCACAGTCCCAGTGGGGTTCGTCTACTTCAGGGATGCGCCCCTACCTGCGCGAGCCTTGGCTTTCTCCAATTGTCCTTACGTCCGGAGGGAGCCATGTCCTTCCCTTCAGTCCCAGCCCCTGACCGTTTAATCATCCTTGACCATCCACCTTCCGATTTTCCTAACCTTACCTAGAGAAAAAAAAATAAAAAAAAAAGGAGTTAGAGAGAGGAGCGAGACTTGTCGCGTGGATGGTGTCGGACGTGCACTTCATCCACTCGATAAGTTTTGGGCATGCCCTTGGAGCACACATGTTAAACTTTTATGTACGTGAGATGAGGGTCATAGTCACATTTGACATGGCTTTCCGTCAGGTCCAGAGTGGGGACCACCCCATCATGGGGACTGTCATCGCCCCTTTCCCCCTTGGCCCGTGCCGTGATGCTTTGTTTAGAATGGGTGGGTCGTATTAGAGAATTGGCCCGTAGGTATATGTGGCAGATGCCCTGTTTAGATGGCTATCGTGTTCTGGCTTGTGTGGACAAGCCTCAGGAGGTCGGAACTCAGGGAGCTCCCGATCTTTTCTTTCGTCTTTCTTCTCTGTCCCTCTTTGCGGTGGGCTGGCCCTGATCAGGTCAGCATGCCGCACATACACACTACACGTCTTCTTTCGTCTCTTTCGTTTTCCCTTCTGAGCCTCTGTTCTCCTGAGAGCAAGTGCCGCCGGCCCACCTTATCCACGAAGTCCACCAGCATACTTTAAGAAGGGGGTACACTGCAGGGTACTCTCCCGAGTTTCAGAGTGGGGCAACCGGGTTGCCCTTTTGGGGTGGGGGTGTGCCGCGTTTTGGAAAAAGCGGCGATGTTCCTATATCTATATAGTGGATGATTATAATTACGTATTTGACGACGCGAGGGAATTTGTCCTTTGGTATGCTTAATCGGTCTTTGTCATCTCCGCAGGCCGACTCGCGCGCGCCCTATCTCTGTTACGTACAGTTTTTTCAAGAGCCGGTTTGCTCAGTTCCACTTCGGCTCTGGGCGCTTCACAATCTGATCTCCGGCTGACAGAGTAGATTTAAAGTTTTTCGCCTTCCAACTATTTCTATGCATAGGTAGAAGCCTACGTGACCTCCGGGTTTCTGATGTAGACGGAAATCTGCCCCGCTCCGGAAGGACGGCCGAACAACTGCCTCAGATGCTGTAATTTCAAACACCTTGGTCAGCTGTGCCAGCCGGAAGGATGGACTAGATACACCCAACGGAACCCTCAGACTCCACGCTAATAACCGGGTGAAATTTAACCATATTAACCTAAATCTTGTGGCCGATAAACTCTTTGAGACTCTCATGTAGACGCTCCAGTTTGGACAGTTATTTCCGGACAATGGGTGGCATATATTATTTGTAATTTGTAAGGCTTACGCCGCCTCTATCACTGTTATGTCTATCTCGTTCTGAGAGTGTAAACTCGGCCAGGGTCACGCACCACCCGGGTCGAGGGGAGTTTGGTAGATAGGGTTGAATCTAAATCTGTTTCTGTTTTAAGCATGCTTGGACAGATGTTTCTGTCCACGTTGGGATATTTATGTTTAATGGATCTTTTGGTTAATGTGGGCTCATGTATTTATTTATTCAATAATGATCTGGGAGATGTTTTAACCCGTGGTCGACTCCCGTTGGAGCCGTCCACTGCAGGTCTGTATGTGTCAGATCTTGCTAGATCTCGCCCGATGCCTGACCCGGCCGGTAGTTAAGTTTTTTGGAACACTGTGAGCTGGTTTTAATACCTTCATGACTTAGATTCCGTTTTACAAAATTCTGTTCCACTGTTTAGCTAATTTGTACACTTTAAATTTTACCATTGTCACAGTTTGTATTTTACTATAGTAAATTTTGTAACGTTAATTTTATTGCTCGCTGTACCAATTAGTTAACCATTAAACAACACAAGATTAATCAGTATCAGTTATCAATATTCATGGTGGTCACGTTCCACTATTTTTTTTACAAATTCTGTTTTGAAAGTAAAAAGCAAATATAAAATGCAGTTAGGCAACCGGACATCCATGTTAACCTTGTGATGCCACTCTTCATTATTGTCATTGACGTGATTCAAATTGATAATTAAACATCGGCATGGGATTTGTGCGCAGGCCGCAGGGCTTACATAGAACATTCAGTTAATACTTATCTTATTAAAACTTGGGGCATGTCTGCTCCACTCCTTGGGACATTTTAATTGAGGTTTTGGGGGTTTAGTCACCTATTAATTGAACATTAAAGGGGCCGGATACTTGGTCAGAATAAAGGGGTTAAGGGTGTTTCAACAAGAAACTTATATACGCTGATAACCGGGGTAAACATGTGATGTGTTACTTATCTGTAAATGTTTGTTGATGTTAATTATATGTGTGTGTTGTTTTATATGATTGTTACATTGTTATATTGATTATGCATGTGTATATTTCTATATATTTATATCTTGTTATGAAATGTGATTACTTGCAGGTCGAGATTGTGTGCCATTTTACAATTGTATTATTATCATTTATGTAACATGCCACGATTTACTAGTCAATGATTATTCAGATAGTTAATACTCATTCAATACTTATTGATGTTAATAGTTTATTATTCATTGTTCAACTTTTGGCAATGCACATATTAATGGAATTATATTTTAAAATAAAAAAGACTTAATTATCTTGCCTTAAGGGGGTATGTTGTACAAGCCGAGCACAATAAATATTGTTGTTGTTATCTCAAGATCAGTGTTTCATTTGCAAGTCCCATCATACTGGACCCAGCACAATTTTGGCTTCTCTAGGCTCTAGCCTAGTTCTAAATAACTTGTGGCCTCTCTTTCAAAAAAAAAAAAGGGCATAAAAGGAAAGAGGGGTTACAAATGGTAGCAGAGAGCATGGTTCATTCTAGGGTTGAACCTTGGGTCCGTTGGTGTGATGGGGCTTGCAAACTTGGAGATAGTCTGACAAATATAATGGCACTTAATAATTAAATAAGGTGGCACTATAATAGTTGACATAAAATGTAGGTGTATATATGTACCTTTTATGAATTACGGTTAGGTGTTTTGAATTGTAAACCTGAGGCCGCCACGGGCACGTGTTGTAGTTGGGTTTTGTTGTTTTGAAATTGGACATTGCCGGAGATCGCGTGGGTATGGGTTCCCGTATTTATTTTATGAAAGTAATTGCGCGTGCGGTTAGTGGGATGCGGTATGGCCCGACTGGAAGTCAGTATCGTCCGATTGCAATGGTAACAATGTCGTAGTCGAAATGTCGTATATTGTGGTTAGTGTTTGGTGGTGTGGATTGTATGTGGTGTTAGTGTCTGATGTTGTTTCTTCTTTGAGTCTGGCGACTGACGGAGAGTTAGTTCCGGAGCGGGTCAGGTTTTCGCAGCGCTAGGAAACCCGGGGGTCCTCTTGATGGAAATACAGTACTGAAGGTTTTCTTATTTTAGTGATTGGTGTTTTTATGTTTGTCTGTGGTTCGTAGGAGAAGTAATTAGAGCATTGGCGGCATGAGTGTTATAAATCCAGATTTATTTTTGAAGCACGAGTTGGAGTTCGAGATTAAGTCCCGGGATGGGAGGCCCCAGGGGGATGTCGCTTCTTTGAGGAAGCAGTTAAGAGACGCCCTCGCGTCCGGAGGGACGACGTCGCTCGTAAAGGTCACTGATGTGACAGCAGAGCTCGAGTTGTGCCAGGAGAAGTGGGGAGAGTTGCGGGAGGTGATGGAGGATTTGGAGTCGGCCCCTTCCAGCCTCAGGGCAAGACAGAGAGTGCGTCAGCGAGCGGAACATCTGCAACATAGACTGGAGAACTTGTCCGCACAAACTACAATTGCTGAAGTCAGCGCCACGCTGAAGCTGATTTCGGAACAGGTGGCTAAAGCATTGCGGAACTTCGAGCCCGTGAAGTCTCAGCTTTCCGTGAGCTCTCCCCAGCCTCCTGACATGGACATAGCGCAGACGCCGAACCCGGCGGCTCAATTGCCAACGCTCTCGGGCGTATCGAGCGTCTCTTATAATAAATTACATAACCCCCTGTCTTCTATTATTCAGGAGCTTCCGGTTGTAGATGGACTAGACGTGGACAGATTGATGGTCTTTTTCCGAATTTTGTTTCAGCTGTCCGACTTCCCGGGGATGTCGGATAGCACCCTACTCGAACTCGTGTATCCCTATTGTCGGGGGTCTGTGGCTGAGCGGGTCGCGCGGACTATACGAGATGGCGGCAGTGTGGCGTCTTTCCATCGGGGGGTGTTGGACGCATGCGTGCCTGGCCGATTGCGAGAGCAGCTGCAGCACAAACATTGTTATCGGGTGCAAGCCCATGGGGAGAATTTTGCGAAGTTTGCACAGAGAATCCGTGATGCTGTCCGGATTTTAGGGTTGGGACTGCCCGAGAATGAAGTAGTGCAGATGATATTCGAAGGGGTTACTCCCCAGGAGAGATCTCGTTTAACTTTTGCTGAGCGACCGCGGAATTATGAGGACCTCGAGAAGCTGTGCGTGTTATCCCGGGCTATACAATCAATCGATGAATCCCGTGGGCCAGTAAGGGCCAGTCCGGGCAAGCCCCGAGTGGTGGAACGACGGGTCGTTCAGTCCCAACCCCGGCCAGAGAGAAATAACGGCGATCGAGGTGGACATTTGAGAGTCGTTGTTTGCTTTCGCTGTCGCAGACAGGGGCATGTTGCCCGCGATTGTCCGGAGGGTGGTATGCGTCCAGCGCTTCCCCCGAGGGTCCGGTACTCAAAAAACTAAATTACCAGGGGGGGACAAATCGGAGGTTGTCTTCCCCTCGTTACAAGACTTTTCGGAATTCAAGTGCCTCCAGGCAGAGGATAGGTCCTGACTCTTCTAATATCAAGGTCCTTGCTACCGTCCCGCAAAAGGCTTCTGTATGCCCCTTCCTGTCGCTCGAGGTAAAGAAGGGTCAACTCAGAGCGCTAGTTGACTCCGGGTCAGCCCGATCTATCATCTCATCTCGAGTATGCGGGGACCTTGAAAAACTGGGCTTAATAAAAGGGTCGAATCGGTCGTCTGTGGTGTGCTGGACTGCTTCTAGGGAAATTCTGCCCATCTCCCGGGTGGTTTCCTTTAAGTTCAAGATTGATGGCTTTTCCTGGTGTGACGATTTAAATTGTACCAATAATCAAAATAATAAAAAATTTAAAAAATTAAGGTTGCGAGCTATTAAGCCATTTAAATCTCACTGTAATAATATAAAAAACCTGTATGTACTCAGTATGAGAGGAAGCAGTAATTAGTTAGTACGAAGATACTCTAATAAAAAGACAAATTGTAAAGAGTTATTAATATCGTATTTAACCCTTTGCTTGTTATCAGGCGTTGACCTGTTGATTCCAGACTCGACATGTTTTCCGAGTCTTGTGTAAGTTAGAATAAGATAAAAAAACCTAATGTTAATAATTAAAAATCTGAAGACACAGATAGTCGCTAAAACAACTTATTTAAATTATGTATATTTATTTAGGGATAGTTTGTATAAATAAAAATGTTAACTTAAAGAGAGACAGGGACTATATTCTCGCGCAGTAATTGCCCCTCTACCATTTTGTCCAGTACCAGACGAAGCGAGCAAAAATCTCTCTCTCGCTATGGTGACTTCATGCAGTACAGACGTACGAGCTATGCTCTTACACTATGTTACCGATACTTTCGTTTACCTTCATGTTGTATACAAGAAATTGCTGCTGAAAGCATATGTATGTGTTAACTAGTATAGCTATGTAAAAAACAAGAGACTTAAAGTGTAACTAGAAACGTAAAAATGGTGTAACACAAGATGACTTCGAACTTCAAGAACTAACAACACTTCCAACATCATACCTGGAGATGTGAACTATCAGAACTCACAAACTCTAGTAGACACGACAGAATATGCAGATCAGGACATCCGAGAATCTACAAGTACCATCGTAGAAAGTTCAATCTACCCTGCGGACTTTTGAACCCTTTGATGACAAAGACCAGACCGAGATGACGACGGCGCTATTCCGGATTCCCAAGACGGACACCCCGGGACGAGGTTTCGGCATACCAATTAAAAGGTGACTCGATAGCCTGTCTATCGAGGCTTACTAATATTTGTTACACAACACACCTTAAAAGAGACTTTTCAGAGACTATTAACTTTGTAAAGATAAAAAAATTAAATATAAGAATTTAATGTAACTATTCAAACATCATACGTTGTAACAGTTTATATGCTAATGTATAGTAATATAATTCAAGTAATAATACCATTCTTCAAATGGTTAAATAAAAGAAAGTCTTGCAAGCTAATATCATGAATTGAGTATAACTAAAAGTTTTAATGAATAAATACCGAAGGTTACCCGGATCCAAGGTATAGCTAAATAGAATCTATGTTGATCCCAAAGTTTAAAGAAAGCATTCAAATAACTTTAATAATTTAATTAGTAATGTCATGGGATCTGTCAGTAAATGTTTTTAAATGTTAAATAAAGAGAAGTCGTCTTGTTACACACATATAAGGAGTGCTTAAATCAATAGTATACCTTCCCATTGTTTCCTTACACAGTTAGTAAGTAATTTGTTATATTAATTATTGGTGATTCATTCTGTTACAACGTAGGCATCCCATCTGATTGACGGAGCTTAATTATGTTGGGTTCCCTGGATTTGTAACGAGGCGAAAAGACGTTACACTGGGTGTGGCCTTTTCTGGTTTCTCCGGCTCTGGGAGTTGACTGTATTGTAGGTGCTGATTTCATCGCTAAAAGTGGTCTCGTGTTGGACATCCATGGGCACCAGTGTTATTTTAAATTTAATCGGGGTGTTGTTATTCCTTTTCTTGGATACCAGGGAGCTAAGGGAGGTATCCAAGAGGTCGCTTGTCCCGATTCTGCACGAGATCATCTCACTCCCGCCCAGCAGAGAGCTTTAGACCGATTGTGTGAGGAATTTCCCTCCGTATTAACTCCTAAGTTGGGACTCACACATTTATTAGAGTATAAAATTCGTTTGACGGACTCTAAGATAGTGAGGTCGCACCCATACAAGTTCGATCCTCCGAAAATGGCCGTTCTGAGGGAGAAGGTTCAAGAGCTTTTAAAGCAAGGGGTAATTGAACCTTCCAATTCCAGTTATGCCAGTCCAGCGTTCCTGGTACCCAAGCCTGGGGGCTGGGGGCACCGTATGGTGATAGATTACCGGAAGTTAAATTCTAATATTGAGGTGGATTCGGTTCCCCTTCCGGATCTCCACTCAGCTTTCGATTGGTTTAGTGAGGCCAAGTATTTCACCGTGATTGATCTCAGCGCTGCATATCACCAGATCCCTTTGTCCAAGGAAAGTAGACCGTACACGGCGTTTTGTGTCCCGTGGAATTTGTATCAGTATACGCGGGTCCCTATGGGTCTGGCGGTGGGCGCCCAGACGCTCACACGTCTGCTTGACCTGGTGTTTCAAGACGTAAAATTCAAGTTCATTTTCAATTATTTGGACGACTTGCTGGTCTACAGCAAAACTTATGATGAACATCTGTGCCATCTCAGGGAGGTGATGAGCAGGTTGAGAAGCGCGGGCCTCACGGTCAATCCGGAGAAAGTGCGAATTGCCCAGGAAAGCATATCATTTCTGGGGCATCTGGTGTCGCACCAAGGCGTTACAGTGGACCCTGAAAGGACCCAGGGTATCCGGGATTTTCCCCCGCCAAGGGATGCCAAAGGCATCGCCAGGTTCGTGGGGATGGTTAACTTTTATCGGCGGTTTATCCCCAACCCAGCGGAGATAGCTGCACCTCTAAACGAATTGAGAAAGAAGGGGGCTAAGTTTGTGTGGGGCGAAAGCCAGCAGAAGGCTTTCGAAACGTTGAAGGAAGCTATTATTTCCCCGCCGGTGCTGCGAATGCCGGATTTTTCTCAACCGTTTATCTTACAGACGGACGCGAGTTCGGTGGCGCTCGGGGCGGTTCTGTCCCAAGTCGTTGATGGTGCTAGGCAGCCTGTGGCCTTTATTTCCCGAACCCTGACCCACCAAGAAAGAAAGTCATCAGTATATGAGCTAGAGTGTTTAGCTGTGGTATACGCCCTAGATAAGTTCAGGCGTTTTCTGGAACACGCTGAGTTCCTGCTCGAGACCGACAATCAGGCTCTCTCTTGGCTTCTTGCTCACCCCCGGCAACTGGGTAAAATTGGTAGATGGGTGGTTAAAATCTCATCCTTCAAGTTCAAGGTGCAACACATTAGGGGAACTCAAAATGTGGTTGCAGATGCTTTGTCACGCATGTTTTCCCAACCCAGTGAAGTCCAATCTGAGCAACCCTGTTCTGTTCTGCTAGACTTTCCGTTAGCCTTCACTGATGTGTTACCCCATCAGTTGAATGATGAAGAGCTGGGTCCTATCATCCAGAATATAAAGGAGGGTAACCCGCAGACCCCTTACTTCTTGTCCAAGGGCGTCCTGTGTTGTCGAGAAAGAAAGGGACGTGCCCCGAAGATCGTGCTGCCTAGCAAGTTAGTGCCCATGGTCTTCAGCTATTATCACAATTCCCCAGTAGGAGGCCACAAGGGAATTTCGAAGACCATTTCCGGGATTAGGAAACACTTCATCTGGAAGGGCATGGACAGGGACATCGCGACGAGGGTTAAGCAATTCATCTGTGTGGCTTAAGCAAGCCTGCCCAAAACACAAAGTTGGGGTTGTTGTCATCAGACGTGGCGAGCAGACCGATGGAGAAGCTATTCATCGACTACGTGGGACCCTTCCCGCGTAGCAAGTCAGGTAATGCTTACCTACTTGTCTGTGTGGATGCTTTTTCGAAGTTTGCCTGGCTACTGGCCTTACGGCAGGCAACAGCTCGTTTAACCATAAGCGCGCTTCAGAACCATATTTTTCAGCATTTCGGTCTTCCGACCATCATTGTCTCCAACAATGGACCACAGTTCATTTCGAGTGAGTTCCGGCGGTTGTGCTTCGCCAGCGGTATCAGACATGTAACCACTTCCCCGTATTACCCTCAGCCGTCCCATGCGGAGAGGTTCAATAGGAATCTCCGGTCCGCACTCATTGCCTATCATGCGGAACAACAGACCACCTGGGACCAGAACTTGAAGTGGTTGCAGCTAGCTTTTAACACGGCCCTGCATGACAGTCATAAGGCCGTGCCCTTTGAGATCATGTTTGTATTCTCGCCCGCACTCCCGTTGACTAACTTGTGGAATATTGACGATCTTCTACCACGGGAGCCCGATAATGGAACTGCGGAGAGATGGAGGGAGGCTCGGAAGAATTTGCTGCGAGCGCACGAGCGGGTCCGTCGACGATACAATCAGGGGCGAATTCCGAACCCCTTTCAGACCGGCGACTGGGTCTACTGCCAGAGCCATCCGATCAGCTCAGCCGCGGACAAAAGAGCCGCTAAATTGTGCTATCGTTGGTCGGGACCATACCGTATCCTAGGGTTTACGTCACCAGTGACGGCGCGGTTGGAAGAGCCGGGTAGTATTCCTAAAGAGATTACTACACATATCTCGAAATTAAAATTATTTAGAAAAGGGTAAACGGGCTGAAAGGGGGGGAATGATGGTGGTCTCTGTGCGAGTGGGGATGTTGTCTATTTTCAGAGGGTGTGCTCCGGGGACGGTATCGAGAATGATAGGGTAGCGGGTAGATGTTTCCCACAGTCCCAGTGGGGTTCGTCTACTTCAGGGATGCGCCCCTGCCTGCGCGAGCCTTGGCTTTCTCCAATTGTCCTTACGTCCGGAGGGAGCCATGTCCTTCCCTTCAGTCCCAGCCCCTGACCGTTTAATCATCCTTGACCATCCACCTTCCGATTTTCCTAACCTTACCTACAGAAAAAAAAAATCAAAAAAAAAAGGAGTTAGAGAGAGGAGCGAGACTTGTCGCGTGGATGGGGTCGGACGTGCACTTCATCCACTCGATAAGTTTTGGGCATGCCCTTGGAGCACACATGTTAAACTTTTATGTACGTGAGATGAGGGTCATAGTCACATTTGACATGGCTTTCCGTCAGGTCCAGAGTGGGGACCACCCCATCATGGGGACTGTCATCGCCCCTTTCCCCCTTGGCCCGTGCCGTGATGCTTTGTTTAGAATGGGTGGGTCGTATTAGAGAATTGGCCCGTAGGTATATGTGGCAGATGCCCTGTTTAGATGGCTATCGTGTTCTGGCTTGTGTGGACAAGCCTCAGGAGGTCGGAACTCAGGGAGCTCCCGATCTTTTCTTTCGTCTTTCTTCTCTGTCCCTCTTTGCGGTGGGCTGGCCCTGATCAGGTCAGCATGCCGCACATACACACTACACGTCTTCTTTCGTCTCTTTCGTTTTCCCTTCTGAGCCTCTGTTCTCCTGAGAGCAAGTGCCGCCGGCCCACCTTATCCACGAAGTCCACCAGCATACTTTAAGAAGGGGGTACACTGCAGGGTACTCTCCCGAGTTTCAGAGTGGGGCAACCGGGTTGCCCTTTTGGGGTGGGGGTGTGCCGCGTTTTGGAAAAAGCGGCGATGTTCCTATATCTATATAGTGGATGATTATAATTACGTATTTGACGACGCGAGGGAATTTGTCCTTTGGTATGCTTAATCGGTCTTTGTCATCTCCGCAGGCCGACTCGCGCGCGCTCTATCTCTGTTACGTACAGTTTTTTCAAGAGCCGGTTTGCTCAGTTCCACTTCGGCTCTCGGCGCTTCACAATCTGATCTCCGGCTGACAGAGTAGATTTAAAGTTTTTCGCCTTCCAACTATTTCTATGCATAGGTAGAAGCCTACGTGACCTCCGGGTTTCTGATGTAGACGGAAATCTGCCCCGCTCCGGAAGGACGGCCGAACAACTGCCTCAGATGCTGTAATATCAAACACCTTCATCAGCTGTGTCAGCCGGAAGGATGGACTAGATACACCCAACGGAACCCTCAGACTCCACGCTAATAACCAGGTGAAATTTAACCATATTAGCCTAAATCTTGTGGCCGATAAACTCTTTGAGACTCTCATGTAGACGCTCCAGTTTGGACAGTTATTTCCGGACAATGGGTGGCATATATTATTTGTAATTTGTAAGGCTTACGCCTCCTCTATCACTGTTATGTCTATCTCGTTCTGAGAGTGTAAACTCGGCCAGGGTCACGCACCACCCGGGTCGAGGGGAGTTTGGTAGATAGGGTTGAATCTAAATCTGTTTCTGTTTTAAGCATGCCTGGACAGATGTTTCTATCCACGTTGGGATATTTATGTTTAATGGATCTTTTGGTTAATGTGGGCTCATGTATTTATTTATTCAATAATGATCTGGGAGATGTTTTAACCCGTGGTCGACTCCCGTAGGAGCCGTCCACTGCAGGTCTGTATGTGTCAGATCTTGCTAGATCTCGCCCGATGCCTGACCCGGCCGGTAGTTAAGTTTTTTGGAACACTGTGAGCTGGTTTTAATACCTTCATGACTTAGATTCCGTTTTACAAAATTCTGTTCCACTGTTTAGCTAATTTGTACACTTTAAATTTTACCATTGTCACAGTTTGTATTTTACTATAGTAAATTTTGTAACGTTAATTTTATTGCTCGCTATACCAATTAATTAACCATTAAACAACACAAGATTAATCAGTATCAGTTATCAATATTCATGGTGGTCACGTTCCACTATTTTTTTTACAAATTCTGTTTTGAAAGTAAAAAGCAAATATAAAATGCAGTTAGGCAACCGGACATCCATGTTAACCTTGTGATGCCACTCTTCATTATTGTCATTGACGTGATTCAAATTGATAATTAAACATCGGCATGGGATTTGTGCGCAGGCCGCAGGGCTTACATAGAACATTCAGTTAATACTTATCTTATTAAAACTTGGGGCATGTCTGCTCCACTCCTTGGGACATTTTAATTGAGGTTTTGGGGGTTTAGTCACCTATTAATTGAACATTAAAGGGGGCCGGATACTTGGTCAGAATAAAGGGGTTAAGGGTGTTTCAACAAGAAACTTATATACGCTGATAACCGGGGTGAACATGTGATGTGTTACTTATCTGTAAATGTTTGTTGATGTTAATTATATGTGTGTGTTGTTTTATATGATTGTTACATTGTTATATTGATTATGCATGTGTATATTTCTATATATTTATATCTTGTTATGAAATGTGATTACTTGCAGGTCGAGATTGTGTGCCATTTTACAATTGTATTATTATCATTTATGTAACATGCCACGATTTACTAGTCAATGATTATTCAGATATTTAATACTCATTCAATACTTATTGATGTTAATAGTTTATTATTCATTGTTCAACTTTTGGCAATGCATATATTAATGGAATTACATTTAAAAATAAAAAAGACTTAATTATCTTGCCTTAAGGGCTCATATGTTGTACAAGCCGAGCACAATAAATATTGTTGTTGTTATCTCAAGATCAGTGTTTCATTTGCAAGTCCCATCATACTGGACCCAGCACAATTTTGGCTTCTCTAGGCTCTAGCCTAGTTCTAAATAACTTGTGGCCTCTCTTTCAAAAAAAAAAAGGGCATAAAAGGAAAGAGGGGTCACAGCAAAGTCGGAAACAAGAAAAAGAAGAACGAAGGCAGGAAAGAGAAGAAGCAGAAAAACGTAATCGTAAAAATGAAACTCCAGAGGGACGAAAAAAAAGAAGAATTTAGCCGTCAAGCAGACGACGTTAAGACGTTCGTACAAGAGGATACCACTGCAAAATTTGTCCTGTTACAAGGTGAGCTGAACAAACAAGTTGACAGAATATATGAAATAGAAAAATCTGTGTCAACTATGAAAACAAGTATGTCAAGCTTAGAAGATTCAAAACATCAGAGAAATCAAAGAACGCTATTAACTGAAGTAAGGTCAGTTTTTACAAAGGCCCCATCGTATAATGGAAGCACCCAATGGGCAACTTATCATCGCCAATTTGAAGCTGCCGCTCGCTTAAATAACTGGACGGAAGAAGAGAAATGCCTCTCACTCATTCTTGCGTTAAAAGGACCTGCCGCAGAGATAATACACAAAGTACCATCTGACAGTCAGAACGTCTATGCCGAATTAACTAAAGCTCTGGAATTACGGTACGGTGACCAGCATTTGTGCGAAATGTACCGTGAACAACTTAAAGCGAGGCGACAGCGTACAGGGGAGAGCCTTCAAGAGTTTGAAGCGAATATCGACCGACTGACGAGATTGGCTTATCCCGAAGAATCGGAGGACTTCCGGAAGTGGATTTCTCTCATTATGTTTATTGACGGTATCAGAGATCGTCAGTTACAACAAGTGTTAAGAATGGCTCGGCATGATAATAAATCAGACGCTCTTTTTCATGCTCTCCGTTTTGAAGCTGCCAAGTCGGCGACCTACATTAATCAAAGTATGCCATCACGTTGTAGCCAAACGGATCCAATACCACAGTATCGTCATAGCGGACGGCATAAAGAGACGATTCATAAACAACAGTTTAAGAAGTCAGCAGCACCACAACGATCTTTCGTACCAAAGGACAAAAACAGAAGACCGAAGTGTTACAACTGTGGGAAACGTGGTCATCTACAGCTAGACTGTTGGGAGAAGAAAATACCGAGAGAAGGGAGTGATCGCACCAATTGGAGAAGTACAGCCTCAGAACAGCACACAGTTTCCACGCTACATAAGACCAGTGGAAACCTGATCGTTAATGGATTTGCGGAAGGTAAACGAAGATCATTTACAGTTGACACGGGCGCTACAGTGTCCATTGTGCGCCCTGACTTGGTCAGCAACCGCCAGCCTCTAATTAGCTCTTGTACAATACAGACTGTGACTGGAAGCCCGTCAAGGTGCTAGGAAAGGTAGACGTACGTGTACGCCTGGGTCTTCTCGAGTTTAACCACCAAATGCTCGTTGCAGACATTGTCGGTGAAGTGATTCTTGGCACGGACATTATGAATGCCTACGGATTTGTTGTGAACTTAAGAGAGAATGTCCTGTGTGTCGGCCAAGAGGAGTTAAAGCTTTCCATGGCTAAAACGACAGGGTCTTCCAACCATTCGATTAAGCGAGTGGCATTAGTCGAAGAAAAGTCAACAAGTCTGGTAAAGAGGAACCCTCCCTGTTGCCAGCGGAAATGGAGGAAGAACTAGCAGAGGAAGTACAAATAAGTATAAGGACAAAAGAAGTGATTGGGAAGTCAACTATGGGTGTCGAGACAAAACTCTTGCTTGTTCCTGAGCTGATAGAAGCGCCCGAGGGTAAAGTGGCTGAAGATGAGGTTACGCAAGAGGTTGTTGACGAGGACCAAACAGACTTGGATCAGCCAGTGGTATTTCGGTCATCAGTAGGCCTACATGACGCAACGGGAGTGATTCCAGCGAAACTAGTGGTTGCGCAAAAGACTCGCATTCCTGGGAACGTGGTGTTCGGATCACACGAGACTGAATCCAAAGAACGGGAAAATTATCCTTCTCAAGGACGTCCACCTAGATCGCCTGGTCGAGTATTACTTCGGAGACGCTTTGCCAGTTCGGGACGAACAGGCTTAAGGAGGGGACAGTGCTACGACAGCACAGAACAATCTACGCGTTTATCGAATGCGCCAGAAAGATCTCGACGTAAGGGTGTGGTGTACGTGCTACTAGACGCATTTTGCGAGAATTTTCTCGACTGTGCCAGGCTTCGCTCGGGCGCTCGGACTGTGTCAAGGCCGTAGCAATTACGTAGTTCGCGAGAGATAAGACGCAGTTTGGAAGCTTCTGGTGTGTGAGCGTAACTATAAATACATCGCGTCGCGGCCTTAGTTTTCAGTTCAATGCGAGATTTTTGACTGTGCGGTTCGAGAGTATTAGTGCGATATATTTACAGAGCGGTTCGAGTTATTACGGTGTGCGTTCAAGTAGTTATTAGTGAAGTGTTGCGTTTTATATTCGGACGGTATAATTGTAATACAGTTGAGTTTTAATATTAGTGGACATTTTATTGCGTATGAACAATTTCATTTGATTTGTTGTAGACACTGTGTAGTTAATTACGAACTGTTTTACTATAACAATTAAAGGTGTGATTAGTGACTTAATTGGCGTCTTGTACTTATTTTGTTTCCACTGTACCTACGACGATCGAGTAGACCGTCGTAACAATACATTACTCCACTGTGTAGAAAATGGTAGAAAGTGTTGTATGATATGGCTGGTAGCCTGGTGATACAAAAATGCTTTATTAAGTTTACTCTACACTTTACAGAGTACTATTTAGGGATCATTTTATAGGATATACCATCATGATTTGGTCTCATTGAAGTTATCCTTTTACCTCAAGTTATGTACGCAGACTATACTTATAGTATAAGTAACTTACACTTATAGTGTAAGTATACTAACATACAAGTAAAGACCAAAGCTGTCTTTATTTCTTCACACCTGGACAATGGGTGCTATCCATTCAAGATGCAGGACTCTATCTTTAGTTTTTAAGGTCAAAAGCTAGTCCTAAAAATGAATGAACTGGTGATGTGTAAAATAAGATAGACAAGGTAAAATGTCCTGATTAATTTTTCTATAAGGGTACTGTGTGAAAATAACGATTAGTCACCCTCAACACTGCCACAGTACGTATACTACAGAAGAATGAAATTTGATCTACAGAAGAATGAATAATCAAGACAACTAAGAATGAAATGGTTGAAACCTCTCAGCAAGCAGTAGAAATTACATACTGCCTTCCCAATTCCTTTACAGGTTACAAAGTGTGTGTGTTATTTTTATTTATTGATAGGCAGGTAAAGAGAAAACCCCTGTAAAGCCTGCATGGATGTAAGGCTTATTCCTTACAGTAAACATATAATTTTAATAAAATTCTGTTAATATCTTCCAGTCCATTGGGTTGTGGTCCTCTACTTAAAAGCTGCTGGGTTCAAAACATCTTGTGTTTTATGAAAAAAACCATGCACAGCAGCCTGAAAGATAATATTAACATAAAATTGGCCCCAGCTGTGAAACTTTAATATTATTATCTATACATAGTATAAAGTAAAGTCGGTCCGTTTTCTCTCTGTGTTTGAAATCGCTAATCTCAGGAAGTACTGAACGGATTTTATTCAAGTTTTCGCCAATAGATAGAGTGTCTATTGTGGAACATTTATGTGTATAATTAATACATATATGTTGTACATTAGCTTAGCTATCACGGTTTATGTCGAGTATCTATATATATAAAAGAGAAATACCACTGACTCGCTGATTCATCACGAAATCTCCGAAACTATAACACCTAGAAACTTGAAATTTGGCACGTAGGTTCCTTATGTGATGTAGGTATCCGCTGAGAAGGGATTTTTGGAAATTCGACCTTTAAAGGGGGGAAAGGGGGGGAGTTTGCCTGACTGACTGACATAGAATCAACATAGAGCAAAAACTACTGAATGGATATCAATGAAACTTTGAACATAGCTTCATCATAGGTCTTAGGTGCTCACTAAGAAACGGTTTTAAAAACTTTCACTCCTAAGGGGCAACCCCCCCCTTGTATGTATGTTCCACATCTCCTCCTAAACCACTGGACCGATTTCAACCAAACTTGGCACAAATATTTTACGCTTTGGGAGAACCAACATAGGATAGGTTTTTTCGATGGGGTCCTTTGGGGGGTTCTTTGGGGTCTTCCACATCTCCTCCTAAACCACTGGACCGATTTCAACCAAACTTGGCACAAATGTTTTACACAACGGGAGAACCAACATAGGATAGGTATTTTCTTCGATGGGGTCCTTTGGGGTCTTCCACATCTCCTCCTAAACCACTGGACCGATTTCAACCAAACTTGCACAAATATTTTACGCAACGGGAGAACCAACATAGGATAGGTGTTTTTTCGATACGATCCTTCGGGGGGTCCTTTGGGGTCTTCCACATCTCCTCCTAAACCACTGGACCGATTTCAACCAAACTTGGCACAAATATTTTACGCAACGGGAGAACCAACATAGGACAAGTGTTTTTTCGATACTATCCTTTGGGGGGTCCTTTGGGTCTTAAAAAACTATTAGATCTGGTTACCATGGCAACCCAATAGAATAGATTCTGGTTACCATAGCATCGGTGGAAGTCTCCCGCATAGGAAATAGCGCGGGAGTCGTCCGACGGGCCTTCCCCGGAGTTCATCCACGGAACCCGGGGAGTCTTAGGTCGGATCCCGCGAAAGACGGCGGGGCCAGAGTCCACGGTTCTTATAAATAAAGATATAGGTTACGATATCAAAGGTGGTGTATGCATCCTAAGAAACTTCTTAATAGTGTGTGAATTCAGAGTTGTTTCAGTTTGAATTTAAAAGTGGATTAGTTAAGATCGAAGTAAGTTATAAGCGAGTATAAAAAACAAAGTTTTGGTAGCGAACGTATTCAGATCATAGTATTCAGACAATATAAATGCACTTGCTTCAGTTTGAATTTAAAAATTGATAAGCTGAAATCTATAGAGGTATTGTATTGTTAGAATAAGTTTAGGAGACACTAATTTAACAAATGCTTTATTTCAACATTAACACAATGAATTATAAAACGACAGTTAAATACGCAGCGCGTGCAAGTACTGTAGACATTTTATTGAAAACTAATTTAGCTGTTCGCCCTCTCCCAGAGTTAGAAATCGAGCAGGAGCATGCGCAACAGAATTCTTCTCCAGATATAAGAATACAGTTTATGATATGTTCTTAAACAGGTGCGCTACAGAGTATTCCTCCAGTGAGAATGCGAACGTAACAATATAAGGAAGATATTGTTACAATATACAAGTAATATAACGTTAGAACAAGAATAGGTGCCTATGAGCCTATGAATAAATTATGAACCCGAGCAACGCTGGGTAAATCGGCTAGATATAGATATCTATATAAGCCAAATACCACTGACTCACTCACTGATCACGATATCTCTGAAACCACTGAATGGATATCAATGAAACTTTGAACATCATAGGTCTTAGGTGCTCACTAAGAAACGGTTTTAAAAACTTCCACTCCTAAGGGGCAAAAAACCAAATACTGAAATTTATCGCGGGAATTGCATACTTTGTAAATGAAGTGGTTGACATCTCAGTTTACTGGAAACCCCGAATACATTTAGTCCTGAGTTTTTAATCATTGTTTTAAATTGAAAAAAACTTCATTGTTTGCAGGTTCTTATAGTCGAGAAAATTTCGAAGTTCAATTAATTAATAAATGTATGACCTTTTTTTCTCGGAAGTGTTCTAACAATTTTCTCGAAATAAATAATAAATAGCTGTTGCTATGAATGTAAATAAACAAACTAAGAGTTGAAACTCCGTAGCGAAGCACTGGTATTTTGCTAGTTATATATAAAAAACTTTCACAAATAAACTTACTTTGGTTATCACTTTCACAAACGTTTCAAGGTGATGTGCCTCTTCCTCAGTGTGAGTAAATACTGAATCTCATTGTTACAGAATAACATTTATGGAAGAGGAAGAGGCACATCACCTTGAAACGTTTGTGAAAGTGATAACCAAAGTAAGTTCATTTGTGAAAGTTTTTTATATATAATAATATTTAAAAAAAGTGAACGAAGAGGATGAATCAACAAGATATTTTTAATATTATGATAAGCGTTTAATTACAATTTATTTATTATTTAGTTATGAATAGTAATAATTAATACTTTTATTAAACATTTAAGTTTTATAACAGTGTACTGACTAATAATATGGTTTTAATCTGTTTACTGTTGATATGAAGTCTGACTAGTAGGTTTATTGGCTTAAATCTGATAAACCATGGAATTACTTTTTTAAATGTATAAAATAATTGGCATCATTAAAAATACCTGTAATTTATACTGAAGTTACTTATACTGTACCTTACATTCTGGTTCACTTTAAATTTTACACTATATTTAGCTAAACTAGTCCTAATACAATATTGATTTTTTTTAAACATAAATGTTACAAAATTTATTTATAAACTAAAATTTTTGTAAACAATTCTTATGCACATGATGTAAGTTACAGGTCATGGGTGTATTACCTATGTAATGATATTAAATTATAGACTTCAGATAACAATCGTTGCCATGGTTACCAAGCGACTGTGATAAGTTAACTGTGATATATTTTTTAAGATAGCAAAGATAGTAAAAGGTACATATTTAATTATAATTATGTTTGTAGTTCTATTTTTATGATAATTAATTATGATTAAATTTAATATTATTACACATAGGAACAATATACACGCTGCTATCTACGTAAGAATTTATTTTTCTTTACACACTTTTTATGAATTTAACCAAGTTCATCAGACTTACAACTGTACAATATAACTTACAAGTTATAACTTGTAACTACAAGTTACAAATACTTCTAACTACAAGTTACAACAACTTGTAACTACAAGTTAACTATAGATTAACTGTAGGCATGTATAGTTAAAATTTTTAATTTTTTGTTTATTATTAACAGCCGAACTCAAGTAAACAGCCTTGTTATTGTACATGTATAATTATGAATATTTGCCTATACTTTTAATTACCAGTATTTATATAGATTACTTTCTAAATGTTGAATACATTGACATTTTTGTTTTAATCTAAAATTTTTCTTTAATAGGGGAATTACTTAAATGATGTCTACATTTTGAAGATTCATTTTTTGACTTTTATGTACAATTTAACAAAACGAAGATAATATACTGATTTTTAAATTATGTTACCTGGCAGATTTTACTGTGAAACCAAATTTTATTAGAGAACTGTATCAAACATAGCCAATAGCATTTCCTTAGATGATTCAGTTGCGTTATGAATGTTGGAATAGGCACCCAATGTATTAATTTTTAAAATACAACATGGAATTTTGGTTATTGTTTAGATTAATACTATCTATAATATTCCTAACACAGTAATTAATTTCAACTATTATCATTCCTACTATTATTGGTTTTAAGTTCAGCTTAAAGTTAATATTCTTCGTATTGTTTAAATTAGCAGCCATCCTTACTTTTCTTTTATAAAATTGCTAAACTGCTATAATTGTTTTTATTATTTAGACAAAGCTTTTCGTCATTACTGACATCTTCAGGTCTTAAACAACCTGAGGTTGTTTAAGACCTGAAGATGTCAGTAATGACGAAAAGTTTGTCTAAATAATAAAAACAATTATAGCAGTTTAGCAATTTTATAAAAGAAAATTAAAGTTAATATTTGGATAACTTGACAAAGCTAATATTTTTAAATCAGTAAAACTACTAGAGTATAATTTTACTAAGTAGAAGTTGCAATATTTGGAAAAATATCATACACAAACACACACACATATTTTTTCTTGTCTGTCTGGTGTTACAACAGCCTTTGGTGGGCTTTAGCCTCTTCAACATAACTCCTCCATGTTTCCCTGTTCTCCCAACCCTCTGATTCCCATGCTAGCAAGATCTTCTATTACGCTATCTAACCATCTCATCCTTGGTCTGCCTCTACGTCTAGTAGTATATAATCTTCTAATCTTCCCTTCACCATTCTTTCCACATGTCCTAGCAAGTGCAACCTGTGATTTGATGAATTTCACTATGTCTTTTCCATGCTTGAGAAACACAAACACATTACCAAGTGCATAAATGTCACCCTTAACAGATGATATGATAAGGAAGGCATATTGTTTGCATATGAAGAAGCAATTATTCATGAGTGAATAAAATAATTTCAAAATTTACTTTACAATGTTCAAATGATCAATCATATATTTTAAAGTCATAGAATGTTGGTGTTGGGCTGTGTAACTGTAGTATCCAGGGGTATTTTAGTTTCATTCTTGGATTTCGTTGTCCATGACGTGTCCGTTACTTAACTAAATATCACTATAATATTGACGACTCGGAACACTAAGTTTTTTATAAGTAAAAACGTAAGGTTTTACCTTACAGCCTAAACCGGCTTTCACCTATAGAAGGCTTCATCAGAGGCTGTCGTAAGTAGCGCTGTTCGTCTTGTTGTTGGCGACGAGATAGTTTTTCGAAAAATCGAAGCTGTGTGTGTGTGTATGTGTGTGTGTGTGGTGAGATGTGTTCGAAAAATGCGTGGGATTTGAATTGTGTCTGTTCGTTTAGGATGTCGTTTTTATTTGTTTTTGTGTGTTTGTATATTTCTAATTGTTCTAGAGTGTCTAGTTTTCGGCCTTTTGTGTGTACGTGTAGTATGTTCATGTTATTGTCGATGTTTTTATATGTGTGGTTTGCTTCAATGAGGTGGTTTGCGAAGGTAGATTCTATAGTGGTGTGGAGTGCTTTTGTGTGTTCAATGTATCTCTGTTTGAAGCTACGTCCTGTCTGGCCTATGTAGAATTTATTGCAATTTGAACAATTTAGCTTATATACACTGGGTAGATCGAATTTGCTTTGTGCTTTGGGCATGCGTTTTGATAGTGTGTGTTCTGTTTTGTTAGTAGTTTTGTAAGCGATTCTGTATCCTGCTTTTTTGAACTTGTGGGCAATTTTTTCTGTTTGTAATTTCATGTATGTAAAATCAAAATTTAAATAACTATTGTGCTCCTTGGGCTGCAAAAATTGCTCACTATTTTTGAATGAAGTACATTTATTATTACATAAATTTCGATATTCGATCATTTTCAGTTACGGAAAAATTTACAAAAATCCAGATTACTCTACTGTTCCATTAGTAATTGTAGAGCACACAACCATACGATAAACACAAAGCATTCACATTTTGGTTACAATCCCTTTTAGTTCGTCACCCTGCTAGATTTTCACAATTTTGATGTCTTTGGGCCCTGGTCAGGGGCGGATCAAGCAAGCAATTTTGGGGGGAGGGAAGAATTGACTGTGGGAGGGGGAAATATGAAAAATTAGAGCATTCTTTAATGGTGTAAAGTATAAATCATAGGAATGTGTGAAGATAAAAATACACTGTGTTATTGTCAACACAATAATTTTATTAACGTACAAGTATAAAATCATATCTGTTTTTCAGTTCATTGTTCTTTTAATAACATTCACTTACAGTTTAAAATACACACTACTCAAACAAAAATTAACATGTTGAGAAGGTACAGTTACAATTTAATTTTTTTAGAATAAAACTATGAACCTACATAATGTGACACGAATGTTGTATCATATTCACAATCAGAAGACAATGAAAAAAATTGTATACGATGTGGCGATTTGGGACGGGGGTAATTTCCCATCCCCCCTGTCATATAATTTTAAACACAGTAATTTCTCCGTGGACCCGCACCTGCCCCTGGGAGTCTTGACATTTTGAAATGTTCAAAAATGAGCACTATATTCAGATCGTGGTTAAAATTCCTTTCAATGCCACCTCCCCCCCCCCTATATTTGGGGGGATCAATCTCAAAAACAATATGGTACTGTAGGGTTAAAAGTATGGACACAGATGATAAGTTTTATAAAAATTGGTTGATGCATTCAAAAGTTATCAAGAGACATACCCCGCCCGCATAGGTAGACAGACAGACAAATGTCAAACGGTCAAGTTAAAAATGAGATTTCGCTTTGCTCATTCAACCAGTGGTAGTGACGGAAATGAAGAAATTACTACCTATCAGGGGTGAGAGGAATAATTAGAAGATACAGAAAAAGAGATATCATATAAGAAAAAGAGATCTAGGACTAGGAGTCACTTCAATAACTAGAACAACTACACTGGTTTTGTCATTTTTAGAAA
This sequence comes from Magicicada septendecula, assembly GCA_034769895.1. Lineage (NCBI taxonomy): Eukaryota > Metazoa > Arthropoda > Insecta > Hemiptera > Cicadidae > Magicicada > Magicicada septendecula. Next base: position 21,988,872 of record CM068370.1, read on the forward strand.
GTCTATACGATATACAAGGTTTGATCAAAACCTTGAAATGTTATACATGAATTAGTAATTAAAATATTGAAATTCGTCCCTGTTCGGGCGCCAACTGAAGTATTACAAGTGAATTAAATGTTAAATATTGAAAATTGTATTACCTACCTTTATTGGTAATTGACCAAGGTGTCGTCTGGTGTACTTATGTGCCGCGTTTTGGAAAACGCGGCGATGTTCCGATGTCTATATTGTGATTAATTACAGTATTTACGTATTTTTCGATGGGACAGAAGTTGTCCTTTGGTACGGTCAGTTGGACTTTGTCATGCTGTATTGCCCCTTGTCTGCCCGACTCGCGCGCGCCCTATCTATGTTACGTACGGTTTTTTCAACAGCCGGTTTATTCAGTTCGACTTTAGCTATCAGCGCCTCACATTCTAGTCCCCGGCTGGCAGAGTAGATTGAAGTTTTCGTCTCCCAGCTTCTTCTATGAATAAGTAGAAAGCTACGTGACCTCCGGGTTTCCGAGGTAGCCGGGAATCTGCCCCGCTCTGGAAGGATGGCCGAACAACTGCCTCCGACGATGTACTTTTAAAACCTTCGTCACCTATGTCAGCCGGAAGGATGGACTGGACACACACTACTGAGCCCTCAACATACACCCTTCAAACCAGGTGAAATTTAACCATTTTTAAACTAAATCTTGTGGCCGAATTACTCTGTGAGACTTTCATGAAACGTTCCAGTGTGGACAGTTATTTCCGGACAATGGGTGGAATGTTTTAATTGCATTTTGTAAGGCTTACGCCTCCTCTATTACTATCATGTATATCTCGTTCTGAGAGTGAAAACTCGGCCGGGGTCACGCACCGCCCGGGTCGAGGGGAGTTTGGTAGATAGAGTTGAATCTCATTCTATTTCTGTTCTAAGCATGTTGGGATAATTATGTTAACGATTTTGCTCCATCTGGACACGTGTGTTATTATTCATTCATATCTGGGGGTGGTTTTAAACCGTGGGCGACTCCCGTTGGAGACGTCCACTGCAAGTCTGTCGGTGTCAGGTCTTGCTAGATCCCGTCCGATGCCTGACCCTGCCGGTAGTCAAGTTTTGGAACACTGTGAGCTGACTTAATACTTTTATGACTTAGATTCCGTATTACAAATTCTGTTCCACTGTTTAGCTAATTTGCACACTTTAAAATTGCCATTGTCACAGTTTGTATTTACCATAAAAAAAAATCTTTGTAACGATAATTGTAATTGCTTGCTATAACAATTAGTTAACCATAAGAACACACAAGATTAATCAATGTCAGTTATGAATACTCATGGTGGTCAAGTTCCACTATTTTTCTATATTCTGTTTTGAAAGTAAAAAGAAACATAAAATGCAGTTAGGCAACCGGACATCCATGTTAACCTTGTGATGCTACTCTTCATTATGGTAATTGATGGGATTTAATTGATAATTAAATATCGGCATGGGATTTGTGCGCTGGCCGCGTGGCTTGCAGAGAACATTCAGTTAACACTTATCTTGTTAAAACTTGGGGGGGCATGTCTGCTCCACTCCGGGGATATTTTAATTGAAGTTTTGGGGAGGGGGTTTTAGTCACCTATTAATTAAACAGTAAGGGGGGGCCGGACACTTGGTCAGAATAAGGGGGTTATGGGTGTTGAACAAGATTATTACATGCGCTGATAACCAGGGTGAACATGTGATGGGTTATTTAAATATAAACGTTTGTTGACGTTAATTATATGTGTGTGTTGTTTTACATAATTGTTACTTGTCATATTGATTAAGCCTGTGTATATTTCTGTATATTTATGCCTTGTTATAAAAAGTGATTACTTGCAGGTCGAAACTGTGTGCCATTTTATAATTGTAGTATTTTATAACTATAATTTGTTATTTATGTAACATTCCACGATTTGTTAGTCAATGATGGTTCAGCTATTAATAATCATTCAATACTTAGTGCTGTTAATAGTTATTATTCCTTGTTCAACTTTTGGCAAGGCACATATTAATGAAATTATATTTAACAATCAAAAGACTTATTTATCTTGCCTTTAGAGGCTCATATGTTGTACTGGCCAAGAACAATAAATTGTTGTTGTTATCTTAAGTTCAGTGTTTCATTTGCAAGTCCCATCATACTGGACCCAGCCCAATTTTAGCTTCTCTAGGCTCTTGCCTAGTTCTAAATAACTTGTAAAAAAAAAAAAACAAAAAAAAAAAGCATAGAGAGGTTACAAATGGTAGATCAGAGCGTGGTTCATTCTAGGCTTGAACCCTTGGGTCCTGGTGTGTGATGGGGCTTGCAAACTTGGAGATAGTCTGGCAAATAAAATGGCACTTAATAGTTGACATGAAATGTAGAAGTATATATGTTTTTTATGAATTATTGTTAAATGTTTTGAATTGTAAATCTGAGGCCGCCATGCGCACGTGTTGTAGTTGGGTTGTTGTTTTGAAATTGGACATTGCCGGAGATCGCGTGGGGATGGGTTCCCGTATTTATTTTTTGAAAGTAATTGCGCGTGCGGTTAGTGGGATGCGGTATGGCCCGACTGGAAGTCGGTATCGTCCGATTGTAATGGTGACAATGTTGTAGTCGAAATGTCGTATATTGTGGTTAGTGTTAGGTGGTGTGGATTGTATGTTGGTGTTAGTGTCTGATGTTGTTTCTTCTTGAGTCTGGCGACTGACGGAGAGTTAGTTCTGGAGCGGGGCAGGTTTTCGCAGCGCTAGGAACCCAGGGATCTACTCAAAGGAAGGACAGTACTTGAGTTTTTCCGATTTTTGTTAATATGTTTTTGTAGGTTATGTTGGTGTTAGGTGTTTAGTGGGAATTTGTTTTATGATTGTTTGTGTTGAATTGTGTAAGTCTGGCGGGGATATGCTACGAGAAATTGCTCCACCCTCTTACAGACGTTCTCCAGAAATTTCCGGTGGTGGATGGATTTGATGAGGACCATCTGTTGGTGTTCTTGGACCTGGTCCTGCAGGTGGCTGATTTCCCAGGGGTGTCCGATGGGGAGGTCTTGTATCTTATATACCCGTATTGCCGGAGTACGTTGGCTGGTCTGGTCACCAAGGCCCTGCGTCGGGGTGACAGTGTTGATGCTTTCCATGGGGAGGTGTTGAACTTCTTCATACCCACTCGACGACGCTTCAAGCTTGAGTTGGAAAGATTCTATCGCCCACAGGCCTACGGAGAGGCGTTAGGAGATTTCGTGCGCGATATACGGAAAGCTGCCCGGGTGTTAAGATTGGGGTTGCCCGAGACAGAAGTTATCCAAGCAATTCTGCAAGGACTGACTCCCCAAGAGAGATCTCGTTTGGCATTCGCGGACCGTCCAAGTGGTTTTGCGGATCTTGAACAGCTGTGTGTGTTTTCAAGGACGGTCCAGGCGGCTGACGAGTCCCGAGGAAGAGATGCCACAGATGTCCAATCCTCCAGTGGTTCATCAAGAAGAGCCAAAAGGGACAAACATGGAGGTTGGAGGAAAACCCAAGAGACGCTTAGAAAGCCTGAATATTCTGGAAGTGATGGAGGCTACAAGGGGGTGGCAAGTGTGAAGACGGTAACAACAGCTACAGCACAGAAAACAAAGAAACATGAAATTAACAGGGGAAAAAGAAATTATGTTAGGGAACAGACAGCGGCAAGTAGGGAGCCTGTACCAAGGCGTTATCCCTACTCGGAGAAAAAGGAAACTTTAAAGGTTCCAGAGGAATTACCAGTGCCTGAGAGAGTAGTGAATGAAGAAGGTGAAGCAGAAGTAGAAGAGCGGAATTACTTCGTGGGAACAATACAAGAAGACAAGAAAACGTCTGTTGATACTGAATTACCGAACTCAAAGAGGACGTCATGGTTGAATCCAGAGGCTGCAGAATTTGTTCCGGTATTTACATCTCGGTTCGTGACGGATCCAGATCCGGTAATATCGTCATTGCCTACGCCGGCGTATGAGAACTCACTTGATGGTGTAGCTTTACCATCGCCAGTAGAAATTAATGTAGTCATTGCACATGAGCCTGGACAGCTGGATTCCAGGGTGGAAAATGTTGAGGACGTTGTAGTAGCTGAAGGTGGTCAAGGAGTGGAATCGACAGAAGAGTCAGAAGAGCGGTCTGCAGATGCTGCGCAGGTGAGTATAGTTGTAGGTGTTAGGGAGACTGTAGAGTCTGAAGTTGCAGATGGACACAGGGATGTCCGGGCTGCGAGTGTTTCTGAGGTTGTGGATGGACAAGGGGATGTCCATGCCGCAAGTGAGGTAGAAGTTGAGGAGAAATTTGGTGGCAGCGTTGTAGAGTTTGTGAGTGAGAGTGAGGTAGTGTGTGAAGATGTGCAGACGCCTTCTGTAAGTAGTGTTGAGGATTCCGAGGAACGGGAGGAAGTTTCAGGTGGACCAGGTGAGCAACTAGCGGAGGACGTAGATGTGCAGTGTTCAGATGGTGGTAGTGGAGGTGATGGCGATGACGTTGGTGATGAACGTGTTGACGAAAATGAGATCAGAGAAGAGGTTAGTCAAGAAGTTCGTGAAGGAGCTGGCGATGCGTGTGGTGAAGAAGATAGATCAGAGGAGCAACGGGAAGAGGCTGAGGAGGTGCAGTGTCAGGAAGTTGATTTGGATTATGTGGATGAAGAAGGGGAAGTTGTAGAAAAGGAAGAAATTGTAGCAGAGGAGTTAGACGATGAGCATAATCCAAAGCGGAGTGAAAGTAGTGAGGTAAGTTGCTTTGATTCTGATCCCGAAGAAACCAGTCAGTACAGCTCAACACGAGATAATTTCTTAGAGAGTGGTGTCCGAAAGGAGCGAATACCTAAAGTGCGGCATAGAAAGGTAAGAAGCAGAGGTTAACGGGTAGCGGGTAGATGTTCCCACATTCCCAGTGGTGGTCATCTATTTCAGGGTTGCGCCCCTGCCCACGCGAGCCTTGGTTTCCTCCATTCTTCCTTATTTCCGGAGGTAGCCAGGTCCTTACCCTCAGTCCTAGCTATTGCCCTTTAATGATCCTTGCCCCATTTCATCTTCCCAATTTTCCTACCACTCCCCTTAGTAAAAAAAAAAAAAAAATTATCAAACGGAGTTAGAGAGAGACTTAGCTTGTGGTCCTCGAGATCGTCAGTTTCCCCTGTGTTAAAGGTTAGATGGAGTGATGGTGTGCTGTTGCTGATTGTTAATAGTTGTTGAGGTTGATGTTGTTCATTATAGGGTCCGAGCCATGTCGCATTCTCCGGTTTTACTAGTGTTATTTTTGTTGCGAGAGAAAGTTGTGTAGACGGTGCTGTAGAGAAGTAAAACCCCCTCGAGTTATGGTGTATTTGTTGAGTTGAGATTGGATTAATGTTCGTGTGCCCTAGGTGCGGTCCTCTCTGTCTGGCTAAGCGGGGCCGTCCGCCCTTGTGTAGGGAAGTGGGCCAGCCATATGGCAAGGTGGGAGATGCCTTGTGGGTGCATGTGGCTGGTCGGTCCGAGAGAGGGACGAGAGGTAGTACGGTCGCTCACATGCCAAGGTGGGAGATGCCTTGTTTGGTCCTAGGACAAGCATGTGAGTGGGACCGGTGGGAGTAATTGGTGGTCACCGGAGAGGGTGACGTGTTGGGGCGGTCCCGTGGGGTTGGCATGGCGGAGAGGGTCGCATGGGGATTGGTGGTCTTCCTGAGAGCAAGTGCCATCTGGCCAACTCACCCACGATGTCCACCGGAGTTTTTTTTTTATGGGAGTACACTGCAGGGTACCTTCCCGAGTTTGAAGGTGGGGCAACCGGGTTGCCCTTTTGGGGTGGGGGTGTGCCGCATTTTGGAAAACGCGGCGATGTTCCGATGTCTATATTGTGATTAATTACAGTATTTACGTATTTTTCGACGCGACAGAAGTTGTCCTTTGGTACAGTCAGTTGGACTTTGTCATGCTGTATTGCCCCTTGTCTGCCCGACTCGCGCGCGCCCTATCTATGTTACGTACGGTTTTTTCAACAGCCGGTTTATTCAGTTCGACTTTAGCTATCAGCGCCTCACATTCTAGTCCCCGGCTGGCAGAGTAGATTGAACAGTTTTCGTCTCCCAGCTTCTTCTATGAATAAGTAGAAAGCTACGTGACCTCCGGGTTTCCGAGGTAGCCGGGAATCTGCCCCGCTCTGGAAGGATGGCCGAACAACTGCCTCCGACGATGTAATTTTAAAACCTTCGTCACCTATGTCAGCTGGAAGGATGGACTGGACACACACTACTGAGCCCTCAACATACACCCTTCAAACCAGGTGAAATTTAACCATTTTTAAACTAAATCTTGTGGCCGAATTACTCTGTGAGACTTTCATGAAACGTTCCAGTGTGGACAGTTATTTCCGGACAATGGGTGGAATGTTTTAATTGCATTTTGTAAGGCTTACGCCTCCTCTATTACTATCATGTATATCTCGTTCTGAGAGTGAAAACTCAGCCGGGGTCACGCACCGCCCGGGTCGAGGGAGTTTGGTAGATAGAGTTGAATCTCATTCTATTTCTGTTCTAAGCATGTTGGGATAATTATGTTAACGATTTTGCTCCATCTGGACACGTGTGTTATTATTCATTCATATCTGGGGGTGGTTTTAAACCGTGGGCGACTCCCGTTGGAGACGTCCACTGCAAGTCTGTCGGTGTCAGGTCTTGCTAGATCCCGTCCGATGCCTGACCCTGCGGTAGTCAAGTTTTGGAACACTGTGAGCTGACTTAATACTTTTATGACTTAGATTCCGTATTACAAATTCTGTTCCACTGTTTAGCTAATTTGCACACTTTAAAATTGCCATTGTCACAGTTTGTATTTACCATAAAAAAAATCTTTGTAACGATAATTGTAATTGCTCGCTATAACAATTAGTTAACCATAAGAACACACAAGATTAATCAATGTCAGTTATGAATACTCATGGTGGTCAAGTTCCACTATTTTTCTATATTCTGTTTTGAAAGTAAAAAGAAACATAAAATGCAGTTAGGCAACCGGACATCCATGTTAACCTTGTAATGCTACTCTTCATTATGGTAATTGATGGGATTGAATTGATAATTAAATATCGGCATGGGATTTGTGCGCTGGCCGCGTGGCTTGCAGAGAACATTCAGTTAACACTTATCTTGTTAAAACTTGGGGGGGCATGTCTGCTCCACTCCGGGGATATTTTAATTGAAGTTTTGGGGAGGGGGTTTTAGTCACCTATTAATTAAACAGTAAGGGGGGGCCGGACACTTGGTCAGAATAAGGGGGTTATGGGTGTTGAACAAGATTATTACATGCGCTGATAACCAGGGTGAACATGTGATGGGTTATTTAAATATAAACGTTTGTTGACGTTAATTATATGTGTGTGTTGTTTTACATAATTGTTACTTGTCATATTGATTAAGCCTGTGTATATTTCTGTATATTTATGCCTTGTTATAAAAAGTGATTACTTGCAGGTCGAAACTGTGTGCCATTTTATAATTGTAGTATTTTATAACTATAATTTGTTATTTATGTAACATTCCACGATTTGTTAGTCAATGATGGTTCAGCTATTAATAATCATTCAATACTTAGTGCTGTTAATAGTTATTATTCCTTGTTCAACTTTTGGCAAGGCACATATTAATGAAATTATATTTAACGATCAAAAGACTTATTTATCTTGCCTTTAGAGGCTCATATGTTGTACTGGCCAAGAACAATAAATTGTTGTTGTTATCTTAAGTTCAGTGTTTCATTTGCAAGTCCCATCATACTGGACCCAGCCCAATTTTAGCTTCTCTAGGCTCTTGCCTAGTTCTAAATAACTTGTAACCTCTCTTTCAAAACTAACAAGCAAGGAGATAGAAATTAAAAAAAAAATAAATAAATAAATAAATAAATACTAAAAGCATAGAGAGGTTACACTTAGCAGAGAAAAACAGGTAAATGCAATTAACAATTACGTATTTATAAGTTCAAATAAAATATTACTTTATTCTCTTTAGCATGACATATATTTTTTTTTTTTTTTTTTTTTTTTGAATCTACTGTTATAACCACATTCTTGTTATCGTACTACATGATACATAGTGACGACCTCTGCACCACGCAACTACTACTAATACAAACAATATATATTTTACTTCTTATCAAATCTTAATTACTAAATTATGTATTCTATAATTTAGGACGAACCAATTCTTTGTTATCGCACACACCCACACATTCCAATAACCCCATTTTTTAGATTTTGTTAAACAATGAATTTAGTTTGGAAAGTTATTTCCTTTAGTGATTATATTATAGTAGGTAGTAATACAGTGTACTCATCCTGGCCAGGATTCCATGGGTTATGCAACGTCTCACGCACTGTTCCGCTGCAGTTTGTTCATTTTAACCTTCCGCCACTCATTACGATTCGTTCCTGTTCACACCGAATTACACATTTAGTCTTTTGTTTAGTTTCCACACGTCTTAATTGTAATTTGATTCGAATTACTTTAGTGACTTCCGCATACCCGATCTCATTACTTGGTGAGAAGTGATGCCTCGCAACAAAGACTGGCGAGCAGTTTCCGTTTTCACCGCCTACATGATGTTGGTGGAAATACAATGACGTTCAGACAGTTCATTGGTTCTTTTCGATCGTCGATGCTGTTTTGTGGTGATACCACAGGCTGTGGCTCACCATTTCCTTCGTCTCCAACGCACATGGCAAGAAATCTTTTGGCTTAGCCATTTTTTGTTACGGCGTCCCTTTCCCTTGTGCGATGCAGGTGAGGCGCTCGTGCGGGTGGATTCACATTCCACACGTGACAATTCTCGGATTTTTTTGTACCGCGCACACCGTTCCAGACTAACGTATGATTAAAAAGCTCTGCTGTAGTTCTTTGTACAAGTCAACATGGGAATTTGTGATGTCACTTTTAAATATAGAAATTAATAAAAGAGACCCCCCCTTTTCTGTCCTATTACAACCTTCACGCAATTTTTGTTTATTTGAAAAATTAACCAATGGTTCATCTACATTTACAATGCTCCCTTCGACATCAATCAGTTATAACACAACTATGGCAATGTTTTTTCAGTCTTACAAACAGTTCTCGAATGTACTTTCTTGTGTAGCCTTCAGCTCGCTCAGCGATTTCCTCTTGATGCCTTCAACAGTAGCAAAATGTTGTCCTTTCATGGTGGTTTTAATTATTTAGAAGAAGAAAGATTGTGTTGGTGCAAATATGGTGAATATGGCAGTTTCGGTCTCAGTACAATGTTTTTTTTTTACCAAAAATTCTTGAAGAAGCAATGACTGGTGCATTATCGGCGTGCAATTTCCATAACATGCCCTTCCATTTCGCCATTTCCTACGAGTAGCTTCAAAATGCCATAATAATGTTTTTTTATTTATCATTGGACCTGATAATAAAAATTAACGGAAAACAAAACTACACTCTTCATATGATTATCATGATATTCAATTTGTTCATGACAGTCTTTCAAGATTTGAACTGGTTGTTCTGAGAAGCCTTCTGCAACACTTTCGCCATGACAGAACAGTTTATCTAATTCTTTACACTAAATTTACTCCATACTTTTCAATCTTGCATTGCAGAATGTCAAAAAAATCACCAAATACTCTAAAACTTACTCGATTAGTTCTCAAATTTAAACTATTCACCCAATAGAATAAAAATTTTAGGTGATTGTGAATAAGAGGGGTACAAACATCACACAAAAACAATTTTTTAATCCGACATTTATAGCGCTCAAAATAAAAAATTTTACGAACTTTTTGATCAAACCTCATAGACTGGGAAAAATAGAATGAAAAAAGGTGAACTAGTTAGCTCCCTGAGTTGCAGAACTCACTCACTATTTTGAATGAAATGGATAAACTACATTATTAGACTATTACATTAGTAGATACATTTCGATACTAGAAATTTTTCAATTATCAAAAAAATTATAAAAATCCCAATTATAGTTTTTTTTAAGTAAAATAATAATTGTAGAGCAGACAACTGTACAATAAAACACTACAAACATTTCAAACATTTGGGTTTCTTAGTCTGATACCCAGATGAGTTTTTACAATTTTTTAAAAAATGTTGATCTTGATCTCTTTTTTGGGCCTTGGGGTCAAAAATTTTTAAATTTCAAAAACTGTACACTAAATTCAGATGTTAGTTAAAATCCCCTTTAATCTGATACCCCACATACATTTTTGTAGTTTTATAAAACTTTTCACCCTGATTTTAGTGTGTCCTGAAATTTTCAAAAGTAACAAGACATTTTGAAATTTTCAACACAAAAATTCAGACGGGTTAAAATTCTCTTTAATTTGATATCCCACATGGACTTTAGCGATTTTTTTCAGTATTTTGACCCCCACATATTTTCCCAGTATGAACAATAATAGTAATACAGTTGTACCTCACATCTTAGAGTAGGGTGCTGGTATGCTAGCTCAAGGTATAGGGTTACAGTACTTCATAATCCGTTCATAGGGCTACGCATTCTTTACCAAAATTATAGTATTTTATGATTTGCCAAATGTGTTGTCCGCTATTAAAAACAACTTGCTAATACTGAAGGATACTCAGGTATTGGTTGTATCTGGAGTGACAGAGAGAAATGATTAACTCGGTATCTTATGACAGTTGCTGTGAAGTATAATCTGTCTAAGCTTCCCAGCAGCTAACACAATGCTGCTTTTACATTTGGTACTTGCTTAGCCTAGGATGGTCTTGATCATAAAAACAAAAAGGCATTTGAGACAGAATCAGTAATATCAAAATTCTGAAAAAAAATACAGCCACCGCGGAAGTTTACAGTTGTGTATCAAAAGACATGAGTTCCGTCATTCTCAGCCTGGCAAATCTGATATGAAAATGATAAACACCAGTGGCGAAGCGTGCACTACTGTGATATGTAAGCGGCCGGAAAGCACCTGGTCTCCCCCCCTCCACAATTCAACTTGTTACTCAACTTTAGCCACGATGTATTGTAGCTCCTGTACATCTATTTTTAGACAATACATTTGAACCTAAACCTTCTTATCCTATTGGCTGTGCCTGTTTCCATTCCATTATATTTGAAATCATGCAATTGTAAATTAACAAACACAATTTTTATTTACAAAAAATAATCTGGTTTTAAAATATTAAATATAGTAGCCACTGTACGTAAAATCTTTTATGACCACAAGGAAAATACAAAATTATAATATACAATAAATAATACTATTTTAATAAGAATCAATTGTAACAACAACACGGCTGCATCTCCTTTTTAATGTTTGAATGTGAGTTCTAGACGTCTCGATTTCTTAGCAAATAAGTCGATCATGTTGTCATGAAAGTTCGGCTGCTGTTTCATTACCGATAGAAGGTTCTTTTCAATGGAAATCACTGAAAGTGCAGAGAGTCTGTTTTCACTATGGGAGTTTCGGAGGTATGTTTTGATTCTCTTTAATGATGAGAACGACCTTTCCGATGACGCACTTGTGACGGGAATCGTAACTATTAGCTTTGTGAGTTCAAGCACTTGAGGTAGGGTATCGCAAAGATCTGATACGTATAAATATTTAAGTAAGTCTGACACACTTTTGTGGGAGAAATCTTTATCTGAATAAATAATACAAAGCTCACTTCGCAGCCGCGGCAATTCAAAAAACTGTCCAAATGACTTTTTCAGACAGGTAAAGTGTTGTTCAGGGAATGTCAAACAAAACTGAGGAAACCTTTTAGTTTCAAGCAGAGCAATGAAATCAAACTCATGGACATCTGAAAACCTTTCCTTCATTTTTGATTTGACTGTGTCGATGACTTCATAATAGAGTCTCTTGTAGGAGTCTTTCTTGTCATATGAGATATTATCAATTCGCATTCTTTTACTGCGATGGTCAGATTCTTGACAACTGTCCGTCAGGATTCTCAACCAAAAGTTATCAAAATTATTTCTCATTTGGTCCAAATGTTTTTGGAATTCTTCAATCTTTTTTAGACAGTAGGCTATGTCTGAGGTTTTCTTTTGTAAGACATCAAAAATTATGTCGGCTTGAGGAAGAATAGAAGTGAAAATAATGAGCAAAAAGTTGAAGTCAAAGTCCTTAAGAGTGGCGAGAAAGCCTCTCACTCCATGGTATGTCTCACTGTCCCATTCACGTCCGTTTTCAATTATGGATTCAAAGAGACAGATAACATCGCCTTTTTTTTTTTCGAAAAGTTAGAACGAGCCTGCTGTTGTAATTCCATCTTGTGGGTGCGACTGAGGGAAATCTTTTTTTAACTTCTTGGTCAAGAGCAAATGATCTTTTTGACGACTTTTTAAAATATGACGCAAGCCCTGATAGTGCTGAGAAAAATAATTTACATTCTTTTATATTATCAACTGAATCTCTCAAAACCAGGTTCATTTTGTGCGCATAACAATGCACAAATAAGGCATGTTTGTGTGTAACTTTAACAATAGCCTGTAACCCACTCTTATCTCCCGACATAACTGCAACACCGTCATAGGTTTGGGCCACCAATTTTTCCTCACACTGGTATGCATCTAAAGTTTTGAAAACATGTTCAGCTAATGCCTTTGCCCTGCGATCATTGCTCAAATCAGCAAATCCAAGAAACCGTTCATGAATATCACCCAGTTTATTAACGTATCTTAACACCATGGAAACTAGACACTTATTAGTTATATCCGTAGTTTCGTCCATTATGAGGGCTACAAACGATGCTTCCTTAATTTCTAATTTTATTTCTGATAAAACAGTCTCTGAAACCCAATCAATTAAATCATTTTGAATGTCACTGGATAATCCACAAAATACTGTTGAATGTTCAAGATGGGAATTTAGTTTATCATCATATCCTCTAAGTAAATTTATCAGTCCTATGTAGTTTCCGCGGTTACTGCAATCTTCAGATTCATTGTGTCCTCGAAACGGAAGTTCATGTTCAGCTAAAAAGCAAGTAACATCAATTAAACGACCTACAATATGCCTGTTAATTTTAACTTGCTCATTGTGTTTCTCTATGTTAATTCTGTGCTGCTCCTTAAAGAAAACTCAATTCTAGTTGTTTTTCCAAACTTTTTAGAGCTACTTGGGAAGCAATATGGCTTTGTGACAATTCATGCCTTTTTCCTACATTGTGCAGGTTACTTAAGTCGGTAAATCCAGACTTAGTCCAAATGGTAGACCTTTCTGTTGAGAAAAGAAGACATGGCCAACAGTACAATTTTGTCAGTTTTTTACAACCGCACAGCCACATGAACGAAACGTAATTCTGTTGTTTCATATGCCTAGTGAAATTTTTGGCTTTGGATTTTAAATTAGGCATCAAGGGTGTAGGTCTACATTTCGACACTATGGTCAGTTTGTCTGTAAAAGATCTAGCACTGAATGGCTTTACTAATAATTCTTCAATAATACAATTACACTCACTCACGCATGAGAAAGAAGTTCCTGCAACTGAATCACAAGGAGCGGTAGAAGCAGACATCGCAGAAACAAACACTACAACGGTTTTAACACAACTAACAAATGCTAACAGTGAACACGCGACTACTATTGTAGCGTATTAGCGAGTGTGTGGAAGCAAGCTTCCCCCTCCACCAGTATCACTCGGCTGTCTATGCAGGGCAGTGACCGGGAGCAATGACCGTCGTAGCAGCCAACATGCGACAGAGTCAGCAGCATATATGGACAACGAATATTCACTCGAATCGGCGCTTACGTAAAACGCGCTTTGCATCCGCTATATTTACCTCATTTTGTTCATACAGGAATCTCTCGGATTTAACATTTATTATAGAGAAGTCCGTGGTTTTAGCAAAAAAAGTTTATTTTTATCAACTATTTTCAAATTGTAAGCACTGCTTACATAGCGTATATGGACGCTTCGCCACTGGTAAACGCTTTAGTGCTCAATATAACTGACTATGCAGATTTATGTAATACTAAATGTAACAAATGTTGATGGCTTATTCCTTCTTTTATTTTGTTAGCATGGGATTACTTATATTGTTGCTTTGATATTAACAAGTTTAGGCGTAAGAAGCAACTAGAGTTTTAAACATGAATACTGTTTTTGATGAAGCAACTATACATCAATTACTGATTTTGATTGAGAATCAGTTTCACTAAATTTCATTGAGTTGTGCTATTTTAGAAAAAAACTAAAGATTAACAGCTTAATAAGTGCTAGGGGATTGCTCGTCAAGAAATATTGCATGTGTGTTATTTATGAAATTGAATTGTATGTGTTGGATGAACACCAAAAACTTTTCCTGTATGCTCTCTACTACAATAGCTCAAATGATTTGATTTCAAGTATGTTTATTTTTAACCACATTTTCTGACCTTCCATGCGTAAATGTATAGTTTAAAAAATAGTTGTCAGAAAGGTCACAAAATGAAATCTAGAAAAATGAAAATGTAAATATTTTTCAACGCCAAATAATACTGATTGTACGGTAATATAAATTTAAAAGAATCAATAAAAATTTTAGTAACTTTTTCATTACTATTTACTGAGTATACATGCTCTAGAATTTGATCATGTATAATTACTAGATATTGTGAATAACAGCAAGAAAGTTGCTGAAGAGAAAAAACTTTTTTTTATTTACAGGATCTGTTGGTATATATTTATTTGTAAACATAAACAATACAAGTAAAAACTATACAGGCTGCTTTACATACTTTTTACAAGTTGTTTGTAATTCCAGTTATTAACAAAATAGTACAATTACATTCTCATACAACTGTTAAATGAACTGATTGTGTAAACAAACATTTAAACAGTCAAAATAACTTCAAATCAAAGCCTTTAAAACTTGCTTATGTATTAGAATATTTAATCTAGTGTCTCTAATTATTTAGTACTGGTGCAATACATGTCAGCAGTACAGCAAATTTGGATTTGAAAAAGGAATTATTTATATTTACTGTGAGATAAATTATTATTATTTGGTGTTCTGCACTGAGGCAGGTCTTCAAATGGTAAAAACTGTCCTATCGCATGCCAGTCTTTTCGTTCCTTCGTAACACCCTCTGATTTGAATGCTATCTATTAGCTTCATAAATAATAAACTGTAATTTCAAGAAAAACAAAAGTTACTGTGGGAGGTCATATTTTGATACATTTGTTTATTTTAAAACATTTTATTGTGTTTACTAATTTTTAAATCAGTTCACTTTAAATGAATGGCAAGAATGGGTTCTGTAGCTGTTGGGAACTAGAATGGTTTATTTGTTTACTTGTACAATTAGAGAGGTTTTGGTTTTGACAGTTAGATTGTTGTTTTTAATGTAATGTTTTTTAGATTTACTAATTCCTTCTGTATCTAAAAACATTTAAATACTGTTATATTTCTTTTATAGTGTTATAATGTTCAAAATTTGTATTATGTTACCACACATAACTGACACAAATAAAACACATTCTGTTCGTATGTTGTTGGACTAATTCTATTTAGACGTGCCCAGATGAGAGCTGGTGCCATACATCAAATTAGTACGCGTCTCACTCGTTTTCTCTCCATCATGCATCAAGTGCTGTACACATTTTAATTTATATGCACTGCAATTTGTAACACAATTACTGAAACGCAAAGATGATCCATCGATCGAGCTGTCATCCACAGCTTTAACCGACCGAACCTGAGATGTGGTTTGCCAAATAGAAATTATATAATTTACCTTATAATTTCCGTCAAGTGACGTCTAGCGTAATTTGTGCTGGGTTACGTGTTTCAGGCCATATGACCCATCTTCAGACCTTCACTCCAAAGGAGCTTGTTATATAATAAAATCCATATTAAAACAAACACATAATAAACAAATACATAAAATACAATGAATGAACATATTATAAGCATACTATTAACCAACACGGTGCACCGCGTGTAGCATGTCAAGACTGTGTCGATGGGCACTGTTATCTAGTATTATCTTTAAGCGATCGCAGCGCGGTATCATACAGTGGGTTGGACCTGAAGTTAAGTTTATCATTGAGTATGTCGTCACATATATCGGGGTTATTATGACCTCTATATATCTCGAATTCTTTGAGTGCATCCATGTAACTGCCCTTACTACAATAATGTAGAGGTATAAGGTTAGCGTTGAAATTGGTATATGAATGATTGCTTGAAATTAGATGCCGTGTAAAATTAGATTTAATATTATCTAGGGATAAATCACCCCTGTTAAAGTGGCTGTGTGTTCACGGAATCGTTTGATAAAAAGGTCTACCCGTTTGGCCGATATAAAAATGGTCACAATTGTCGCATATAAGCTTATAAACACCGGTTTTGGATTCAATGTTGGTCTGAACGACTGGACGAACCAAGTTCCGTAGACGGTTATTTGTTTTAAAGGTAACGGTATAACCTAATTTACTTAAGGTGGATGTTAGGATCTTAGGCATCAACTCGGTGTATGTTGTTGAGATGAATTTGTTATTAGGTATATTATCTTGTGTCTGTCTGGAACGACGGGCTTTGTGTTTTACTTCCATATTCCTTAAGGAATGGAAGTATGGTGATGGCAAAAAAAATCGTGTTCGAGATTATTGCAGATTCTGATTCTACTACACTCAAAACATGAAAAAAAGTCGTTTTCCGAAAAGTGTCTGTGTGTGTGTCTGTCTGTCTGTCGATTTATTTTCTATGGCAAACGATAACTGCCGCAAATTCAAACAGAATCAAATAATTTTTTGCATGCAGCCCTGATTTGCAGAGTACTCACGACCTATTGTTTTTGGTGAAGATCGGTTGAGGGAAAGGGGTAGTTTACCTGCAACGGTTTTTTTTTAGCAAGGGTAATTTTGTTTGTTTGGCAAACGATAACAGCCGCAAATTCAAACAGAATCAAATAATGTTTCGCATACAGCCCTGAATTGTAGAGTTCTCAAGATCTGTTGATTTTGGTGAAGATCGGTTAAGGGAAAGGGGTAGTTTACCTGTAGCGTTTTATGTTTTAACAAGGGTATTTCCTATGGCAAACGATAACAGCCGCAAATTCAAACAGAATCAAAAATTATTTGCATACAGCCCTAAATTGTAGAGTTCTCAAGACCTATTGTTTTTGGTGAAGATCGGTTGAGGGAAAGGGGTAGTTTACCTGCAACGTTTTTTTAACAAGGGTATTTTCTATGGCAAACGATAACAGCCGCAAATTCAAACAGAATCAAATAATGTTTTGCATACAGCCCTGATTTGTAGAGTACTCAAGACCTATTGTTTTTGGTGAAGATCGGTTAAGGGAAAGGGGTAGTTTACCTGTAACGTTTTATGTTTTAACATGGGTATTTCCTATGGCAAACGATAACAGCCGCAAATTCAAACAGAATCAAAAGATTATTTGCATACAGCCCTAAATTGTAGAGTTCTCAAGACCTATTGTTTTTGGTGAAGATCGGTTGAGGGAAAGGGGTAGTTTACCTGCAACGTTTTTTTAACAAGGGTATTTTCTATGGCAAACGATAACAGCCGCAAATTCAAACAGAATCAAATAATGTTTTGCATACAGCCCTGATTTGTAGAGTACTCAAGACCTATTGTTTTTGGTGAAGATCGGTTAAGAGGAAGGGGTAGTTTACCTGCAACGTTTTTTTATCAAGCGTATTTTCTATGGCAAACGATAACAGCCACAAATTCAAACAGAATCAAATAATGTTTTGCATACAGCCCTGATTTGCAGAGTACTCGAGACCTATTGTTTTTGGTGAAGATCGGTTAAGGGGAAGGGGTAGTTTACCTGCAACGTTTTTTTATCAAGCGTATTTTCTATGGCAAACGATAACAGCCGCAAATTCAAACAGAATCAAATAATTTTTTGCATACGTCCCTGAATTGTAGAGGTCTCAATGACTTTCGATTTTGGTGAAGATCGGTTAAGGGGAAGGGGTAGTTTACCTGCAACCTTTTACGTTTTAACAAGAGTAAAGTACTTGAAAATTTATTTAAACTTTTTGAAACAATGGTAATTGTTAAAAATAAAATAATTTTGTTGCCAGGCAATAAAATTATAATTTTTTACTTCCATATTCCTTAAGGAATGGAAGTATGGTGATGGCAAAAAAAATCGTGTTCGAGATTATTGCAGATTCTGATTCTACTACACTCAAAACATGAAAAAAAGTCGTTTTCCGAAAAGTGTCTGTGTGTGTGTCTGTCTGTAGATTTTTTTTCTATGGCAAACGATAACTGCCGCAAATTCAAACAGAATCAAATAATTTTTTGCATACAGCCCTGATTTGTAGAGTACTCACGACCTATTGTTTTTGGTGAAGATCGGTTGAGGGAAAGGGGTAGTTATCCTGCAACGGTTTTTTTTATCAAGGGAAATTTTTTTTTTTTGGCAAACGATAACAGCCGCAAATTCAAACAGAATCAAATAATGTTTCGCATACAGCCCTGAATTGTAGAGTTCTCAAGACCTATTGTTTTTGGTGAAGATCGGTTAAGGGAAAGGGGTAGTTTACCTGTAACATTTTATGTTTTAACAAGGGTATTTCCTATGGCAAACGATAACAGCCGCAAATTCAAACAGAATCAAAAGATTATTTGCATACAGCCCTAAATTGTAGAGTTCTCAAGACCTATTGTTTTTGGTGAAGATCGGTTAAGGGAAAGGGGTAGTTTACCTACGTTTTTTTAACAAGGGTTTTTTCTATGGCAAACGATAACAGCCGCAAATTCAAACAGAATCAAATAATTTTCTGCATACAGCCCTGATTTGTAGAGTACTCAAGACCTATTGTTTTTGGTGAAGATCGGTTGAGGGGAAGGGGTAGTTTACCTGCAATGTTTTTTATCAAGCGTATTTTCTATGGCAAACGATAACAGCCGCAAATTCAAACAGAATCAAATAATGTTTTGCATACAGCCCTGATTTGCAGAGTACTCAAGACCTATTGTTTTTGGTGAAGATCGGTTAAGGGGAAGGGGTAGTTTACCTGCAACGTTTTTTTATCAAGCGTATTTTCTATGGCAAACGATAACAGCCGCAAATTCAAACAGAATCAAATAATTTTTTGCATACGTCCCTGAATTGTAGAGGTCTCAATGACTTTCGATTTTGGTGAAGATCGGTTAAGGGGAAGGGGTAGTTTACCTGCAACCTTTTACGTTTTAACAAGAGTAAAGTACTTGAAAATTTATTTAAACTTTTTGAAACAATGGTAATTGTTAAAAATAAAATAATTTTGTTGCCAGGCAATAAAATTATAATTTTTTACTTCCATATTCCTTAAGGAATGGAAGTATGGTGATGGCAAAAAAAATCGTGTTCGAGATTATTGCAGATTCTGATTCTACTACACTCAAAACATGAAAAAAAGTCGTTTTCCGAAAAGTGTCTGTGTGTGTGTCTGTCTGTAGATTTTTTTTCTATGGCAAACGATAACTGCCGCAAATTCAAACAGAATCAAATAATTTTTTGCATACAGCCCTGATTTGTAGAGTACTCACGACCTATTGTTTTTGGTGAAGATCGGTTGAGGGAAAGGGGTAGTTTACCTGCAACGGTTTTTTTTATCAAGGGAAATTTTTTTTTTTTGGCAAACGATAACAGCCGCAAATTCAAACAGAATCAAATAATGTTTCGCATACAGCCCTGAATTGTAGAGTTCTCAAGACCTATTGTTTTTGGTGAAGATCGGTTAAGGGAAAGGGGTAGTTTACCTGTAACGTTTTATGTTTTAACAAGGGTATTTCCTATGGCAAACGATAACAGCCGCAAATTCAAACAGAATCAAAAGATTATTTGCATACAGCCCTAAATTGTAGAGTTCTCAAGACCTATTGTTTTTGGTGAAGATCGGTTAAGGGAAAGGGGTAGTTTACCTACAACGTTTTTTTAACAAGGGTTTTTTCTATGGCAAACGATAACAGCCGCAAATTCAAACAGAATCAAATAATTTTCTGCATACAGCCCTGATTTGTAGAGTACTCAAGACCTATTGTTTTTGGTGAAGATCGGTTGAGGGGAAGGGGTAGTTTACCTGCAATGTTTTTTATCAAGCGTATTTTCTATGGCAAACGATAACAGCCGCAAATTCAAACAGAATCAAATAATTTTTTGCATACTTCAGTGAATTGTAGAGGACTCAAGGCCTTTAGATTTTGGTGAAGATCGGTTAAGGGGAAGGGGTAGTTTACCTGCAACCTTTTACGTTTTAACAAGAGTAAAGTACTTGAAAAATTATTTAAACTTTTTGAAACAATGGTAATTGTTGAAAATAAAATAATTTTGTTGCCAGGTAACAAAAATAAAGTCATTTTGATTATAAAATATAAATATTTACAACAAGAAAAGAATTTTCAGTTTTCAAAATTTAAATATATTTTTATAAAACAATGGGTTCTTCATTGAGGTGGGGACCATGTCACTCACTCCATCTCAAGCCTCTCCCATTTTGCAGAAAAAGAGGACCCTGTCAAGGCTGATACTTTGACGATAGTGACAGGGCTTTCCACCAAATTCAGCAGAGTGACAGGTAGGCCCAACTCTGATTGGCTCCTCAGATTTCCCCAGCGTTAGTAGGTTCTATGAAAATATTTTATTTCAAAAATGATTTTAAATATAAATCTTAGATATGTTTTATAAATCTCATGTTTTATGTTTTAACATGGGTAATTTTTTATATGACGAACCATAACTGCCGTAAATTCAAACAGAATCAAATAATTTTTTACATATGTGCCTGAGCTATAGAGAACTCAATGTCTGTTGATTTTGGTGAAGATCGGTTACGGGGAAAGGGCAGTTTACCTGAAACATTTTTTGTTGTAACATGAGTAAAGTACTTAATTTTGATAAAGTATCCTGATAAGATCTTAATAATCCACTGTAGAAACGTAGATGAAATATCTATAAATGAAGAGGCTAGTTGAACGGGCTGGGGGTAATTTTCTATAAATCAAAATTATAGTTGAAGGGGGAGGGGATAATTTTTTTTTATATGTGTACTATGTTATTGGCAACAAAGAAGTATTTTTTTGTTAAAATTCCTTCCCTGGCTGTTTGGCTGAAAATGATTTTAAATATAAATCTTAGAATATGGAAGTCATGTATAGTTCTCCATACCGATTTACTTTGAAATTGGTATATGAATGATTGCTTGAAATTAGATGCCGTGTAAAATTAGATTTAATATTATCTAAGGATAAATCACCCCTGTTAAAGTGGCTGTGTGTTCACGGAATCGTTTGATAAAAAGGTCTACCCGTTTGGCCGATATAAAAATGGTCACAATTGTCGCATATAAGCTTATAAACACCGGTTTTGGATTCAATGTTGGTCTGAACGACTGGACGAACCAAGTTCCGTAGACGGTTATTTGTTTTAAAGGTAACGGTATAACCTAATTTACTTAAGGTGGATGTTAGGATCTTAGGCATCAACTCGGTGTATGTTGTTGAGATGAATTTGTTATTAGGTGTATTATCTTGTGTCTGTCTGGAACGACGGGCTTTGTGTTTTTTAAGGATGTTGTCAATCATTTGGCACTCATAGCCGTTGGCTATAGCTATGTGTTTAATTATGTTGAGTTCACACTCGAAATCATCATTATTTAGGGGGATCATCAAAAGCCTGTGAATGAAACTGTTGTAGGCCGCTAATTTTTGAGAGAAAGGGTGGTGTGAGTCTGCATGTATGGTCACGTCTGTGGTGGTAGGCTTTCTGTAAATTTTAAAATTTAAGTTGTTAAGCTGCCTAGTGACAGTAAGATCGAGAAAGTTGAGTTCATTGTTGGTTTCAGTTTCCATAGTAAACTGAATATTGTAACAGTATTCATATGGTTTTTAAGACTACTAATTTGGCATAGGGTACCATTAAAAATCATTAAAGTGTCATCAACATATCGGCCATAAAAGATAATATTATTGGCGAAGATGTTATCATTAAGGATGTAGTTGTTTTCATAAAAATCAAGATATATATCAGCCAACAGGCCAGATAACGGTGAACCCATAGCCAGGCCGTCTGTTTGAATATAGTAATTCCTGTTGAAAGTAAAATAGTTTTGTTGAAGGATGAGCCTTAGTATGGTAATTAGTTCTTTAATGAGTTGTATGTCCAGTTTGTTAGTGTCGTGGAGATTGTCATTCAAAATATCCTAGAAGATTGTCGATCGCTTAAAGATAGTACTAGATAACAGTGCCCATCGACACAGTCTTGACATGCTACACACGGTGCACCGTGTTGGTTAATAGTACGCTTATAATATGTTCATTCATTGTATTTTACGTATTTGTTTATTATGTGTTTGTTTTAATATGGATTTTATTATATAACGAGCTCCTTTGGAGTGAAGGTCTGAAGATGGGTCCTATGGCCTGAAACGCGTAACCCAGCACAAATTACTCTAGACGTCACTTGACGGAAATTATAAGGTAAATTATATAATTATCATACAGTGACTTGGACCGCATTAATTATGTCCAAATATAAAACCAGTTTGTTTTGGCTGCGATTACAGTGGACAAGACAAAATTTAGTTATAAATCCTGCAATGTGGACTCTGTCACTGGGGATCAGGAACATTATAACACGGCCATCGACCACATTGAAGTATTAAAAGCTAAAGGAGTAAAATTTTCTATACACTCCTTTAAAAGTTTATGTATTGTTAGGTATTTTACAAAGTTATTGTAGGTCAAACCTAAAAAATTGTATTTTGTAACACCAGTTGTTTTACAATAATTTTTTCAAACAATACTAGACTCAAGCCGTTGAGTAAGCGGCCATTTGATGGGAGTAAAATCATTAGAGTAAGAACCTCTGCCAATCACGTTCATGCTGCCATGTCACCATAGTAACAGCCTGTAATGGTACTGTGTTGCCACGTTCTTACCCAGATAAACACATGGTTAGTTTTGCACCATGCAGTGCTCAGCGAATGTAAAACTTGTGTACAGCAAAATGTCAGAGTTGCTTCCTGAATGGCTCGAGTATAGAGACAAGTTTACCCCTTGATTCAAGTTCCAAGATTTTCAGTATTGCTTCATTTTATCCTTGGCACAGAAATCACAGACAGAAACAAAACAGAATAAAAAATTAAATTATTAAAAAATGAAAAATTACATTATTAATGTACATGAAAGTGTTAACATGGGTATGCACGTTTGAAATAGTTTTTTATGTAAACTCATTTTGTTTAATCCAGCATTTAGCATGGCAAATCCACACTTCACACTTTTGAGCAGGTCTCATAGCACCAGGCTTATTTCTAATAATTTCTGCAGCTTCTATGATGATTCTATATCTTCTTGTGTGCAAATACATGTATAATAAACCAACGACTTCATCCAATGCCAAATGAAAAAGACTGATGGCGTAAGATCAGGAGGACATGGTGGTCATTTTACTGATCCATTCCCTATTATGTTATTTAAACAGTCTCTTACACTGTCGAAAGATGAATTGTGATTCACCGTCATGCATAACCATATCCCCAGTCTATCTGCAATAGGAATCTCTCCCAAGAGTTCAGTTAGATTCAAACGCAAAAAATGTAAGTACTCTTCACCTTCAGGGAAAAGGATGAATGAAACTGACACCAAGAAGTTTATCACATGATAAATGAAAACGTATGTTGGAAATGCCTTGTTGGTGTCACACATAGATTTTCCTCTGCCAAAAGTGTGGGAATTTTGAAAAGTTACAATTACATTTCGTAACTAGAAAATGATCAAGGTAATTTAGGATTTTTACATTTTCTAATTAACCACAGAAAGAATTTCTTCCTTTTATTATGATCTGGCTGTACTAGGTTTGTACCTGCTGGGTTATCTGAAATGGGGAGAATTGTTAATACCATAATGTCTGCAACACGATTGAGTGTGCTGACCAGTATCTACTCGTTTTGGTCTCAGCATACCTGTTTCTCTCACCCCATGGCTTCAAATGTTTAAAGAGTCAATGTTCTTCATTCTGGATATTTGTTACAGTATTCACTAACTGGATCCACATTTTTATTCACTTTTCCATAAATTAAAATCATAAGCATTAACTCTCCAAATCTATACAAATTCGTGGTGAATAGCAATAGATTGTTTTAAAATTTGTAAACCATTAACAAGTTTATTCAAATAGAACTTAGATGTTGAACAATTGTTGCTGCCAATTTAAGAAAAAACATTTCGAACAATTTAATTTTTTGTTTATCAGTTACTTTTTAATTTTGTTTATTATTGTTTTTACCATAGATTTTTGTTCTTTCTAAAACTATAATGTTTTTCTACCAATATTTTTTCCATAAAAAATTTCTCTAATTTGAATTTTGTTTCCTACTGATTTTACTTAATCAGTTTTCTCAGAAGTAAAATATGTTTCCTTCAAAAGTTTTATTTAACTGTTTAATAAAAGTTATTGTAGATCAAACCTAAAAAATTGTGTTTTGTGACACCAATTTCTTGTTTCACAATAATTTTCTCAAGCATTACTAGTTAATTTTTCAGGTCAAAAAACGTGAAACCATCAATGTGAAACCCCTTAAGTTCTACGAATTTTAGTATGGCTTTATTTTACCATTTGACCAGAAATCACAATGAAATATTTTGCTAACCATAACTTGGAAACAAAGCGATTTTGGACTACGTTAAGAACTTTATCTGCTAATAATTAATGTCCTGAATCAGTTCCTGAACTATTGCTGTGCAATTTTGAACCAGTATTTTGAAAACTGCCCACCCTACATCTCCATCTGCCAGTCCTCTACTGACCCTTAACCCCAGACTACACCAAATGACTAAAACTTTCCTACACTCTTAAGCCCTAACCCTACTGGTAAAGTTAGCCCTTAGTTATTTTTTTATAGCAAGGTGGAAAATCTTTTACAGATACCCATTAGCCCATAACCTGGGTAGTGTAAGACTCTTCCTGAAAGGGGACATACTCACAGCTCTGCCGAGCCATTACTTCATGGAAAGTCAAGTCACTCAGTCAGTGCTCCATGCTTTTCAGTTACTGTCATTTTAGACCTATTTCTTTTTCCTACATAATCTTCTCCAGCTCTCCACTTATCTTTGGAGCTTATCAGTTCTCTGATTATATTGTGTGGGGGATAGTTCCACTCCCAAGTAATCATTAATTCTTTATCTATTGGTCTTCCATATAGCACAAGTAAACAGCATGGGCGCAGCATAACCATTTTTCTGTCTTGAAGTAGTCGCAGAGTGCCAGTGTCTGCTACCATAAATTTTTTTCAAACATTTTGTAAAGCATTTATGTTGTCAGGGCCTAGGTCAGGCGATAGTTCATCTCCCTGTGTTCTCTCTTACTTATTTAGCCATACATCTTTAAACAGATGATATGTCCACCTTTGTATAGATCTTGCCATATCAATATTTGATTTCTTGCAAAATCAAGTATAAATATATCGGTGATTCCAGTTACCACCTTTCCAGACAGTCACAAACAGAACATCACCCGCAGTCACTTCAATCAGAAGTAAACACACACAAAAATAAAAGTATTAGAAGTATTCATAACAAACAAACACATTTCAAAAACAGTCAATGTCGTATAAAAGTAACAATCATTCTCATACATGAACCCCAATCATCTTGTCACCACCAAACACAATCTGCTTGGTTAGAACTGACACAACCTACTGACTAAGTACACTCCATTGCTCTACCAGTCACTAGAGAAAACATTTTATTCTAAAACAACCGACTGAATTGTCTATCTAATTAACTGAACTAGTTAACGGTCTCTGCAATATATATGTCTTCACTACACAGCCAAAACATGTTAGGTCACTTTCCATCTTAAATGGACAAAAATTTATACAGACGGATCAAAGCTAAATGAAGAGACAGAAGCAGGCATATATAGTGAAATTTTCTCCCGTTATTTTGCACTAAATTCGGATGCTACAGTGTTTGAGCCCGAGCTGTTTGCAATTGATGAAGCCTTGAGACAACTGTTGATGAGACCTTGGCTGAGAAAGGATTCTGTAATTCTGGTAGATTCAAAATCAGCTATACAGGCTCAAATAATGTCTCATCCACGAGCATCATAATGCAGTCTATCAGAGATAAGTACAAGACAGTTAAAAATAATATTTGCAGAGTGGTAATACAGTGGGTGCCGTCACACAGAGGACTGAAGGGCAATGAAGCAGCGGACGAGTTGGCTAAAAAGGGCACCTCTATAAAACAGAAACCTTCGAGACTTAGTACAATAGATAGAAGGATTAAACAACTTAAAAAGCATTGCCAGACTTCCTTCCATCACAGAACCAAAGAAGACTTGAAAGGCAAACTATATGAAAATATATCTAGTCTCTACACTGAGAACAAAGAACTTCCCAGAAGATCATCGGTTGCCAATTTCCGCATGGCCACAGGACATGACTGCTTATAGCAGGGCACCTCAAAAGGATCAACATCCTCCCTTCTGAGATGTGCACTCTTTTTGTGAATGCCCTGGAAGCAAAATGGACAAGGACTACCTCCTGGTCTGCGAAAAACTGGATGAAGAAAGATAGAATAGAAAAGACCTACCTGGTCTTTATTCGGAAGCTAGATTAAGAATGGCATGAGCCAAATTGACCCATTGGAAACAACAACAACTTTCCATCTTAACGACTATGCTTTCCATTTTTTTTTCCATACACCAACTTACAAGTCGCTCCCATTGAAAGGCTCAACATGCTTCTGGGTACTCAACACTAACAATTAAATAATTTTAACAGACACAACAGTATATTTTGGCTGTAACAGGCCTTATAGTGAACACAAAACTATCTGGGCTGTGGTCTCCCTGTACTATTTACTACATTCATTATTAAACCTTTGCTTTTGTTTACATCAATTGTTTTCAATTTCAATTTTTTTAAGGCTGTTGTCAATACTGCTAACATTCTATTCATACTTTTTTCCAGAATCTGCATTGATCACAACAAAAACTACAAATATACAAACATTTTTTTTGAGGCATTATTAGACACAAAAGTACAAATTTGTTACAAAAAGTTTATTTTACAAAATAAAATACAATACTAGATCATATGTACACATTTAAACAAGAAACAAATGCATTACATTCTTAGAACAAGACAGCTAAATATATTTTTGTAATACTCAAATATATTGTTTTATTTACGGACAATTAAATATTTTCACCACTTCTCTTTAACATTATATGTACATTTGAAGTGGAATTAAAATCACGATCTGTACAAAAATACTAATAAATTTTTCATGTTAATTTTAATTTACAACTTCTTTACACATGAAAATAAAAAATCAATTTGGATTTATTAAAAACCTGTTCAATCAGTTCCAAACCTGAAAACAAAAAACAGCTGTGGTAGCACGAACACACACACACTACTAAAAACACTGTATGGAAAAAGTAAATAGTGGTTTAATATAAAAATAATGTATCTTATGTGTCTGCACACATTTTAAATATTAAAATATATTATTAATGTAACATGCCAACAAATTTTAATTTTCTGTCTACAAATACAAATTTATTTAACAATAAAAGATGCCAATTTTTAAAGAGTATTTGAAGTCACGACCTCAACAATACTTGATTAAATTTACAAATTATATAAGATGAAGTATTATTGATAAAAAAATACAAAAAATATGTATTTTATAAAACAAGCGGGTTCATAACATAAAAAACGAACCACAAAAAAGTGTCTATAACAAATTAAGTTAAATAATGATACATATAACCTGACATGCAAAACCCATTGATTTGTCAGATAAGCATCTGCGCGCGTGCGCACACGCACACACACACACACACACACACACACAAGTTTAGTTTTTCAATGGAATGTGTATTTACATTAATGCCTGAGTTACTTAAATTTGTATACGTCTTACAGACCCTCCAATATAGTTCCATAAGTACAACAAAACTGACGTCAAATTATACAATACAGGGTTTATGTCTAATTTTTTTCTCTGTATTTTATTTGTCTTAATTTTCAATTTGTATGTGTTCACACACTCTCTCCTCCTATCTCTGCAGGAAGATTATATAATTTTGTTTTGTGTGCAAGAATTTGATATCACCATAAATTTAACAAACGGTACATATTAAGTAACTTATGAAAAATACATTAGAGTCACATGTAGACGAAATTTACAAGTGAACACAAAACTGCACAACAGGATACAACATGCATGCACATATAGGAGATACCGTACACAAATAATTTGGCTTGAACAAAAAATATGACAAGGTAAATAAATTTACGTTAACCGCTGCACAGGATACATACTGAAATCAAAAGCCAGTCTCTCATAAAAACAGCCCATGACATTATATAACAATGTCACATTCACATAACAGACTAAGATTCTAAGAACAACATTTCTGAGATAAACAGTGAAATAATCTAGAATAAAATGAAGTACAGTTACACAAAATAAACTATAAAAACACAATAAATGCACAACATCTTTCTGTAACAGAATGAGAATATCTCAAGAACAGACAACACATGGGTGCTGCTTACGAGTTGGCTACAATACGATGATTATTTTTTAAAAGTTAATTTTCTATAAATTATTTTTCAGAGTTTATGTATATATTAAACATATCATAAACTGCTCTGACAATGACACAATAGATATTAAGTATTGTTACAGATGTAAACAAACTTTGAGCATTATGTATCACGCTAAATTATGGTTTCTATGCTGCCTATTAATTAATTGGCATAGTCTTCTTATCAATCAATTTCCTTGTAGTCTTCTGGGTTATTTTATTTTGTGGTCCTGAATGTTCTGAAAATGCAACGCTCAAGAACGCACTAACAACAACAACAACAACAACATGTAACTCACAGTGCAGGTCAGTTGGCACAGTTCACACAAAACATGAAAATCAAAAAGAAAAAGAAAACAGACAGTGAAGAGATTCAAACGGCGAAGAGCTCGTCATTCATTTGGTCACCTAGAACAAAAAGAACAAACAAAAATTAAAAAAATAATTCATGATACACAACATTACAAATGTACAAGTGCACTATAGCATATGTTCGCAACAATTATGCAAGAACAAATCATGTTCCTTTCAAATGTTGCTTCACACACATACTGCAAGCGCGGAGCGCGAAGACAACAATTTGTTTGTAGAACACATTCTTGAGATTCTTATTCCATCTGTGGGTCATTCCATGTAGTTGGTCACTCCACATTTCCATTCATTTAATCATGACCCTGCTTCTTCAAACATGGAAATATCTAACAACTCTCATACCTTTTATATCCTTCTTTTCTTGACAGCATATTCTACTCTTTTGTATCTCCTCCTGCTGTCAAGCATCCAAGTCCTTCAGCAACGTCTGATACTCCTTTCTATATGGGCCAGACATCTGACTTCTCCCTTTTCAATGCTGTCAAGCTATTCCAATCTTAGTCTTACTCTCTCTTTCCCTCTGACTAGGC
The DNA here is from genome assembly GCA_034769895.1 of Magicicada septendecula. NCBI lineage: Eukaryota > Metazoa > Arthropoda > Insecta > Hemiptera > Cicadidae > Magicicada > Magicicada septendecula. The sequence goes on from CM068370.1 coordinate 22,018,286, forward strand.
GAACTTCCTTCTGTCTATTCTAATTACATAACCCAACCACTGAAGTGGTCTTCTCTCTTCTATCTCAACAACCTATATTCTTTATAGTTATAGTATATGAAAGATTTCTAGGCTTTGAACCTGCAAAAAAATTGGATGCTTCTTCTTTATTAATTTGTATTAAACAAAAACTAGCAAACTGTGGAGTTGATTTAAACTACTGTGTTGCACAAACGTATGATGGAGCTGCAGTCATGAGTGGCTCTTGTGCAGGTGTTCAAGCTCTTTTAAGCAGGGAATTTCCACAAGCCATCTACACACACTGTATGAGCCATAAATTGAATCTCGTTATAGTGGCAACATGTAGAGGGATCAAGTCAGCTACAGATTTTTTTATGACACTGCAGGGACTGTATGTTTTCATGAGTGGATCGGCAGTCCATCAAATGTTTATAGATACACAAATGAAAATGAAGATAGGAAAAGTGGAATTGAAAAAGTTAAGTGACACTCGATGGGCCTGTCAGTTCGCTACATGTTTGGCTGTGAAGAAGACAATTGAAGCTATTATTGTAACACTAGTAAATATCCAGAGTGAAAATTCAGAATGAGCTGCAGAAGCATCAGGATTCAGTGCCAAGTTGAACTTTTCTTTTATTTTTCATTTATGCCTGTTCACACGTTTGTTGAAAGAATGCAAGTCACTGTCTGATTTCCTCTACGGCAAAGATTGTGATATTGTTGCTGCGATCAATTTGGTCGAAACTACAAGGGATCTTTTCAACCAAATGCGTGAATCTGATACAGGTTTCACTTCTGTGTGGAAAGAAAGTAGATGTAGCAACAAAAATAGGCGCTGTTATTCCCACAGATTCCTCTACTCTTGGCAGAATTCTAAAGTTACCAAAACATCTTGTGGAATATGTCTGTGATATGCCAAATAAAGACAGCTTGAAACCTGTACACCCAACTGATTTCAAGTCTCTAGTATTTGATGAAATTCTACATATCATAGATAGCGAACTTGAGAGACGTTTTATTTCAAACTCTGCAATAATTAAAGGAATCACTTGTCTGAATCCCAAAAGTAAAATGTTCCTGAATAAAGAAATGTTAATGCCGTTGGCACAAAATTATTCATGCAACACTGATTCGTTGAAGGCAGAAATAAAAATCTCATCCTAAGGCATGAACAACAAACCGGAGTGGAGACTGTGAATCTACTTGCATTGCTCAAGTTGTTAGAGCAATACAAACTAGCGTTCACAATGACTTGTACAAATTGACTCAAATAGCAGTGACTATTCCAGCTTCTTCTGCATCATGTGAGAGAACATTTTTGTGTATGCAACGTGTTAAGAGTTCTTTACGAAATTCAATGTCTGATGAACGTCTTAGCTATTTGTCTGTGCTTGCAATAGAAAGGACTTTGACCAAGAACATTGACTTGAAAAGAGTCGTTGATGATTTTGCCGTTAATCACAACAATCGAAGAATTAATCTGTTTTAAAAGTAAGTAAAAGCCTGTTTACTATTTTGCATGCATAGTATTTTATTTTGCTTAATATTTCAGCTATTCAGTTTTGGCCTATCAATTATCATCTTTATTGTCAGCACTGATTTAAACATTGTACAGTTAAGATATTGTCATTTTGTACAAATAATATACACATATACATATATAAATTCAATCGGAATTACAGTCCAAATTTGGCTCTCTGTCATTGATAAAACTATTTTAAACTCCAAATTTATACCAGCGAACTCAAGGTTGGGCCCACCCATTTTATAACCTGGCCCATCCTCGGCCCACCCATGTGACCTACGCTAGAGCCGCCACTGGGTACCAAAAATGCTTGGAAAGGGATGGAAATTATATAGAAAAATAAGTACTTGTGTACGAAGGTAAATAAATATTTTTTGCACTTTTTAAATTATTATTTTTTTTTTATTTTTCCTTGATAAGGGAAACTTACTTTTTGGATATCCCTCGTATTTTCAAATGCTGAACATGATTAAGTAAAATGGCATCTTATTACCTTTGTATCTATACTGTAGTTGACTTAAAAATATTTAACAATTTTCTGTTGTGATAGTTTTAATTTGTTGTGTTCTCATTGCCATACACTTTACATGAATGGCTGCATAAATGCATTCTCCTGCAGCTGAACAGGAAGGTCAGACAAACAGAAACTTGAAAGGACGCGTCACTGTTAAGTACACATCACACTCGGCAGTAGGCATGAAGCATTTTCAATTTCTGTGATTATAAGTTAGTGGGTTTGTTTGTCAATGGTCAATGTACACCAATGTTTTTCATGTTATTGATATGCAATGGTAATGGGTAAAAACATACAATTTTACAACTGCTATTGAATTTCATAAAATGCCAAATAAGTCTCTACTGGTATGAAAGGATGACAATATTTACATATTTACTACTACAGTGGAACCCTGCTGGTCCGAACTAATTGGGACCAAGTCCTGTTTGGATTGGCATAAATTCAGATTAACCAGGTTATAGGTTATACAGTACTGTATATTATAAATATAAATTGTATAACGTGTATAAACAGTACCACATTCGTGCCTACAATCAAAGTACTGTACTAATCTCACATGCCGAAGCAGCAAGAGATTTTGAACTATCGTTAGCCTATGTAGAGCAGCACGCCAATGCTACACCGGCAGACGTCTTATTTTTGAGGCGTCTGCTGGATTTACAGCTTTGCATCAGAGAAAAATGACTGATTTTGTGCAACACCTTAAGTAGTGTCTACTTATGTAGTGTGTATTTATTGTAGTTTTTTGTGTTTTATATACCGGGTGGCCCACAAGTCAGTTGGCACTAGCAGTATGTAGACGCTCGATTGACTAGCATAGTAGTTACTTGACTTGACTAGAGCAGTAGTTCCCATAATTCAGTTGAGATTTGAGGTTATGTTGATGTTGATGTGTATACTGTTGTTAGCACTTGTTTGTTGTTCGTGTTGTTTGCGAGACAATGAATAGAAAACTATCTACAGAGCAGCGTGTTTTTGTACTGCAGATGTGGTGGAAACAGGACTATAATTACAGTGATGTTGTTGAGTTATTTGCGGAACGTTTTCCAAATATTGCACCTCCATCTAGAGAAGGTATTTGTAAACTGAATAAGAGATTTGAACAGACTGTAATGGTAGCAGAACTTCCTCGATCAGGTAGGCCAAAAACAGTTACAACAGAAGAGAATTTAAATATCGTTGCGCAATGTTTTGTGCAGTCACCAAAGAAATCAACACGAAAAGCGTCCAATGAGTATGGAATACCTCGAACAAGCCTGCAAAGGATGCAGAAAACATTGAAGTTGAGACCATATAAGCCCACTTTACTCCAAGGCCTAAATAAAGATGATCCTGATAGGCGTACAGAATTCTGCAAATGGTACCCAATACGACAAGTAGCCGATCCACAATTTTACAAAACCATTCTTTGGAGTGACGAGGCTACTTTTAAGCTGAATGGTACAGTGAATAGGCACAACTGTGTTTACTGGGATACTGCGAATCCACATGTGGTGATAGAGACAGATTTAAATGCTCCAGGGGTTACTGTTTGGGCAGGGATCTTTGCCGGTGGGATCATTGGACCCTACTTTTTTTAATGGTACAGTGAATGCTGAAAGTTACCTACAAATGCTTCACGAAGTGTTGATGGAACTAGAAAACAGTCCACTTTTTGAACACCTGCAGCCAATTCGAGAAAAGTTAATATGGTAACAAGATGGGGCACTCCCTCACTATGGACTGATTGTGAGAGACTTTTTGAATGCAACGTTCGATGAATGGATTGGCAGACAGGGTCGTGTTGAATGGCCTCCACGTTCTCCTGATCTTACCCCGATGGACTTCTCGGTCTGGGGTATACTAAAAAATCCAGTGTACTAAGTGAAGATTCGTGATGTGGAACAATTGAAGGAAGGCATTCAATCTGAATTTGAACACCTACAGTCCCTGAATATTTCAGACATAATTTGTGCTTCAGTGCTTTGAAGATGTCAATTTTGCATAGAAAAGGATGGAGGCCACTTTGAGCATTTCTTGTAGGTCATGAGAACTATGCTATTAACCATCTGTATGCATTATCTGTATCTGTATCCCTGCTGCACCTCTACAATAAAAGTGCTATTTGCAATTTTGCCAACTGACTTATGGGCCACCCTGTACTTTTACTGACACTAAACTGTAAGTACCAATATGGTTTTATATTCATTTTACAGACACTAATTTCCCAATAACGTAATTCAAAACTTTATTTTGCCATATATTTAAAACAATCTAAAGTACTTAGTTTTAATAAAAATTTTACTAAAAATGCATTAGTAAAAATGTACTAAGCGTTTTTATGTACAAATTATATTCATATGTTCCAGTTACTTTGTTGTATTTTTGTATTTCTTTGTCCAATTTTAGACCCTTTTTTCAAACTACCGGTTCAGATTAAGTGGGTTTTCGGACTAGCGGGGTTCCATTGTACCTGGCTGTTTTAATAATCCCTCTGCTTCGAACGCACAGATAATTTTTAATGGATTATGTATCTGTTCATAACTCATTTCAGTCAACTGACTGACAGGATTAATTTATTCTGTTTTGCAGGACAAGTATTATTCCGTAGAGGTCATTATGACAAACCAGACCAGTTTAACTACAGCAGCAGAACACACTGATATAACACAGGAATAGTTTGGTATCACATGTATTCCTTGACTTGAATGAAAGATTATTCTTGTTTCAATAACTTTAAACCTAAAATGTTAAAACTTTTAACACTTTGACGCTGGGCCCTTAATGTAGTGGTCCTTCGCTCATGCCGGGCCTTTTTTGCATATATTTAAAATGCTGTATGGTAGCTTCTAAACTATACAGTAGAAATATATGCTACCTATATTTTTATGAAGCTCTAAGTGTCTTCTTTAAAATGGCTTATACTGTATGTCACTGTGTTGGTTATTTTCCCTGAAATTGCTTTTCAAAAAAGTGATGCTTTTGGAAGAAAAAAATTGGCCAAAACATATGTTGTTACTAGAAACTCATAATTTTATTTTTATTTTTACTTTATTTCACTCCATTCTCTCTTAATATCTTCATATATTTCGTTTGTTGTCAAGAAATGCTTGTTTGACATTTTTGACACATAAGTGGTGTTTAGCCAACTAACACAACTAACTAAAAATTTTATTTTTATTTTTACTTTATTTCACTCCATTCTCTCTTAATATCTTCATATATTTCGTTTGTTGTCAAGAAATGCTTGTTTGACATTTTGACACATACGTGGTGTTTACCCAACTAACACAACAGTTTGCTGCGCATGTGTTATATCACATGTACCTACAAAAGTGAATGCATATGCCATCTAACAGATGATTTGGGTGCTACAAGGCCTGACATTGTTTCAATACAGCTCCAAGGACGTCTTTATACAAATGGGATCATGCAAAAACACACTGAAGCTTCAGGATGTCAAATGATGTCTGTCAGCATTCTCGGAAGTTTTCAAAGGACATCAATTGACGTCCATCGGCGCCAAAGTGTTAAAGCCTTACAAAATAAAAAACAGAGCTTTAGATGAATACAGTAAAAAATTAGTATCAGTACATGCTGCTTCTTACAAAAAAAAAATCAGAAACCTAAAGACTTCGGAGCTTTCTCCAAGCCGAGAAGACAGAGCTACCCTGAAGTCATAACTTTTTATGCCACTTCAATTTTTGGAAGTTATTTTTTGCTAATATTAGCAGAGCTTGAAATACTCACATAAAAAAACAATGAAAGACATCTGATTAAGGATTAATGCTCCTCAGTGGAGATCGTCTAGGTATTTTCGATGGAGGTTGATTTTCTTTTGAACCCCTTCTTTTAGTTGGGATATTTGGAACTCCGTTCAGGAAGCCGTTCTGAAAAAAAAAGAGTTGACATATTAATATTGTAACATGACATAAGATAGCGCAAAACACCACTAATGATTAATAAAAGAAAAAGTTGAAGGTAGGAAGAAAGGTTAAAAAACTTATAACTTGAAGATTAATGACCCAACTACGAAATAACAATTGACAGGAACTGACTATGACTTGACCCAATAGATTGGAGAAAACAAGAAAATACAAACAAGAAGGAAAGAACGAGAAACCAAGAAGTGACCCAAAGTATGACCACGATCATTGTAACCCCAAGATGTAACTAACAAATAATATGTAAAGTAAATGCACTAAAACAGATTGGGCATAAATAAGATGTCAAATATATAAACTATAAAAATAAACTAGAGATATTATGTATGTTAAATGAAAAGCAAAGAAACATGTATTTATAAATGTAAGATAGGAAGTTAGAAATAAATAATACCCTATTAAATAATAAACTAGTCAAGAGCAAGTAAAAAATATAGGCTAATTGAGCTGAATAAAGACAATCATTCAAAACCAAAAGTGATCAATGTGAAACGAAAATACAACAAATATTAATTACCAATAACCACACAGTGATACAAAACTAAATAAACAAACAACATGTGAAATATCAAGTGAAAGTGATGATAAAGAAAGAAACCTCATATGTAAGGAAAAGTGCAGTGTAGGCGCATGTAGTGTACAATATAATAAGAAGCAAAACAATCTTTAATAGAATACTATATACAAAGTATGGAACTAATTGTACCATTATTAATTTAAGTGATAGTAAGTAAGAATTACAAAAATAAGGTAAAAGTTAAGTTATTAGAGTGGAAGATAGGAGAAGCAGACACTATATTTTAGTGAAGGTATTTGTAAGTGAATTATATTGTGTAAGGTACTGTTAAAAATTACTAATATAAGAGTTTCAGTATTGTAAAAAACCATAGAATTAATTAACTTAGAAGATAGGTGAGATAGAAATAAGAAACCAATAACAGTTAGAAGTTTAATTTCAGGCTTGAACCTGGTTAGAAATATTTTAATAATAAAAGGTGTGTTGTTAAGAGCACCAATGTTTTTTGTTTATCTGTTTCTATAAAAAAGATGTTCAATGAACCAATAAATAAAGTTTATGAATTATAAAGAAGGTGGAATAGGAGTATTGTGAAACCTATGTTTTAGGCCTAGCATGAAGGAGAGAATATTATAAGTTTAAAAAGAAAACAATAACCAAGGGTCAATTAGAGGATATAAAATGTTAAAGTAATTAAGTAAGTGTATCAGATATAAAAATGTATATTATTCAGTTTAAAAATAATTACAAAAGAAATATCAATAAGAAAATAAGAAAAATGTTATTAACTAATCAAAAGTAACCATGAGGGGTATCAAACTAATCTTTAGTAAAGAAGCAGAACAATGGTGTTGGTATAATTAATAGTAATACTAGCATAAGGAAGTAATCATAATTTAAAGGATTTTTACATATTTGAACATAAATAAAACGTTAGATTATAACAATGTTATAAGATGTTGACCAATGAGAACTAGTATAATTTGAAGGGTAACTATGGCAACTCATGCTTGTTACATAGGTGACCGTTGAAATCTAATTATTTCATTATTGACCAGCATAGAGGGTGGATGTATGAAGCCCTCGGATCCAAATTAATTTTAAAAGCTTTAAATTTTTCCAAATTTTGAAGGAAGAAGTGTAAGAAGAATACTTAACTAAACCATTGATGAGATGACCAGTAATTAAAACATTTATACAACAAATATTCTGGCCAAACTTGGAAGGAAGTAAATTAATTTAATACCTGATCAATTCTGGAGGAAGAACTGAGGGGACCTAACTCAGCCTGAAGAAGAAGATCATCTACAAGAACTGATGGAAGCTGGACATTGGATTTCAACCATTTGAACGGGAATCTCAGCCAATTTCAAAGAAGAAAGGACTCTTAGACGTGTTCCAGAAGAAGAAGAGGTTCACAAGGGAAGCTACGTCCAGGAATCGATGAGTATAAATTAAATACTTCACCCCAAACTTAACTTTCAATTACCCCTAGTAAACGAACTATCTTATTTTCACTTCACAGATCACAAAATTAACTTTTGAACTGAACTTGATTATAAAATCACTTTCGATAAAATATATCAATAATGAATTTTGATTTTATATTAAAATAATTTTAAAACTAACTTGCTAATAAGAATTTAACCAAGCGTGCACTATGTCTCATCTTATATATAAAAATGAATGTTTCTTTGTTTGTCCCATATGCATTCCTATACCATTCATCCGATTGCGATGAAACTTCGGTGAGTTGTTGTATGCACGCCCGCGAAGGTTTCTGAATTTTTTTTGATGGGGTCCTTTGGGGTCTCCACATCTCCTCCTAAACCACTGGACCGATTTCAACCAAACTTGGCACAAATATTTTACGCAACGGGAGAACCAACATAGGATAGGTGTTTTTTTCGATGGGGTCCTTTTGGAGGTTCTTTGGGGTCTTCCACATCTTCTCCTAAACCACTGGACTGATTTCAACCAAACTTGGCACAAATATTTTACGCAACGGGAGAACCAACATAGGATAGGTGTTTTTTTTCGACAGGGTCCTTTGGGGTCTTCCACATCTCCTCCAAAACCACTGGACCGATTTCAACCAAATGTGGCACAAATATTTTACGCAACGGGAGAACCAACATAGGATATGTGTTTTTTCGATATGATCCTTCGGGGGGTCCTTTTGGGTCTTCCACATCTCCTCCTAAACCACTGGACCGATTTCAACCAAACTTGGCACAAATATTTTACGCACAGGGAGAAACAACATAGGACAAGTGTTTTTTCGATACGACCCTTTGGGGTCTTCCACATCTCCTCCTAAACCATTGGACCGATTTCAACCAAACTTGGCACAAATATTTTATGCAACGGGAGAACCAACATAGGACAGGTGTTTTTTCGATACGATCCTCTGGGGGGGGTCCTTTGGGGTCTTAAAAAACTATTAGATCTGGTTACTATGGCAACCCAATAGAACAGATTCTGTTCTAAATATATTATCGCATTAAATTGAAGATCACGCGAACGAAGTCGTGGGCAACAGCTATTTATTTTTAAGAAACCTACTTTAATTTAACTTCATTAATTAAACTAACATTTTCATTACGTACAACATGAAACTCCGTCGCAAAGCACGGGTATTCCGCTAGTTGCCAATAAACTTACTTTTCATGTTTTAAAATATCAACTATTGTGTAATTAGATATAAGGAATATTATAATTTATATCCATTTATTAGTCTGTAATCCAACTTCTGTAGTCCAAAGAACTTATTCCCTGAGAAAAATTACTATTCTATAAAGAACAAACCATGTACGCCATGATGGCATTTTGCGTATGAACTGAGCTAACCAGACGCTGCCAACCGAGCAATTTGTAAACGCCGGAATTATATAAAAAATATATGTACCATTTATCAACTGTAATTGACCAGTTAATATAAAGAAGGATTCAATAAATTGTCATATTTCTCAATTGCTGTATGTTTGATTCAAATATAAAGGGTTATATAAGAATTCAGGACACAAACAGTAAACATGTGACAGTTGACGAATTCGACTCGACCAGACAGCGTGAACCAATCAGGTGGCAAGGCGGAAAAATTTGAACTGAGCGACGAGAAATACGGTCGACTAGTAAGTACTGAGACAAAGTAGAAACCGGCTCACTACACAATATTAAATTTAACAAAAGTAAATAATACATAATTATTAACCCACATAAACGTCAAGTTACAATATGTTCACTAATATATTATTTATATATATATAATGAGCTGACGACACAAAGAAATGTTTCTTTATGTTCCAATTAATAGCAATTAATTACAGTATTGGTTTTTGCCATATGGCCCACATACACTTTATAAACCAACAGTACATAACAATAACCTAGCATCATCAGCTATAAACAAAAATTTATTGCCCTTGCCTTGATACAAAAATATTAAACTTACTCAATACCAAAAGTTGAAAAAAAAGAGAAAACTTATAAAACTTTTAGACACCTTAAATCATAAAAATAGTATACTAATTCCAAACAAATACTTTATACAATACTGCAGTGACGGGTATTGCACATGCATGTTAATTAACTACAGTAGAGTCTCGGTAATTCGAGTTAATTGGGGCTGAGGCAACCTCGAATTTGGAAAAACTCGGATTATACGGATGAAGAAAAAAACAAAGAGTAATGTATAAACAAACGTTTATTGCTTACGGATAAGAAAACACAAACAATGTAGTACATACCTGAACTAGTTTAAACTCAAAAGATAAAAGGCACACAAATTTATTTTTTAAAGAAATTGTCCAGAGTCTTTTGTTTTAAATAGAGCCTCGTTTTTTAGCAGCAATGTCACGCCATCTTCTAAGCAGCATCGTGTCGGTTGGTGTAGCTTCTGCTTGCTGTTCGACATAATGCAATGCAGTGTCTAGCGCTGCCAACCCCTCGGGTACAGTCTCTGCAGTCACGTCTTCATCACTATTTTCTTCTGCCGCTTCATTCAGCATTTCAACGATTGAATCATCGGTCACTTCAAACTGTTCATCACTATTCAACCATTCTGAAACATCATTTTCATTTGACTGTTCACAACCAGGAAGTTTTTTTATCAGTTGTGCTAAGACCAAGTCATGTTCGTCTGTGGTGTTACAACTGTTATTTTCTTCTTTTAAAATCTTGTTCCAAGACTTCTTTAGTGTTTCTGTCTTTGTCATCCCACGATTACGCCACCCAGTAAACTACGTCTTTCATTGTAGTATGCTTTAGAAATTCCACTATGTTTCCCTCGCCTTCTGTAGTTTGTAGGAGCCTCTGCAGCAGACAACGATATTTCTTTTTCAAGCACTCAAAAACGCCTTGGTCCATCGGCTGTATTAAACTCGTCACGTTTGGGGGTAAGAACAATGCTCTAATTTCGCCACATTTCAGTTCTTCTTCGTCAGGGTGTGATCCAGCGTTGTCAAGGGTTAATATTGCTTTGGGAGGCAAGTTCTTTTCCTTTAGGTACTTTTTGGTCTCAGGAACAAAACTTTCAAAAAACCACTTCTTAAAAATATTTTTATCCATCCAAGCAGATTTCTGGTTAATGTATGTAACAGGAAGCGCAGACGGAGTGATGTTTTTTAAAGCTCTAGGCTTTGCAGACTTGCCTATTAACATTAGCTTCAGTTTATGTTCTCCACTTGCATTCGATGCAGCAAGAACTGTCACCCTTTCTTTAGATTTTTTGTGGCCTGGCGCAGCATTTTCTTCCCTTGAAGCTAAAATTTTAGTAGGCAGCATTTTAAAATTTAGTCCTGTCTCATCACAGTTGTACAACTGATCGAGAGTAAGTTTTTCTTCTTCTATAATTTTTTTAAATCTCTCACAGAACTGTGTGACAGCCTCAGAATCCGCAGATAGCTTTTCACCACACATTTCAAGCTGCCTTACGTCGTATCGTTTTTTTTCCCATCTATCCAACCTTCCTGAACTTGCTGTAAAATCATCCTCGCCTTCCTTAAACTGGTTCCTGAAAAACATTGCTTTTTCTTGCAACATTGGGCCTGAAATAGGACTTCCTTTTTGCCTCTGTTGACTAAACCAAGTGAACAAAGCTGCACTCGTTTTTTCATAATCAGATTTCTTCATCGATTTGCGTTCACAGGTTAAAATCCCCATACACTTTTTAGAAGAATAGTTTTCAATCTTGTCTCTGTTCCTACGCCAGTCACCAACAGTCACTTCGCCGACTCCATAATCAGCAGCAAGTTTTTTTAGTGTTTCACCTCTGTCTAATCTTTTTAAGGCTTCCAATTTAACACTTAGCGGCACAAACTTCTTCTTAGGCCTACTCTTGTAACCCATTATATACAGTATAATAACAATTTACTGTAGTGAAAACTAAACGTTGAATATACTGTACAGTAAAATAACTAAAACAACAAGCAAACACTAGTAACGAAGCTTAGTAGTAACGCACAGGTACAACACTTGTATCAGCTGAGGCGGTCCGTCCGCTACTGATTTATTTACGTATTTATTTTTAGCATTTCATGCTGTAGACACTTGGTCTGGCATGAGTCACGATATGGCGGGAATGTTGTTTACATTTACTGACTGTATTTATTTTTTTTTTTCCAGCTCGAATTACACGGAACCTCGAAATACCGGGGCTCGAATTACCGAGACTCTACTGTATTGAACTATTATTAACAATTATTTCACATGCACATAGAGAAATAGTAAGATTCAAACCCTCCCCTTCTTTTTAACAGAATAATTTACATCCAGTCTAGTGAAAAGTGTAATGAAAATGTGGGCGAAACAGTAGCATGGCGTCCATGTAACTGCTGTTGCCAGCGGCAACAGCACAAGCAATAAAGGAAAATAAAATCAATTATATCAGAGAGTAAATACTTTAGTTTATTAAATAACTTGAAATGCGAACAATATTACAATATTATTAGGGAAACTTGAAGAAAAGCATAGGATTGCTTTCGAACTGCGGGAACTTGCACCGTCTTGTTTTGTAGGCTCAGACATCAGCAATGTTTTGCTGCGTATGGTCATTGACCTCGTGGTAGTTGTCCCTGCACAGACTGGTGGAGAAGGGGTCACATTCTTCCACCCAATGTCTTGCCACTGTATAAACCTGCGAAACGCTCAGTTAGCAGCTAAGTTCGTTTTCGGAACTAACGTGCGGCAGTTACTACGTACCTATTTGTGTTTTGTTCTTTTAGTTGTGTAATTCTGTGTTTGTCTTTATTACTTTCATTTCGATTAATTGTGTCCTGAGTTATTCTGTGTAAGTATATTGGAGTCAGTTCCTTTCTGCCAGCGAATGATAGAAAATACTCTAAAAAATGTTTTGGTTCTAAATAGAATATTTTGACTCTGAAAAGAACACTTCATACTAGAAAAATTAGTATAATTCATAGACGAATTAGTTTTTGGGCTAAGTTTTAGGCCTATCACAACCGGCAACAGCTGTTATGTACCGACGCCACGCCACTGAGGCAAAACAATAAGATGTTTACAGTAGTGTCTGATGTACAATTTCAAGCTACAAACATTACAGTTACCGATCTTATACTCACATTGACCGTAATGTTTTGTGTTTCTCTAATACCATAACACTAAGTAATTTGTGCTACGAAGGACATTCGAAAAGTTCGCGGCCTACCAGGTAAACGAATGTGTGGCGTTTGTTTTTTACCGTATCATGGCGCCACGTTCACCCCACGAACAGCTGTGAAGCATCAAGTCAGGTCAAGTCATTGTTGCAGAGAAACGGCTGTATAAATAAGGTTGTAGCGGGGCAGTTTTGGGGCCTACCTGAGACAATGTAAAGAAGTTTATATTTTATTGATAATAAATAACATATTTTGTATTTTTTTTTATAAATAAATAATAATAACTTTATCCCTTGTTGAGTGATAAGGACAGAAATTATAAATTTTGTAACCGAGAGGTAAATTTGTTTGAAATGAAAACAACCGTGGCAACATTGACTGTGCAGAATTGTTTAACAATGTTTTGTAAAACCAGTATGAACGTATTTGATAGCCGACAAGCTGTGTCAAGGTCAGACAATGACGAACACAAAACCAGTAAACACATTATGTAACGGTAAACAAATTATGCAATGAAACATCAGGCGAGCGTTACGTCAGAGCCTATCCTTGATGAGTAATTCCGTTACATAACGGTGACATGCAGCTGGCGGAGTGATATAAACTTTAAGACAATAAGAATTGAACATCCTACAACAGTGGCTTCACAAAATAGCGCCTATTTCTCAGCCCAGTATAACGCCATCACCACTCGCGAGTGGTCTCTATAAAAAGTTTCGGCAGTAAGTGCGGGCCCGCAACACACCAACAAATGTGAACAATGTCTAATTAAACAATGCACGATTATTACAGTGATCAAAATGTGAAATCAATATAATAAACTCAATAGATCCGCTAGTTACGTTGTGCGTGTAACATCGCCCGGACACAAATGAACAGATAAGTAAACATGAGAAAACATCACTTTAGACAAAAATTTTAAACATTTCAATTTTTTAATAGAAGGAAATAAAATAAAATCTAATATGAGATCTCTAAAGTAGCTTTGTGTGTTTGTGTGTGTGTGAGAATATAGTTTTACTATAGTTTATAGTAATAAGAAGGCTGGTTTGCGTTCCCATTATAATTTAAAAAAAAAAAATGTATTTCAAGAATCTGTTATTGTAATGCGAGTAAGTAAATTAAAAGAGATTCAAGGTAATCAACAACTATTATTCACGTTTCGTCAATTATTAATTCAAATTTTGTCTGTATGATTTTATTAACATGAAATATGAATAATAATAAAGTAATAATAACGTTTAATTATTGATGAACATAAATGATTGTTATTATTTCAGCAACCACATTCTGCTCTCCTAGTTCGCTGAAAAGAACCCTCATTATTTATTTTCTTGCAGTTGGCAAGATGGCGCCCGATAAATATACAATGTTTGTTAGTGAATTTTATGTGAAGGTAAGTAGCTTCACATTTGACGCCCAGAACTAGGGACTTAATTCGTAGCTTCACATTTGGCGCATTCCGACCAGGGACATAGCTTCACATATGGCGCCCGAACTTAGGGACGATTTATATAATAATATTATATAAATATAGGCCCACTGGGAAAGCAGAATGGTTGTTTAAGGTAAAATAAATTTTTTTTTTTTGCATACGTAAAATAGACGTATAGAATAGGGTTATGTCATGTTTTGTAGTATGAGTGAGCAGAACATTTTTTTTTTTTCTTTCTTTTCTCAATAATAATTATGTATGACAAAATAATATTGTGCTAAGAAATATATATAGAAAATTTTTTAAAGTAAAATGGCAGACAATCATGAAACTGTCGGCGTCACTGACAGTGTAGATGAAAGCCAGATAAGCATAACTGAATCTCAAATCATGCATGAAGGTGTTCACTCAACACCAGTCATGAACAAAACGGCTGAAGATAATGATTTAATTAAGATGATGAAATTGCTTTTTAATGAACAGAAAAACGATATTCAAGAGTTATTAAAAAATCAGAATAAAGAATTGAAACATGAGATACAAGAAATGAAGAAACATTTAGAAAGCACTCACGAAACAATAAGAAACGGTTTAAATAAGTTAGAACAGAAGTTCGAGAAATTAGGTAACAATGTTTTAAGTAAGACAAAATGTAAAAATGACGAAATAGTAGACAATTTTGAGAGTATAGTGGGGGTGAAGAATAATGATGAAAATATAAAGAATGAGAGTACTGATGAGTTGGTGGAAGGTAGTGATTATGAAATGTTAATGTGTGTCAGTGAGTTAGAGAGAGAGAGAGAAAAAATAATGTTGTAGTAGAGTGGGGACAGAGGGCAAATTTTCCCTTTATTATTTATGATGTTTATGATGATTTATTGAGTCCACAAGTGTTGTGGTTGAAGGGCAAGAGTCCCGTATTGGTAGATGAATTGAGGTGTTTATTTTTGTGGAGTAATTGTGTACCCTCTGTCCGGAATAATTGTGAGAGTGTGATGTGGTGTTATGAAGAGAGAGAGGTAAATAGAGAATGGTATGTAACAGAATTGTATAATTTGAATAGAAAGTATGATGAATGGAAAGAAGGCTTAGAAATATATTTGAATAATAATGATTACAATGATTTGATAAAAATAATTAGACCGATAGTGACTGAATGTAATGACGGAGACGTAACAAAAATACCTAACGTAGACTGGTTTAATGAGTATTCTGGTAAAATGAGTGAATTTGGTTGTTCTGGTTATGACACACAAAGTAACCATTTGTTTGTAAATAAAAAGCAACAGTGTTATATAAAACCAAGGTTGATTTGGGACGATGGAGGGTAGACTGTAAGACAATAAAAGACAATTAAACATTTTGTTTTATGGTTGTTTGACATGGCAGATGTGGACATGAAGTGAGATACACTTGAACAGTTTTGACGCATATTTTGTAAATAATATTGAATTCATGTGTGTATTGTGAAATGTTAGATAAGTAATGTGTATATGTTGTGGAAAATGTTGTATTACTAATAATAATATTATTAATTTTTTAGCACTCTAGTTAAATAACAAAATAATTATGAAGACAATAGTTAATGATTTGATAATAATTGAAATATGTTATTTTAATAATCAAATGAATATTTAATTTTAGTAATCAATTGAATTAAATAAGTTGAGATTTTAGATATTGTGATTGAATGTTATGTGTTTGAATTTTATAAGGGAAATTAAATTGTGTGATGAGATTTTAATTTAACAATCATGAATAAATAAATAAAAGTTAAATGGTCTATTTTGTGGAATAACTTAATGGTTAAAAAATATATGTTAATAATAAATTTTAAGCAATTTTGAAAATCTGATTGCAACACAGGATAAATTCATAATGATGATAAATAAAAACAGTTAATGAAAAATTTTAAATAATGTTTATAAATTTTTAGATAAATTAGTTAAAAGAGAATTGTTTGTTCAATGTATATTTGAGTATTATGTTATGTAATGTATTATACAAGTGTGTGTGGCTGGGAGGTTATCCAAGGGGATAACGTATATTTTGATATATTTTAATTAATAATGATGATTTGCTACTCAATAATTTTGTTTGAATTTAAAAATTGAATGCATTAAATACTTCTTATATTGTGTTATTGTGTCTTATTGTGTTGTTTGCATTTAGTATGTTAGGAATAAGTATTATAAAAATATAATAATATGTTTTCAATGTGTTTACAGATTTTAAAATAAAATGAAAAATAGTTGTAATAAGTAAAATTTTCAATAGGTTGTAAAAGATAGAAGTGGGTGATAGTAATTGTTTGAATAAAATGTTTGAGTCAATTCAAGTTGAATTCTGTGGGACATAGATTTGTCCAAATCGAAGTAAAAGTTAAAGTAATAGTAGAGATGAAAATAATGCAATGTTGTTTTGAGTTAATGTATGTTATAGAATTTTGAGAAGTAAGTGGAGACACAGTAGAAATGGAGATTTTATGTAGAGTTTGGAGCGATATATTGTTTATTTGTTGATGTTAATTTGTTGTAATTGTAGTGAGGTTATGAGAGTGAGATTTTTTGGGGATGGTAATTTTGTAGTAGTGGTAGTGTATTTGGGGAGTCCGCAACATAAGGGTTGGGACGGGATAGGGACCGATTGGCGCCGGAAAGGGTTACCTAGGGTGAGTCCAGGGACCAACATAAGGGAATGAGTTTTGGGAAGGAAACACGTATCCTATGTACAAAGGGTTAGAGAGTATTTTTTTTTTATATAAGAGAGTAGAAGGTGGCGATTGGAGTTAAAGTAGTAAGTAGTTAGAGGTAGAGAAGGGTTAGTAAAATTTTGATAGAGGGGTGTCATACTAGATAAAGATTTTGTAAGGGAGCATTAGAGTAATAAAAGGGGAAGTTTATGAGTAAATGCCAAGTGGATAAAGTAAATTATAATGAATAACGTAGAATCACTCAAAGTAATGAAATGGAATAATGATGGCCATAATTGAAAAAAAAAATAAATAAAATAAAAAATTTTGTAATTTTGAGAAACGCATTAATAAGAGTAAATCAAGTTTAAAAGTAATTTTTTGATTTTATATGTCAATTTAATGATGTAAAGTGTGTAACATTTTAATTGTAAGTTGTTTATTTTAAAATGAATTATTAATGTACTGTGTTTTCTTATGTTAAGTTATGTTAGGTATTCTGATATATACATGTTAGTAATAAGTGAGTAAAAACAAAACCAGTGCTTCTTAGCGCAAACCAGCACCGCTAGGGGGGAACAGATCAGTTGGGGATATGGTGTTGTATAAGGCCACTATTTAATATTTTGATTTGTTGTTTCAGTGTTTGGTGATGCTGTGGCGGCGGACCTGAGCTGGCCTGCGCGTCAGGGCAGGGGCGTTGAGTATCTGTCTGACTCTACGGTGTTGGGATCTCGAGAGAGAAGTCCAGTATTGTCATACAGATGCGGTCACAGTCACCAGACCAAGGGTGAGTTGATTATTCTTTTTTGTAAACCATACAGGGGGTTGTGGCGACATATCCTGGCTGATCCCTTTAGCAAGTATGAATGTGTCAATGAGATTTTTTATGCTTCGGCATAAAATATCTCATTGAGGGGGTATTGTAGCGGGGCAGTTTTGGGGCCTACCTGAGACAATGTAAAGAAGTTTATATTTTATTGATAATAAATAACATATTTTGTATTTTTTTTTATAAATAAATAATAATAACTTTATCCCTTGTTGAGTGATAAGGACAGAAATTATAAATTTTGTAACCGAGAGGTAAATTTGTTTGAAATGAAAACAACCGTGGCAACATTGACTGTGCAGAATTGTTTAACAATGTTTTGTAAAACCAGTATGAACGTATTTGATAGCCGACAAGCTGTGTCAAGGTCAGACAATGACGAACACAAAACCAGTAAACACATTATGTAACGGTAAACAAATTATGCAATGAAACATCAGGCGAGCGTTACGTCAGAGCCTATCCTTGATGAGTAATTCCGTTACATAACGGTGACATGCAGCTGGCGGAGTGATATAAACTTTAAGACAATAAGAATTGAACATCCTACAACAGTGGCTTCACAAAATAGCGCCTATTTCTCAGCCCAGTATAACGCCATCACCACTCGCGAGTGGTCTCTATAAAAAGTTTCGGCAGTAAGTGCGGGCCCGCAACACACCAACAAATGTGAACAATGTCTAATTAAACAATGCACGATTATTACAGTGATCAAAATGTGAAATCAATATAATAAACTCAATAGATCCGCTAGTTACGTTGTGCGTGTAACATCGCCCGGACACAAATGAACAGATAAGTAAACATGAGAAAACATCACTTTAGACAAAAATTTTAAACATTTCAATTTTTTAATAGAAGGAAATAAAATAAAATCTAATATGAGATCTCTAAAGTAGCTTTGTGTGTTTGTGTGTGTGTGAGAATATAGTTTTACTATAGTTTATAGTAATAAGAAGGCTGGTTTGCGTTCCCATTATAATTTAAAAAAAAAAAATGTATTTCAAGAATCTGTTATTGTAATGCGAGTAAGTAAATTAAAAGAGATTCAAGGTAATCAACAACTATTATTCACGTTTTGTCAATTATTAATTCAAATTTTGTCTGTATGATTTTATTAACATGAAATATGAATAATAATAAAGTAATAATAACGTTTAATTATTGATGAACATAAATGATTGTTATTATTTCAGCAACCACATTCTGCTCTCCTAGTTCGCTGAAAAGAACCCTCATTATTTATTTTCTTGCAGTTGGCAAGATGGCGCCCGATAAATATACAATGTTTGTTAGTGAATTTTATGTGAAGGTAAGTAGCTTCACATTTGACGCCCAGAACTAGGGACTTAATTCGTAGCTTCACATTTGGCGCATTCCGACCAGGGACATAGCTTCACAAGGTTATCACACAGTAACACTGAAAATGGAGAAAACTTGTAACGGTACAAACCGATGAGGGTATGTAATTTAAATCTTTTCATTTTTTATTTCACAAGAGTATATTTTTGGTCACCGACTATAGCTCCGTGACTGGCACGGTGAGGTACAAAAATGCAGACTATCGGAAAGGGTGCGTATTCATGCGTATTGTAACGTCACAGAACGTTCCATAAAGGAAATTATTTGCATAGTAATTTATCATAAGAAGAAAGTGAGGTGAAAAGTATCGAACCCAAGTAATCCAAAAAAAAATTTGTAATATTGTCTGATAATTAATATCATTAACATGAAAAAACGACAAGACTATGACTAAGACTCAAACCCCATATATATTATTTAAGTGAAGAACAGTGTAAAACTAATAATATACTATAAGAGAGACAGATAATCTCAGAAATAACCAAAATGAGGTCATTACTTATTAAGAAATGTAACTCTGAATAGGGTATAAAAAACTATTTATTGTGAATTAATGGACGAGATCCATTATTATACTTTGTAATATAAATAAAATAAATGTATTAAATGATTTGAATACATTATTAAAAAGGATGTATGACAAAAAATCTATGTTTAGGAGCTGAGTCCAATCACTCAGATTTTATGTGAAAATTAATTATTATAGAATTAATATAAAAACTATATGTAAATGTCAATTAGACAAAGACGAACAAATTATCTTAAATAGAGAAAGCTGTAAATTGATTAGAAATCAATTAAAATAGCCAAAAACAGTATTAACTGAAAACATGTGATGGACCTATAATATTGTAATATTTATGAATTTAATGTTGATAAAATGCAACCAAATTGTATTATAAAGTTGAAATACAATATAATGTGACTATACTTATATATTTGACCAACTAAAACACTTTAACAGTAGAGTTAGGAAACTATTTACCTATACCATACCAGGCTAAGGCCAAAAACAATCACAAAAAACAGTCATATTTGACAGAATAATTGCAGAATATTAGCAAAAATAAAGGAAAAAGGTACACTCCTATAGTGTACTATAGAAACAAACTTACTCAGTTGAAAACAAGCTTAATTCTTAAAGAATTTGAAATATGAGAGTGAAATTTGTCACACCAAGAAAATGAATCACTTATGCAAACCAATATGATGCTAAGTAATCTTACAGTAAAAATAATATGTATTAGGATAA
This sequence comes from Magicicada septendecula, assembly GCA_034769895.1. Taxonomy (NCBI): domain Eukaryota; kingdom Metazoa; phylum Arthropoda; class Insecta; order Hemiptera; family Cicadidae; genus Magicicada; species Magicicada septendecula. The sequence continues at coordinate 22,038,958 of CM068370.1, forward strand.
ACCAGGTATTACCAAGGATAAACAATATAACAAACTCTCAGTGAATACACAAAAAATCCCATATATGATACCGACAAAGACAAATTATTGTAAAGAACCAGTGACAAAAAACCTAGGCCATATGTAATGCCTATACAAAACTGAACTTATTTATATGTTATATGTGTTAATATTGTTATAAAAAGATAATTATGTTATGCATTAATGTTGTAGCAAGAACCAAACAACTTCACAACATTTTTATAAGTAGAAAATTGGAATTTTGTGAAAACATTCCAAGGTAAGAGTTGCATTTTATGTTATTTTTTTAGAGTTAATTTGTTCAAAACCAATCGTAATTAGTATCATTATATTCAGTTGAAAGCAGAGAAACCAAAAATAGTAATGGCATGCAGATTGTAAGTAGTTATGTAAAATTGTTTGACAAATACCAGAATAATTTCAGTAATATCCTTTAGTGTGAAGAATAAGAAGTTTTTGTTCTAAAGCTTCTACGGAAGTCAAATTTGTTCCATGATGTTCCATTTGATTATTTTCTAACGTTCTAGAAGAAAATTTTACTCAAAAATACCGGAAGTTCATGTCAAAAAATTAAAACAATGCCCCTTACAGAGTATAAAAGGAAGAAGAAATTTGACTAAAAAACACTTTATGCTTTGAATCCAGAAGAGACACATCACCCACGAAACTGATCATCACATCCGAGGCGAAATCGAAGAATGAGAAGTCGACACGAGAACACAGAAAGGCTTTTCCCGTACATGACAAAAGACTGATTTAACCTATACAAGGAGTATACGCCAACGTGTTGTTAAATAAAGCAGCAACACGCCATATTTAATAGAACGCACGCAGCCAGAATACTAGCGACCCTGAAAAGGACCAAAATTTAATAGAGAGAATCAATTCTGCTGATATCTGCTAAGACAAACTGACTTTGACAAAATTCCCAAAACAATTAGTGACACAAGCCTTTCAACGTTGAATCTGGAACTAGCGCTGTGACGGCCGAATCGAGAAACCACGCAGACAGCTGATCGCCGCCGCCGGAATTCAAAGCATAGATTCAGTGCGAAACTTATTTCAATCGTGCGGAGTTTTAAAACCGTATTTTGACTTATAAATAATTACCAGTGCACAAGGAACGTTAACACGAAGAGGCAAGATTGAAAACGTCCCCAAGAGAAGTGTCCAGTGCAGGAAATAATTACCCACCGGAACGTGAGTTGTTCAAAAGTTAAAGTCATTTTTACCTCGTATCATTTGTCACACAGTTGTACTACACATGTCACACACCTTCAAATCACACAATTTTTGTAAAGCATCCTATTGATTTGTCTTGGTAGTTCAAAGGAGTCACGTCCTGAGTATAAAGATTTTTCATACACTAAACTCATGCTATTCAACTGAGTAAATAAATATATTAGCCGATACTAAATTAAAAAACTTGTCAATAAGAAAAATATTTTTTGTAACTCTGCAATTTTGTTAATTCGAGTGTTAGTCCTTCAGACGATTTTTAAAGTTCATTAAACATACGTTATTTTCAGTTCAAACCGTCTTGTCCACATTTTTTTTAATACAATTAATTTAAGAAATCAAAATTTAATTTCAATAATAATAATAATTTCTTGGAACAAAATATCCAAGTGGTGCCCACATACATATAGTAGATTAAGTTGTGCTTGCAGGACAACATCGTCGCAGAGGAACCAGCCATCAATAAGTATTGAAAGTGCGCGGAGTGTGACACCCGACATATCACAAAATGAACAACATAACAAAAACACAAAGTCTGTATTTTATAGTATGAGCGCACGGTCGGGCCAACGTTCACACGGAAAAGTCACGTCTAAAAATTCCTTTCCGCCAGGTGCATAGAGAACAAAGGCAGTCGGCCATGGACATCTGAATAATACGGACACGAGCAGTTTACGCGTCCGCCGGCTGAGCACAGTTTTCGTCTCGCCCGCACATCATAAAATGTGAATTTTACATAAAAAAAAAGTGTTTTATAAGCAAGTTAAAGGCAGTGACAAATTTAAACGAAATAACAGTTTCGGCTAGAGACAAAAAAGTGAAAACAGGGAGTCAGCTATGTAGTGCGCGTGAACGAGGGGACATCTTATGAACATTTTCAACCAAGGACTACATAAGGGAAGTAATCAAAATTATGCAAAATTAAAAAATAAAAATAAAATGAGCTCTCAGGGGAATTTAAACCATGTAGGGGGTGAGCGTGTGTGAGTATATGAGCGAGCAGAAATTACGTAATTAATGGCACTGGTTAGCGTTAAGTAAATTTTAGAATAATGTTTTTGAAAGTATGTTTTCATTGAGTATAATGTAGTGTCAGTATTGTTAACTTCATAAAGAAGGGAAAAGTTTAAATAAAAAACGAAATAAATTAATGTTCACAGAGTAGATGTGTAGAAGAAGGTGAAGGATATTGTAGGTAAATAGGAGTATAACAATGAATGTCATATTAAAGTATAATAAAATAATATTTGATTTCAACTTACTATATATGTGTTAGCATAATCATTTCAACAACCTAACTTCATTTTCTGTGCTGGTAAATTCGCTATACGAAAAAGGGTTTCCACCACTAGATGATCTGGCCAAATAAACAAAAAAAAATTCAAGGTAAGTGGGAGTTTTGTGGTTGTTAAATATTTTAAAGTAATTTGAAAGGTTACAAACTGAACATCATGCAGTGACCAAATTTTCTGTTAAAAAAGGTTTAACACCAACAGAAATTTTTAATGAGATAAAGAATGTGTTGGCTACTGAATTTAAACGTGGTCGTGTATGTTTGGAAGATGACCCGTGTACTGGGCGTCCGAAAAGTTCCATTACACCAGAAATCATCTTTAAAGTGCACGATATTGTTTTGGCGCCGTTTGAAAGTGTCTGAAATTGTTAAGCCTGTGGGTATCTCTGACGAAAGGGTACATTACATTTTTACTGAGGAATTAGGTATGAAAAAGCTGTCTGCAAGATGGGTGCTGCGTTTGTTGACAAGTGACCAAAAATGCATGCAAATACAAGCTTTTCAGGAATGTTTGGACCATTTTAAGAAAAATCAGAAAGATTTTATTCGTAGATTTGCAGCAACTGATGAAACTTGGGTCCATTACTTCACTCTAGAGACCCAAAACAATCGAAACAATGGATACATAGTGATTCACCGCCTCCAAAAATGGTAAAATCAATTTTGTCGGCTGGAAAGTTTATGGATCCATTTTTCTGGGATGCTAAGAGGATATTGTTACTACATTGCCTTAAAAAGGATCAAACGATAAATGGAGAGCATTACGCTAACCTTTTGGGCCAATTAACTGTAAAAATTCGAGAAAAAAAGATCAGGTTGAGCAAAGAACAAGATCATTTTCCGTCAGGATAATGCATGCCGTCACATATGCGTTGTGTCTGTGGAAAAAATTGCTGAGTTTGTAACGGTACAGAATCGTGTGTTAAAAAATAATAAATTAAATCAGTCTTAATTTAAAGCAGTCAGTGTTCACCTTTGTGGAACCTCATTTTACTCAACTACATATGCAACATTATTGCAAAACACCACGTCTGTGTTTGTCTTTGAGTCAACTAGTCTATACATATTATGACATATTATGTAACCGCTGGCAACTCATGCGGCCATGAATTACGGAAAACGCCAGTTTCAAGCAGTCAGTGTTCACCTTTGTGGAACCTCATTTTACTCAACTACATATGCAACATTATTGCAAAACACCACGTCTGTGTTTGTCTTTGAGTCAACTAGTCTATACATATTATGACATATTATGTAACCGCTGGCAACTCATGCAGCCATGAATTACGGAAAACGCCAGTTTCAACAGGCAGTAGAAAAATTATTTTCCCGGGCTAAGCGTCGGAACCTACCGGCCAATCAGAGAAGGGGAAGTTAAAAATACTTACGTTGGCACGCAGCTGGGCCAACGCCTCACAAGCCAGTTTTTTTCATCAGGTCACAAGGAGTCGTTAACTAACAGCGGAGTCGTTGACTAACCGTGGAACGGAAAGCAGTCTTTAAAACAGAGCGTTAGCAAGTTAACGGTGGCCTTGGGCGGCTAAGATGGGCTGAAAATACCATTATCGGTCCATCTAGTAAAGTGTGTGAACAATATAGCGGTCAACTAATCAAAAAACAATCAGTGCTCTGTCACAGGACAAATGGGGCCAATCGTACACTATTGTTTTTGTGGTCCTTAAAAGGACCGTTTGTCGAGGATGCTACATCATTTTCATATGCCGCCCGAGCCGCGCTGTGATGTTCAGCGGCTGCGTCCGCTGTTCCGGGCGTACTGCTTTCCTCTTCTTTCAGCAGCGGTATGTAGAGCCCGCTGCTGTCCCAGTCGATTTCCATCACTGGCTCTCCTGTGCTCTCCATTCTTACTTCTTCCTTTTCTTCCGGCTGGCCTCAAGGTGTCCAATGGAGTGCCCAAAATTTTCTAGCGGCGCTCTTTTTATGCCCTGACAGGTCGTGTGCCATGAACCAATCAGAGTGCCGCTGGTCCCTGGTTGGCTCGCCTCGAGCACGTTAGATGGTCACGTCGAGGCCAATCAAGCTACTGCTGATCCTTGATTGGCATGTCTCGCCTTCTCGTGTCATGTCTCGGTTGGCGCCGAGAGCAGATCTTCGCCTCGCTACGTCACAACTGTGTAAATCTGCCCGCCAAGGGTTGTGGCAACGCTAAAGGGACCTTCCCAGGCTGGCTCCCATCCAAGGTACCGCCATCCTTTGGCTGGACCGGCGTGGCTCTTGACATACACCAGCTGCCCTACGGCCAGTGTAGGGTCCTGTGTCCTCCGTTCCGGATACCGCCACTGCTAATACTGCGTCTGGTGTGACCTGGCCGCCTCTTCTCATTCCTCAATTGGCCGGACGTCCTGTTCCGCGTGTGGTCGGCTCCAGTCGCCGGGTCAGCGTAGGTCTCTGCCCAGCAGAAGCTCGCTCGGTGTCACTCCAGTGGCGGCGTTTGCACGATTCCGCAGGCAAAGCCAGAACAGAACCGCCGGCAAATGCTTGTCCCAGTCGCCATGGTCCTTGCAGTCATGGAGCTGGATCCGCAGCGCCTTCTTGATCTCACTGTTGCGCCGCTCGCACGGGTTCGTCCTGGGATGGTAGTTGGCTGTAGTCCACGGTCATATGTGCAGCTTGTCGCACATCTGCTTCCACTTGTGGCCCGTGAGCGGCTTCCCATTGTCGGTGAGCAACGCCTCTGGGTATCCCCAACGAGGGAACACTTCTTCCTCCAGGTAGCAGATAATGGTGTCGGCGTCCGCCTTGCGCACGGCCTTTGCTTCCACCCATCTCGACATCATATCCATGACTATTACGATGTACCGGTTGCCAGCTCGAGTCAGCGGATATGGTCCCATGACATCCAGGGCGACAGTATTCCAACATCTCCTGGGTCGGTGAGGTCGCTGTTGGTCCTATTCGGGATTTGCGCTGCGCTTGTGTAGGGCGCATATTCTGCAACTCCGGAAGTATCGCGACCACCACCAGTATGCTAGAAGTCCCCGGACTGCAAGAAGAAGTTTTACTGGGCCACCACTGGCTCACGGCCAACCAAGCAGTTGTGGACTACCGACGGGGCTGCCTTCACATTGGCAGCGACAACCGACAGACGGTCTTCTGGAATGACCGCGCGGAGCCCGAGGAAGAGGACATTGAGGAAGCTAGCCTTCAAACATCAGCAGGTGGCCAACACCATAAACGGCTTCTGGAAATGTTACACTGTCATCGCAGTTTGTTCTCCCGTGGCCCGCTCTGCACATCTGCGGCCAAGCACGAAATCCAGCTGAAAGAAGGTAGCCAGCCATTCCGGCTCCCAATGTACCGGTACTCTGATGAGAAGAAACGCACCATCCGGGAACAGGTAGAAGAGATGCTGAGGCAGCGTATCATTGAACCGGCCACCTCGCCATACAGCTCTCCGGTGGTGATTGTGAAGAAGAAGGACAGCACACCCCGGTTCTGCGTGGACTTCCGGAGGCTGAATGATCAAGATTCGGAGAAGAGCAGTAGGCTGGCTACATGGAGAGCATTCAAGACCCGGGGGAGTTGTGACGGCAGCGGTATGCGAACATCTGCTCTCCGTTACCAGCGGCGGACACAGCGAGCCCATCAGGGATCAGCAGCCGAGACATGACCATCTAACATGCTCGGAGCGAGCCAATCAGCGATCCCGGTTAGTGCATAAAACCCGGGCCGGCAGAAAATTTTGACGCACTCTTCATCGCCATGCCATCGGACGCACTTCATCTCCCTCCTCTCCTCTCCTCTCTCGGACGGCATCGAGGCAGAGTCAGCCGGAAGGGACAGCCGAAGAATAGAACCGCCGCCGTTCTTGCGTCTTTGCACTCCCGTTCCTCACCAGCGATGGACGTCGCTGGGCCGGCAGCCAACTCTACAACCGATGCCAAAAGAAGAGGACAGCAGTACGCCACGATCAGCGGGCGCAGCCACCGAACATCTCAGCGCGGCACTACCAACATCAGCTTTCTCCCCACACG